>JAPWDM010000009.1:16542830-17142830 GCA_035578155.1 Brachynemurus nebulosus
AAAACTTAGATCTTAAGGTCGGTGAAGAAGTAAGAAGCGATGTTTTTGATAAAAACAAATTTTTGAAGGTTGATTTTTTTGTTAGATTTGAGCCGGAAATGATGTACAGTTTAAGATGATTGCAAGTGCAAATAAATTTTGGTTTAAGTGATTTAATGCAAAGAGGGGAGTAAGCACGTATTTAGCTTATCACGTGCAGATCAAGTTCAAAAGAATTTTTTCTATAAAATATGTGTATACAAATATTTACTAAATTAATATATGTAACTATTTTTTAATTGTTGTTAGCGAGAGAAATGAAGTTTTTGAATTAGTTGTTTCACATTATATATTCATTATGTCTTAGCTCAGTGGTGCTCAAACTTTTTGATTCGAGACCCTCTTTTGCACTTAAAAATTTTAAAGAACATCCAAAACGTGTAGAAAATGTACAGAAACGTGTAAAAAATGAGTATATGGCGTGCAGTTAATTGTTTTTGCGATCTTCCAAATATTTTTCGCGAACGTCACTTTAAGAATCACTGTCTTAGCTGATGTTATGTTGACGATGAAAGAACAAAAACTTGCTTTGTAAAAATATGAGTGTTAACACATCTCCTCATATCACGTTTTTTAATCAAAAGAACCTGATATGAAATTACTTCATTGGAAAATTGTTAACAGTTTAATGTTAAAATATATTTTGAACGTCACACAGGAAAAATACAAAACTTTCTATGAAAAGAAATTTTATTAAATCTGTTTTCAATTTGCCTAAAAACCTCTTTGGCTTTTAGTAGTGCATACCTACGGGGTTAGTCAAAAGTATGGAAACAGTGAAAATTTTCAGCGGAAAAGCATTTTTTGGATAAATGACTGTGGCAAAAGTTTCAGCATTTTTTACGGCGCATCCGATGGTGACCTTGAATTTGACCTCAAGGTCAAATGAAGGTCAGCTCGGTTTTTTTAAATGGCAACTCCCCATTTAGACCCCGGAAATGGAAAGAGCAGAAAATTCTGTATCCGAATATGACCTTGAAGTCAATGATCAAAGTCAAGTTAAGGTCAAATGCTGATTTTTACTGTAATTTTTAATTGAAAATTCTACTATAATTTTTTTAATTTTAACGTTCGGCAGTAGATGCAGATAGGTTGTAGACCTGCGCAGTAGGTGTAGCCAGAATGTAGGTGTGCGCAGTAGGTGTAGCCAGGATGTAGACGTGTGCACTAGGTGCAGGTAGGATGTAGACATGCACAGTAAGTGAAGTAGGTAGAAATGAAGTCGTAGGTAGAATAAAAAAAAGAAATATTTCAAAGTCACCACATAAAATTGTAACCTTACAACATCTTAGACGAACAAGTTAACCTAAAGAGTCCAATATTTTAATGTTACAATTTTATAGGGTAAATTTGAAATATTTCATTTTCTTATTCTTCCTTCAACCTCAATCCTACCTACTTCACTTACTGCGCACTTCTACATCCTACCTGCACCTAGTGCGCACGTCTACATTCTGGCTACACCTATTGCGCAGGTCTACATCCTGTTTACACTTACTATGGAACGTCAAAATTAAAAAAATTACAATAGACATTTCAATTAAAAATTACAATAAAAATCAACATTTGACCTTAATGTGACCTTGATCACTGACTTCAAGGTCATATTCGGGTGTAGAATTTTTCGCTCTTTCCATTTTCGAGGTCGAGAAAGGGGGTTGTCATTTAAAAAACGGAGTTGACTTTGATATGACCTTGATCCTTGACCTTGAGGTCAAAGTTAAAGTTACCATCGGATGCGTCGTAAAAAATGTTGAAACTTTTGCCACCATCATTTATCCCAAAAATGTTTTCCCACTGAGATTTTTCATCGTTTCCATACTTTCGACTAACCCTGTATAACAATATACCGTAAAACCGTCTAGACCCGGACAGGGGGTCTAAGATAATTTTTTTTACTAGTAACAGTATAGCAAATGTGCAAGTGAGGTTATCAAAAATATATTTATCTATTCTCATTGTAAATCGTAAAAAATGTACTTGAAGGTCCCATATTTTATGTCGAGACTGTGAAAAACTACTGAAGAACCTTGACATAATATGTGTACTCAACAGGCACTTTTCTCTTTCATCTTTTTGGAAATGTGGGTTTAATTAACACTTGTCTCGATCCCTCAGTGAAATATTACCTCTATCGGAGTTATTAAGATAGCAATAAAAACAATAATACTTATTCAGCAATATAAACATTTTTTTTTCTATATTTCCTTTTCGGAAAAATTATGGAGAAACAACCACAAAATCACAAAGCGAGAAAAAACATATTACATAATTTTTCAATTTTTTTCAATTTCAAATATTATCAAGTGCTTGTCAAACATTACTACGTATGACAAACTTTTGTTTGCATTTAAACACATGCAGAATTCTTATGTTCACTTATCGCTCAGCTAAAATGAAACTTTAAACACTCGATTTATTTGGTTAGTATGACCAAAAACCACACGTAAATTAAAAATCACAAAGTGATTGAAAAAACTATCCGGATCGGCCGGGATTCGAACACAGCATCTCCCGGTAACTAACCAGATGTGTTCGCCATTACACCAACGATCCTGTGTTTGACAGCCGCCCGATACAGACAATCATTAAATCACCTATGTGTATTGGTCCTCTCTCTAATGCGAGAAACAGTTTTAGTCCAAGCTCCGATAACACAAAATCTTACCGGATAAAACACCTCAAATTAAAAAAGCTAAATCGATAGTAACTAATGCCGATAATAGGAAATGCCCGCCAGACCTTTAAGTTTTTTTTAAATTCTATTTTTAAAAAATTTTTGAAATGGCCGGAAAAAACGGCAAATCTACCTCACATAACACCTCGCTACAATCTACATATGTTATAGCAAATTATATATATTTTACTGAAGAATCGGTTTGTCTGGCATATTTTGTTAATTAATGTCTGACCGACCTCTTTTAATTAGTGAAAATTTTAGGTAGACTTACCCTCACATAACACCTCGTTGAATTTCACATATTATGTTATAGCAGATTATATATATTTTACTAAGGGATCGGGCTGTCTGGCATATTTTGTTAATTAATGTCTGACAGCCTTCTTTTAATTAGTGAAAATTTCTATTGTCGGCACTAGTTACTATCGATTTAGCTTTTTTAATCTGAAGTGTTTTATCCGGTATGATTTTGTGCTATCGGAGCTTGAACTATTTGCGAGAAACAAAAGTTTGTCATACGTAGTAATGTTTCACAAGCACTCGATAATATTTGAAATTGAAAGATTGTAACTGTTTCTCGTAGTAGATAGAGTACCAATACACATAGGTGATTGAATGATTATCCGTATCGAGCGGCTGTCGAGCACAGGATCGTTGATGTAATGGCGAACACACCTGGCTATAGTTACCGGGACATCCTGGGTTCGATCCCCGGCCGATTCGGATAGTTTTTTCAATCACTTTGTGATTTTTTAATTTATATTACATAATGAAAATTTTAAGAGTACGCAGCTACTCAAATAAAATAGTACAAGTAGTATCATATTACAAATAGTACTTAAGGTAAATGAACATATACATGTAGGTATATACGTATGTGTTTTTTAATTACAAAGATCCTTGCAAATTAATCGAACAAAAAAATATAAAACAAAAATTAATTTTTAAATAAGTAGACTCATGGCCATCAACTTCAAAAAATGAGTTAAATTAAAAAAAATGGTTATTAAATTGTTTCTCGTAAAATATTTTAATATTATTTTGTATGGCTATAGTAATTCAAAGTAATTCGTTAAATTAAAAAAAAAAGATGATTATAGTTAACTATGCAATTAGAGGAACTACGTAACAAAATGTCTATTTGATAACATTTATCAAGAAATACTCCAAAATTTTGAAATTATTATTCAAAATTCAGACTCCTTACGTCTTGTGATCAAGTCAGTATGATTCTAAGATTCTACAATGTTGTTAGGTTGATATGGATGCGTTTTCTGAGAGTTACCATTTTTATTACGGCTAAACCATTGACTTAATCAAAAAATTGTTCAGATTACAGTTATAAATACCACTGACAATGAGTGGAATCGATTTCTATTACTAGGAGTTTTGTAGCTTTATCAGTTTTCGAGCTATGATACAAACTTTTATTTTTTTAAATGGAACTAGATTACTAGATATATTAATTTGCTGATAAAATTGATCCAGTGCATCACTAAAGAAGATAAATACCCCTGTCGCAGCATCCTGCATAACATAGCGAATTTCCGTTTATAAAAATCCGTTTTTCTGTGATTTTTCACCCTTTTAAGTGATTTTTCCTCCTCTTTCTAATGGTGTAAATAAATGTCAAAAAAATTTTTAACTTTAGAAAATTTTGGCAAAAAACTAATTTTTTTCACGAAAAATGGTCAAAAAAACCATGTTCTAGGCATCCGACATGGCTGGCTAACGAATTTGTCCAACGGTGTGGGACTAAATATAAATTTAATACATAAATTTTAGTGAATATTATTTTTGGTTTCTAGGGACCCCAAAACAAATTTCTATTATAGTTTCGGGAGATTTATTTCGGAGCTCTAAAAAATAGAACTTTCTTCGGAACCCTAAAAAACGGCATATAAGTAACATACAAACATATACATATGTATGGCGTATATGACTTATATACAATCTATCTTCCTGTACCACAAACCCATTCTTTCATATAATTATGCATATAATATACCCCTGTCGCAGCATCCTGCATAACATAGCGAATGCCCTTTTATAAAAATTAAATTTTCTCGGAAACTAGTTGACATAGAATAATAGTTTAAAGACCTTTTTTATGTAATTTTTTTTCGTCGTTTAAATGATGTAAAAAAATTTCGCAAAAATTTTAAATAAGTGGAAATTTTGGCAAAAAACTAATTTTTTGCAAGAACAAACACCATGTTCCTGGCATCCGACGTGTCTGGCTAACGAACTTGTCCAACGGTTTGGGACTTCCAACATTTTCACCAAATTTCGTAAACCTAGGACATTTCGTTCGAGAGTTATCGTGCGGACACATATATATATATATATATATATATATATATATATATATATATATATATATATATATATATATATACATATATACATATATATATATAAATTTTGGTGAATATTATTTTCGGTTTCTAGGGACCTCAAAACAAATTTCTGCCATGGTCCCGGGTTCAAGTCGCGTCATGACAGTGGCTGTAGTAGCTGAATTCCATTCTGGAAATTCGCTAATAGAAGAAACAAATTTATTCCAAGTTTATTTTTCGTATTTTTCTTAAATTTATTCATTTTGCGGCAAACAGATACCTATCGGTACAGGCTAGCTCCATTAGAATTAGTTTTATTTTCATTATCCATTCGCTAATTTTCTGTTATCATAATTGCAAACTCCAACGTATTTCCTACTGAATTTAAATAAAAAAAGTCCAGTTTATCAGATTTTTCATTTATTAGTTTTTCATTCGCTTTGCAAAAGTGGCACATTTAGGTTCAAGTATCGACAATCACTATGAAAGTTAATAAAAAAAAAAAAAATTAAAAATTGTCTGACCTAAAACGATGGAAACAAGATGAAATAGAAAAACAGAAAGACCTAGCCTAAAACCATTCCACGGTTTAGATAAATCGATAGATATGTACCGACGCAAAGACTGCCGTGAAAATGTAAAATTGCTAATTTAGGAAATTTTAATATTGGCATATAGGACTTAGTTCGCCATGTAATATATAACGCAGCATCTGCATAACATAGCGAATTTCCAAATATTAGGCACTGGTGGATCTCATCTAAGACCTGTACCCATTTAAAATAATTCAGCTTTCTAAGAGTGAAATGATTTTCAAAATCAGTTGAGTAGTTAATTTTTGGTGCTTTTTCGCATAAGGCGCTTGGCGCATATATCCATTTAAAATAGTTTAGTCAAAATTAGCTGGGTAATTTATTTTTGGTATTTTTGGGACCAAGACCCTAAACCGATTTTGTACAGCATAGTGCTATCCACCTAAAATAATAACTTAGTTTTTGTGCACTGAGAAAATTTTTCGGTTCGGTAGCTTATTTCTGGTGTTTCCGGATCTGCAAGATCCCGATGGACGTTATTAATATACAGCCTATACGATAAGAGCGGGACTAGGCGAGAGCGAATCTCAGTAAATTTCAATTTTGTGCCGATAGCAGTTTGCAGGAGAAAAGCCAACACAATTCGTACGAGGGCATTCTTACCCACGCTTATCTGCCAATCGCCTTTGTGTTTTATTTTTAAATATCAAAAAAGGACTTTAAATAGTAAACTGGAAGGCCTTTATGAAGATATTTTTTTTCCAAAAAAATCCATAATTTCTATTTTATAAATAAAATAAAAAAGGCAGTGAGCAGCGGGGCCCCATCAAAGAGGTCGAATTTTTCTCTTCATCTTCGGCATTGAATGTCTATAGGCGAAATGTGATTGAAAGTCCGCAAGCGATTTGTCATTTTGGTGGTTTCAAAACTGATGATGAGTATCCGGCTGATCGGGGATTTAAAAAAAGGTTTTAAGTTTCTAAGGACTGAATCTCGACCTTTTCGAAGATTTTACCAAAAAGGCCTTCCAGTTCACTATTTAAGGCCCTGTTTTAATATTTAAAAATAAAACACAAATGCAATTGGCGGATAAGCATGGGTCGGAATGCTCTCGTCCGAATTGTGTCGCTTTTTTTCCTTGTAACTGCTATCGGCATAAAATGGAAATTTACTGAGATTCAACCCTTAAAAATTTAAACCCTTTTTTTCTAAGCCCCGATCAGCCGGACATTCGGCATCAGTTTTGAAACCACCAAAATGACAAATCGCTTGTAGACTTTCAACCAGATTTAGATATCTTGAAGATACCGAAGATGAAATGAAAATTCGACTTCCATGATGAGGCCCCGCTGCTCGCGGCGTTTTTATTTCACTGGTATGTACTTTAACGATTCAAAGAAGACACGTCTCACTGATTAAAATACATCTAGACGTTGGGATGTTTCGAAGGGTGTAAAGAATCCCACATACATACTCAGTTACGCGTGAAAAATATAACCCTGTCTTTCCTGTCACGTAGTCGGCTAAAAATGATCCCAAGATTTCTTTTTAATGTGGAAATACTTTTTTAGATTAAATTTATGTGATTTCTTTGAATTTTCCGTCTCAACGGAAGTCGTAAAAAAGTAACGCGCTTAAGATTTACTGGCCTTGTGTAAGATTATATCAGTTATAGATATACATATATTCTAACACCAAATTTTTTCAAGAAAACTCTTCAAATTCAATTTTCACAGTAATTAAAATATTCCATCAACAATAGAGTAATATTTTAAACAGATAAACATCATTTTTATTAAATTTGTAAATTTCCACAAAAATATTGTTTAATGTTTTTCTGTACTTAAATGATTTTTTTAAATAGAGATTAGCGTGGGTCTACAATCTTAGACCTTGATATGTAGACTCAGCACAGACTGTTTGAGGCTATCAAATAATACGTATAGCTTTGTTTAGAATATATTGAAACGGAACAGCGGAAATCAACTTCGTTTATATAATTCAAAGTGAATGTCATTTTTAAGATTTTTTCATTCATATAAAATTTATTTTAATTTTCATAAAGCAAGGTTTATGTCTGAACAGTCTCTTTTTCACCGTTTTAAATGTCATGGTTTCCAGTTTGTTAATTTTTATCAATAAACGACATGAAGCTATTCATACACTCAGCCGTTTTTTATCATCATTTAGATTTCTGATTGAAAACGTCGTAGATGCAAAAAAAGTTTCACTGTAATAGTAAAAAATCGTTGGTAAAACTAAAAATTAAGGTGCTAAAATTAAGGTTGGTAAAATTAAGGTTATTTAAGGTGCTATTCAAATAAACACATCAACATTGTTTACTGTTTATTATTTCCTATTATATACATATCTAATAAATACACTGCATACATATATGCATACCAGAGACACTAATAATATTACGATAATTACGTAGTGAACTACTTAAAGAACAGAGAGTACTTCAGGTATGTATTAATAGTGATGAGCAAATGCCAGACCAAGACCAAGACTTGGCAGTCTTGGTCTTGGTCTTGTTCTTGCATTAAGAATTTTTGTCTTGGTCTTGCTAGAGCAGTTTGAGTCTTGGTCTTGGTCTTGGTCTTGCAAAATGTAGTCTTGGTCTTGGTCTTGCTAAAATATCTTGCAGTTTCTTGCATTTTTTTATTACCGAATTTTTTCCTTCTAAAATCAGAATTTTCTCTCTTTACGGTATTAATTATACTTTCAAACCATTTAAATAGTTTAGCAAGAGTCTTGCTTTTTTCGTGGTTATGTCTTGGTCTTGCTCACTTGAGTCTTGGTATTGGTCTTGCAACCATACTTATAGGCTTGGTCTTGATCTTGCTCTTGATATACATAGTCTTGGTCTTGGTCTTGGTCTTGCAAAAAAATGCAAGACCAAGACTAATTTTGCTCATCACTATGTATTAACAAGACCATACAACAGAATTACTCTGAGTCGTTATTTTTTAAATATCAATTAAATTTTTCGATCAATCATCGCGAAAATAAATACGCATCTATCCTAATGGTTGACGAACCGATAGAAATTCTCTTTTCAGAAGCGAATTCAGATAATTATAAATACTTTTAAAGTGTAAAAAAAATGATAACCATTTAATATTATAGAACAAGATCTTCTCATTCCAAAACGCTGCAATAAAAGTTGAATTTTTGGGAAATTACTCACAATTATCGCTATGGTATTATAAATTATAAATTCCATACTTATCGCACCTTTGGACTAACACAGGACCGTGGAGAGAAACAACGGACCCCGGGTTCAAACAAAAATTTTTAATCTTTTTCCAAAAAACACAGTTCAATGAGCAAAAAAAAAAAAAAAATCATAAACTTTTGCCAGGCCCCAATCCGATGGCTTCGGACCCCCTTCCAATACTCGGACTCTTGTAATTAACTTTCAAGTGTGTCATTGTTTCCCTACAAGTTCCACTATTATTCACAATAATTTTAGGATGTGTTCAACAAGTTCATGAATTTGTATTTGCTGGCGATAATGAAAGTTCTGTGAAAAATTTCAGTTACTATCCAATAATTGAAGAAATATTATTCGTAAAAACGTGAATTCTGATTTCTGATGCTTGTCTGATTAATCTTCAGACTATAGCACAAGTTCAATATTTCAATAAAACATTGATAAAGTATTAGTTGCTTTTTAACAGAAATTCGGTAGATACATTTGAGTTTGAAAGATAAAAAATATTTTAGGTAAATATTTAGGACTACTTAATTAAAATTCACATAGTGTTTGAAAAATTATCAAATTGGATCGATTGGGACTCGAACCCGGATCTCTTGGTGCTAGCCAAGCGCCTTACCAATTAGGCCACCGACCGCTTGTTCGAGTGCCACTCCAATCCGATAATCAATCAAACACAATCTCTCTTTGATGCGAGACGCAGTTTATATTTTTAATTTCAAATGTCTCCTAAAAAAAAAAAAAAATTAGGACTACGTTAAAATAAAACGATTTTTAATTGATTTCTCTTTAAACATTGTTTATTTCTAAATAATTAAAATAGTGATTTTTCACCAGTCAACTAAACCTAAAAAAAATTAATTAATATGTAGAAAAACAAATGAAACATTGATCAACAACATATTTGATAAGTCTGACAAAACAAAAGCACAAAAAAACAAAAGACAGATCGGTTAAGGAAAAGAAAAACTGGTATTCAATTTTGGATTAATATACTATTATCTAAGAATTCGCAATTAATTTTTTACTGATTTATTTACTTCAACTAGTTTTTTTTTTTCATCTAAGTCAGCAGTGTAATTTCCATTAAATTAATCTACATAATTATGGTGGCGCATGCGTTCAGTGCACGTTCATTGGTCGGTTGGAAAAACAATTTGAAAAATTTTTTTTCCATCTAATTGATGAATGGACTTAAAAATTTTATATATAAGTGATCAATTCTAAAGGAATCTTATTAATTGTAATTTTGCATTTTTTAAATTTACACATATTGTATACTTGTGTTGTTGTCATTGATAGTTACAAATATGAAGCGATTGAATATTTTGCAAATTTCTTTTGTAATTGTTAGCGGATTTGTTTGTTTTAATAATGGATTAGAATTACGTAAGTGAATAGATTTTCTTTTGTAAATGTCATAGATAAGATTTTCATTGTTATTTTCGTCAACTAATCGATATTTTTACGGTATTTTGTGAAATTTTTTGAAACAGTGATTAACATGAAGTTTCGTTAAAAAAATTAAAGTGCATGTTTAGACGGAACGTTTCCCACGAAAATCTTGTAATTTGGAAACGGTGGATTTTGAAGAGTGATTTCAGAGATTTTAAAAGTTGCACGGGTTATTTTAAAGGGTCTAAATCAAACTCAAGGTTTTAACTGTTAATTTTGTCATTTTTTTGTTGAACCGGAATGAATAATAGCTTGTAAATTACTTCATCATGAATATACATGGATTCACAGTAAAGATACAGACTTTATGCTAAACTGAGATATAATTGCCATGCAGCCGATAGTTATTGCAACAAAGAAGCAAACTTTCACTTTCTTTATATAACTTAAACCTTGATTGTACCTTGATTTGAAAAATAGATTATAAGATTCCTCCAATTTTGTATAGGGTCAGTTGGGGTAATTTGGGTATATTTTTTACCGTTTTTTGAAAGCTTTCTAGTTTTATTCTATGTTGTTTTTTTTTTGCTGTCATTTTGTTTCACTTTAGCAATATGACTTTTCCCAATAGTTTGATACTACATAATCAAATATTAAACCTCTGTTATTGCCATAGTAAGCATTTGTTTATGTATACCCAAATTACCCCAGGGTTGGGCGAAAGTGGGTATTGTATGTAGTATACATTTAAAACTGGCTTTACAGACATTACTTAGGGTTAGTTTAGGTAATATTAGAAATAAAATTAGCATAAGAATTGAGGAAGATTATTTATTTACCACGTAAAAAGATTATAAAGTAACATAAACAAAAATTAGTTGTTGTTCCAATTAAATTACATGAGATTAACCTTACTTATCAAATTTGTAGTATCTTCCATTGAAAATAGGGACAGGAAATACTTTTGAAATTTGGCCCACATCCACCCACTCAATATCATCTTTCTCGGGAAATATGTAAAGTTGGCTTAGTTAGTTTACAGACAGTCAGTTGTAGTACCCAAATTACGCCGTGATATTAAAATGAAATTTATTTAAAATGCTCTTCATGTACATCTGTAAATTTTTCTTAAAAATATTCCTAAAGGATGTAATGTACACATACCTAAATTTGTTAACTGTACTACCACTCTTCTGTGAACTACAAACGGTTGAACAAAGCAAATCAGTTAATCAGACTTTCAACGAATAAAAAAAAAATTTTTTTTTTCAAAACACCAGTGTTACTAAGATAAAATGTTTTGAAGATATAATACCTAATTTTGCAACAAACAATATATATTAATTTGGCAGTGAAATGTAGTTTGGTACTAAATATATAAAAAAAAAAATATTACTTATACTCAAATTACCCCAGTATACCCAAATTACCCCGACTCACCCTGGCGTATAAATTGTCTATTCAGAGTTACAACCTATTGTAAAAATAAAATATATTTTTAAACATTTTTTAAATGAATTTTTATTTACAATCAGTATAAGCCTTTTTACACAATATTTTAAATATTCCGTTAGATATAAAAAAAAAATTTTCCGTTAGGTATAAAAAAAAAATATAAAAAAAGAAAATGAAATTTAATAGGTACCTAAAAGGAGGTTGAGATTTAAAGTGGGTAATTTTTTTTAAGCTTAGCGCCATGTAAGAGTTTGATCAAAATAAAATGTTAGAGGCTACGTGTCCGTTTCGTTTTTGAAAACGTGCTTTTGAATAAAAGGCGTTTAAAGTTTTACGTTTTCTTATCGTACTCCTATATAAGCAAACAAAAATATCGAAATAGCTAAAACACAAATGAAAAAATTGATGTTATCACCAAAATAATATTTAACAAGTGCTAAATTTTTACTAATTTATCTTTAACACTTTTTAGCCGCATACATCAAACCATGCTCGAGAGAAGATCCAAAAAAACTGAACGAGTGTGCTAAAAAGACCGGACAAGCTGCCATTTCAAGTCTAGTTAAAGGTACGAAATAATTTTTAAAGATTTATTTTTGTTTTAAATTACTTATCTTTTGTACAAATCATTTTGAATTTGTTTTCTTTAAGGTGATCCCACGTACAAGATTCCTGTTTTGGATCCATTAAAAATCGATAATGTTAAAATTGAACAGGACAACAGTATCAATGTTGATTTGAACAAAGTTACTGTGACAGGATTGAAGGCTACGACGATCGAGGATATTAAGTAAGTTTTGCCAAAATTTTCTGAATTATTCTTGTAAATAGTTTGTATTGCAAAACGTATGTTTGTGTTCTAGCTTTGACTTAGACAAAAGACGACTTGAGGCCACTCTTCACGTTCCAAAATTACGAATCCAAGGTGACTACGCAATTGACGGTAAAATCCTTATTTTACCAATTAAAGGTGCAGGACCATGTGACGTTAAAGCTCGTAAGTGTTTTTCTCCAATAATTTTAAGTTCTTTAATTAACCGAAAAATATTAACAATAAATTCTTATTTTACAGTTGATGGAACATACTCAGTCTATTTTGATTATGATCTCAAAGAAAAAGATGGTAAAAAATATATGAAATTGGGCGATAGTTCAGTGAAAATTGAACCAAAAGGTGCAGAAATTCAATTGGATAACTTATTCAATGGCGATCCAAAACTTGGTGAGTAAAATATTGTTTTATAAAGGTACACATCCATCGAAAAAAATATTTGTTTCCAGCGTATGCAGTTATTTGCAAATTGTTTTTGTGAATGTAAACTGTCCCTCGAAGGTAAATCCTTGCCAGTTTTTTTAAAGCATAAATACATAATGCCATACCTATTTTGTTTAAAATTCCTAACTGAAAACATACAGCAAAAAATATCTCTTAAATTTCTTGAGATACTCTTCCGTATTGGAAAGTGGGAATGAAAATATTAAATCATGAAAAAATGAACATCATGTGCGATCCAATTTTGTTTGGATTTTTTCGTATGAAGAAGTCCGTTTCATGCGATTTTTATTTTTATTGAAATTTAATTGAGGATAAATTATAATATTATATTACGTGTACGATAAATTATTTTTTTACGTATTTTTGTAGCATCTATAGCTTGAGGAAACAAAATTATTTATTTAATATACTGTTATAGTGACTACTGTAAGTTTTATAGTAATTGCTAAAATCTTAACATATAGCTGCTAATTTGTTAATTTTAAAAATAAATATAATATAATATTAACAAAATTTATAATAATGACAATTTTTAACACAAAGTGTTAGGTATGTTATCTTCAGTACCCAAAATTGAGATTGATTTTATGGAATATTTTTCGAGTTTAACAACAATTTATTTTTATTATAATATTAAAATCTATATGTGTCTTGTCATATCTCTAATTTTAATTTACAAAATTCTATTAACTGTACAATATTAATTTGTACGTTATTATGCGGCCCATACACGATTCAACTTGTTGTACTACAAGTTGAACTGTTTGCCATACACTATTAAACTATTCATTCAACTTGTTGTCCAACTTCAGTTATTAACAATTTTTGAAAAAGAGAACTTCGTTAAAATTATAGATAAAATTCTTGCCTTAGCAGTAATTGCAGAAATTAGTGAAGAAGGCCTGAGTAATCGAAAAAAAAAATAAATTGGAGCAGACTGGTTGAAAAAAAATTTTTCTAATGAAAAACTATTAAAAAAAATTAGTGAATGTGAACTGCAGACGGTTATAAAAATTATATGCGAATGAACGAAGAAATTTTTAATGATATTTTAGTAAAAATAATACCTTTAATAAACAAAGAAGATACGTTATGCGTGATGCAATTTCTGCAAAAACACGCTTGGGAATTACATTAAGGTTTCTTGCAACGGGAAATTCTTTTAAAGATTTAAAATTTTCAAGTGTAGTATCACCGCAAGCAATTGGAAATAACACACAAAATCAAATATTTAAGTTTTCCAATTGTTACCGCTGTAAATATTTTGTTGATTACACTCTTTAAACCATATATGTACTCGTTTTGTTGTTCAACTACCCCACACACAGTACAACATGTTCATAGACCATTTGCTCCGCCCACGTAAAATCAAAATATTTTGATTTTACTTCAACCGTTTATGCAACCATCAAAATAGTTGACCAACTGCCCCACACACGATTCAATATGTTGTACAACTCAACCAAGTTGTACAACAAGTTGAACCGTGTATTGGCCGCATTAGAAATACACATTACACGTTAAGGACGTTTAGGAGGTACAATCGGAAACAAAAGTACATAAAATTAGAAATTCGTGAATAATTGCGTTGTATAACAAACTATAAGGTAAATAAATAGTTATATAATCAACTGTACTACAACTGCTTGTACAATACATAAAACTATGGCTCTCAGCTGACAACAAAAGCTGAGTACATTCTGAGGATTTTTGGGAGGAATCTTATAAGCAATTGTAGTACAGTTGGTTGGATAACTATTTATTTACATCATAGTTTCTTATACAACGCAATTATTCACGAATTTCTAATCTTATGTACTTTTGTCTCCGATTGTACCTCCCAAAAATCCATAAGCACATCCGTAATGTAGGAAACAAATGTTAACAAACGCTTGCAAACATATTTTCACACGTTTGGTAAAAACGTACCGTAAATCGTAACACATTTTGTCTTATAACATAGGCAAATAATTTAACATTTGTGTAATGATATTGCCATTTTATCGTTTAGGTGCTGATGCAAACAAATTCTTGAATGAAAATTGGAGAGCCGCATTGGAAGTTCTTGGACCAGCAATTGAAAAAGCTGTATTAGAAGTAGGCACAGCAATTTTGTCTCAAATTCTTGAAAAAGTTGAATATGATCATATATTTGTAAATTAAACCAAAGGCGTTTAAAAAAAGATTATTGTGATTCCAAGAAAACATAATTTTAATAATTCTTTATTTATAAATTATTATTTTTTTTTGTGATCAGTAGTTAACTAAAAATAATGATATATTCTGACAGTATTGTTTTTGAAGATAAGATTTATCTATGTAAAAATTCAAAATTAATTTACAGCACTAAATAAAATAGTACAGGAGGCAGCGTTGTATTTTCATTAGTGATTTTAGCCCGAACAAATTATACTTTAAATATTAAAGATTAGTATGCGGAACGGGTGTCAGCAGCGAAGCAGCGAGTTTATTTTTGCGCTACTTTTTGATATTTAGAACTGTCAAATATTGTCCACTGATTTTACATTACAAAAAAATTGTTATTACAATTATTTATAATTTCCATAGTTATGTTTGATTAGAGCAGAATAGTCGATTAAAATATAGCTAAAAAAAATTAGTTCTTTAATTAATTTTTTTAAAATTTATTTCGATCATAGCAAGTTAAATAAATCTCTAATCAAACATAACTATGCAAATTAAAAATTACAACTTTTTTGTAATGTAAAATCAGTGGACAATATTTGACAGTTCTAAATGTTAAAAAGTAGCGCAAAATTAAATCTGCTGCCTCTTTTAGGTCCACCGCGAGTGCGACGGCTGACGCCCGTTTTGATGATTATAGGGTACTAATCTAATATTTAAAGTAGAATTCATTCGGCCTAAAATCACTAATGAAAATACAACGCTACCTCCCGTACTAAAAGCAAATTGTGATCTTATACAGATATACTCGTAATTTTGTTAATATTTTAGTGATAATAAAAAAGTAGCCTAAATAAAATATTTTAATACTAATCTGTTTATGTTACCTTTTTTCTCCTTTTTTTTATTGTACTTGAATTTTTGAGTGAATGAAATATTTCAAAATATCAACCAAAAAATGAGTGATTCTGGTTTTCTTGGAATGTTTTTATTCTTTGAAATATTTAAAGATACAAACGGTGTGGTGTGAGTGTGATGCGAACCGGGTAATCTATGCTAGCAACTTTCCGGTAGATATATAAAGACTAAGGTGTGAATTAGGAATATATTTATGGAAAATTGTTAAAATAAACTATAATTAATTAACCTTTTCTAACCGACTTCGAAAACAGGGGTTATCAATTCGAGTCTTATGTATGTAATATTGTTGAAAATGGGTAGTATCATAGTATTTAGAAACTAAAGTAGTATCACAGATCAACGAACATATTATATTATACAGACTAATTATATAAATCTATAATTGAGGCAGCCAGTTACGACTAAGTTCCGACCTGATAATATTCTGTAATATAGTAACCGATTGTATCCGTAGTAACGTTATCAAATAATTTTTGTCAAAATATAATATTGCTAATAAAATTTTACTTTTTTAAGAAGAAACTGCAAAATTTTGAAAGAAAGAAAGTGGTATCCGCATTATTTTCAAAATACGTACTTCCTACAATAATTATAATCGCATTTGCACAAAAATTGACATTATATTATATTCCTTAAATCTCACCCGTCTCACCCTGTTACCTGCTTCAAGAAAAATGCTTACAAGCTGCCTTTAAGCTTTTCAGAACATACATATTTTCAGAATCTACAAATCCTACGGGAACGATCCTTTTTGCATTGATTTAGGTATCTTTCAACTTAGAACCAGCACCAATTTTATCAAAATCGGTTCAGTAATTTAAGATATATGCCGTGTACACGCGTAACTATTATTAGTTGTCATTTTTAACTGACTTTAAAAAAGGGGTGTTGGAAATGAGAAATCTATCTAATAAATTTGTAACACTGACTGACTGACAGACAACGCACAGCCTAAACCGTTGGGTTTAGAAGAATGCAATTTTGCATAGGAGTTCCTTATGTAACGTAAATGAGCACTAAGAAAGGATTTTTGAAAATTCGTCCCCTAAGTGGGTTTATTAGGAGATGAAAATTTGTATGTAAATTCGTTATTTTTGAAGTTAGTGGTATATAAAAATATGTTACTATGGCTATTAAAATAAATAATATCTTATTTAATGAATCTTTAACTTTGACTGACAGACAACGCACAACCTCAACTGTTTAGTTTAGAAGGACGAAATTAAGCATAGGAGATATGAAAATTAGTGTTTAGGCTTCTATTTATAAATAAAAGTCAGTTGTTTCTGGAAATTTATTCCCTAAGGCGTTAAAACAGAAAATGAAAGTTCATGTGGGAAGTTCATCATTTTTGAAGTTATAAACGTAGATATTGATTTAGGCTTTTGAAAAACATTAAAAGTGAGCAGAAGTGAGTGCCTAATAAAAAGATGTTGTCGATGGGAAATCTCATCGGGCATACGGCTAGTATTCATATAAGTATGTTAATTTTTGTCGGGATTTGGATAAATAATTATACCAAATTTCATGAGTGTATGTACATATGTATTTTTTTTGTGTGTGATGGAACTACGAATCTGGTTGGAATGGTACTTTTGCATTTATTTACGAGTAAGTATCATTCAAATTAGGGAATTGCATCAATTTTAACAAAATCTATCACACTTGTCTGTTATTAGTAGTCTTTTTGGTGAGTAACGCGGCATAATTCTGACAAATATACACTGATGTTGACCATTTTTGTTTAAAAGAGCATCCCTTTGAAGTGATCCCCTCCAAAATGATGGGATCAAATAATTTGATCAAAATATGTATGTCCATGGACTTCGACAATACACCACATAATTCCTCAATGACGAGCCACACATATATCGTGATTGAGTTATTGTACATAAGGGGACTGATTAATTACGTAGCTTTCGGTGGTTTATTTGGTACCTTAAAATGTTTATTGAGACTAAGGCCATTTAAGAAGGCAAATATACGATTTTTAAGAAAAAAATTAAATCGACTTCAAAATAATAACATTAAAAAGTATGAAAAAATAATTACAATGATATTGGCTTGATACGATCTTGTGGCAGTACCTCTGTCAATTTACACCTATACTTATGTTTTGATTTATGGCATAAATTATTTTTTTTAGTATTGTTACTTTGAAGTCAGTTATGTGTTTTTACTTAAAAGTTTTTTTTTTAGTTATTTTGTTATAAACTAAGCTTGTAACGAATATTCGGCAACTATTTGGAATTGGGTTAATACAGAAAAAGGTGCAAAAAGTCCTATAAAATTGGATTAGACAAAAGTATGAAACATGGACGCAAAACTCCATTGTTATTAATGACTATATTCTTTAAAAATTTGGAAAAAATTATGTTTTGAATTAGAGTAGATCATTTCCACTGACGGAAATTCACCATGTTATGCAGAATTTTGTGAAAGAGGATATTTAAAATATGCAATATCAGAAAAATTTTTATAAAGCTACTAAAATAATGTTTCCCTCTTAATTGGAAAGCTGGATCTGGCCCTGTTTATATCAAAAAAATTTGCGCTTGCGAAAAACGTGTGTTAACCCATCAAACCAAGGTCGGATTAACACTGAGTCCGCCCCTAGGCACCTTGAAAAATGCCGCCCCTACCCCTAAAAAAGGGAAACGAGCAAAAGAAAAGAAAACGTCAATCACTAATTTTTCCACCCTTTTTTCAAAATTTGCAGCCCCTATTCCTACCTTTATTACAAACTTTCTCTTAAAAAAAATAAGTGGCGAGCAAAAAAAAAAGGAAACTTTAATTACTCATTTTTCCGCCCTATTTTAAAAATTTACCGCCCCTAGGCCATGACCTAGGGTGGCCCATTGGCTAAGCTGGTCCTGCATGAAACGTTAACTGATATGCTGATATTTGAAAATAGTTTGGGCGTTGAGTGTAGACGTACCATAAATAATATGGACGCTTAGGTAAATAATCCAGCATTTGCAAATGACATAGGCAAATGGTTTAGCATTTGTGTAATGATATTGCCAGTTCTGTGGTTTAAACGTTGACACAAACAAGTCGGAGACTGGAGAGCCGCATTAACCAGCAATTAATTATTTAAAAAGCTGTTTTCGAACTAGCCACAGTAATTTTGTCTTAAATTATTGGAATGGTTGAACATAATCATATATTTGAAAATTAAAAAGGTATTTTAGGACAACATCCTTCAATCTTACATTCTGCGTACCTAAGACCATGCAATCGAAGTGAAAATTTCGATGACGATCTTCGAACCAAGTCGACCTAACAAATATCATTCTATAGATAAAACTTTTCTGAACGAGCCGCAATTATGGATGAACGTGCTAAGCCAATTACAAAAATACGGAAAACCAAAAATAAAAAATTATTTTTAAACCGAGTTCAAGATTAAATGCTATCAGTTTAAAACATAAGCAGGGTCGACACTACCATATAGGCGAAGTAGAGCGCTAGAAACCAAGGGGCGCCAAAAAACTGGGGACGTAAAAATTATAAATTTTGCAAGCACTGTATGTATTTTTGTTAACTAAATTCATTTTCCAAACGATTTATGTATTTTTATATTAAAAAGGTTGATCTGGTACATTGTATCTAGAAAAGTATAATAATAAAGTTAACCTTTTCTTTTAAATTATCTCTTTTTATCTTTATGATTTTTTTCTAGTGCTCAAAAGTAGCGATGTTTATCTGCATTACATGATTGGCCAAGTGGTTGGAAAACGACATTTTATATTAAGTACATTATATAATGTTATTCCAATTAATGATGGAAATGATTCCAGGCTACAAGAAATCTGTTCAGAGTTAAAGAATTACTTTTAAACATTCCTCTCAGGCTCGAAAAAATGTCGAAGTTTATCTACGTTACATGGTCGGCCAAGTGGTCAGAAAACGACATTTCATATTATACGATCTAATATTATTCCAATTAATGGGGGAAATGATTCCAATCTACAAGAATGACGCAATCTATGACTGGTGGCTTAGCAACAAAATTAATTGCATACGAGCTAATGAACTAGTTCTTATATTTTCTAAACTTAAAACTAGGAAAAGTAAAATATAATCTTCAGTTTTTTATTTTTTGTTTTGTTATATTTTGTTTTCTCTATTCTTTTGTTTTCTTATTTTATTAATAAATAATTTATTGTAAATAAATTAGCATCAGGTACTGGTTTAATTGTGTTAACATACTTTGTAAGAAACTTTTACATGTTAATAGTTGAAGATTCATTGTATGATTTTTAACTGTTATCATGTCTAAATAAGTATTTATCTGGTTTGGGGGCGCCAAAAGATATTTCGCCTAGGACGCCAAATAACTTTGCGGTGGCTCAGCTTATAAGTTACTCTCTAATTCTGTAATCAAATGGTAATGGTAACCGTTTGAAATAGTTCTGTGAAATTGCAAAATGAAAGAAGCATGTCGGGTTTTCATTGTTTTAAAACACTCCATCGCCCTGTGGCTAGGCTACGACGCTCAGTAAGGTGTACGAGTAGGATCGTAAACTTAAAATATTTTATACTAGCTTCTTCTTTACCTAAAGATGAATTAAAGATTGTTCTAGAAATCCAACTCCCAGAAGCATAATTACAGGTAAAGTCTAACATAAGATACGCCTAACATAAAATACACCGCGTTGCGGAAAAGAGATAGAAAAATAGCATTCTTATTCTTTTTATTCGAAAAATTTGACATATTTATTGCACAGTATGATTTTTATTACTACATAGGAACTCCAATATAACGTACTCCAATATAACGTACCGAGTGGTGGGGTACCCCTCTCACAGATTTGAAGACGTGAGATTGTATTTGTGTCAAGGTATACATAATCGTCAATTCAGGGGCGTAGCAAATTTATGTGAGGGTCTGACAAGTTCCCATATTTTCTTACAAACACACGTATAGCATTCACACATAGCCATAAGTACTTATACACAAATAAATATAATCAGTGTAAATATATACACATTTACAACTATGTGTGAACTTGTTCAAAAATATTCAGATTCCTGTGAACTTTTACAGTAAAATCAACACCAACAAACAATTACACCAATATACAGACATACACGTACATATTATTTCACGTATATGCGTACGTAGACAAATATGTGTGCATATACACATCGATTTTACGATTTGATTGGTAATGGAAAAAAAGCCAGATAACAAATTTTGATGCAAGTTCCAGAATATTCTATTCGGAAAATAGCAAAGATGTCGAAAAACCGACTTCACCATTTGATAGTCTACCAAAGAAGGGACTAGACAGCGGAACTCAGCAAAAGTTCTAGAAAGTTCTATTCGGGATTTAGCAAAGATATCGAGAAACTAATTTCACTATCGAACTGGTCTTCGAATAAAAGCATAAATAACAAAAATTTAGCAATGTTCTAGAATGTTCTATCCGAGAACTAGCAAAGATATCGGGAAACTAACTTCACTATCGAACTGGTCTTCGAATAAAAGCATAAATAACAAAAATTTAGCAATGTTCTAGAATGTTCTATTCGAGAACTAGTAAAGATATCGGGAAACTGACTTCAACATCGAATTGGTCATCAAATGAAAGCTTAAATAAGAAAAATTGAACAATATTCTAGAATGTTCTATTCGAGAACTAGTAAAAATATTGGAAAACTGATTTCACCATCGGATTTGTCGTCGAATGAAAGCCTAAATAATAAAAATTGAACAATATTCTAGAATGTTCTATTCGAGAATTAGCAAAAATATCAAAAAAAACCAATTTTATCACTCATCTAGTTATTAAATAAAAGATCAAATAGCGGAATTTAACAAAAGTTAAGGTACTTTATTTAAGGAAAATGTAAATATTATACTTTTTTGCGATTGTATACGTTGGCGTAAATTTATAACTAAAACTTTTGTATAGCACCACTATTTGACCTTTTTCGCCAAAGAGCAATCTACTGATGAAGTCGCTTTCTCAATATTTTTGTTAGTTTCCGAATAGAATATTCGAGAACATTTCTCAAATTCCGTTATTTAGCATTTTCTTTGATGACCTATCCGATGGTAAAGTTTATTTCTTGATATCTATTCTAGGTTTTGACTAGAATGATCTAGAACTTTTGCCAAATTCCGCTATTCAACTATTTCTTTAATGGCAAATCCCATAGTAAAGTTAGTTTTCCGACATCTTTCCTAGTTTCCGAATAGAATATTCTAAAACTATTATTAAATTCCACTCTTTGGTCTATTTTTCAATAGTTAACCAATAGTGAAGTCGGTTTTTTAATATTTTGACTGATTTCTAAGAAGAGTATTCTAAAATTGTTGTCAAATTTTGCAGCTTATGCATTTTTCTAATATACTTGTACAATGTACAACAGTTGTGTATATATATGTATTTAGTTGAAGACGTGTGTTCTTGTAAACATGCATTTAAGTAAGTGTATATGCGTGTGTATATAAATAATGAAATGCGTATGTGTTCGCATATTATGTTTCTGTACCCCCTTAAAAAAATTTTACTGACGGCCCTGGTAATCCGATATAACGTACTTTCCCTTATTTTGTACCGGCCAGTACGTTATATTGGAGTTCCTATGTAGTAACATAAACATGATATGAGATGTGATTTATTTATTATTTTATTAAACTTGCAATGTTTATTTAATATTAAGAGACAATATGTATGTATCAAGAGTGCGTTTACCGGTGATGTAATTTGACATGATGTGTCGAACTGTGAGAACGTAAAATTAAACATAAATGCATAATACATAGTGTGTATGAAAACTGCAGACATAGTACGCAATATATATCGATGCGCAATCATTTTTCAACTTGTTCAACCCCTATTTTGCTTAAAATATTTTTTATATTGCGATTTTATTTGTTTTTTTGGCAAGTTTTGTATTTAACATGTAGAAATAAATTTATTTCTTAACATAATTTTTGAAAATCGTATGTTATATTCCATTGGTCACATCCTGTATACTAGTGCTTGATATAAAATACACAGAGAGAGAGCCACGTCTGTTGGTGTATCTAATATCAGACCATCTACTGTATTAACTACAATATTTTAGATACAAAAAAATTAGTTCCTTTTATTCTTTCAGCTTTTTTAACTGTTGCTACATATCAATAGTTATGGCTTATGACATGAGTCACATTACTCTATTGAAATAAAATTATTCATAAATCATAATCAAACAAAAAATTTCAATGAATAAATAAACAATTTTTTTGCGTTACGATAAATCAATAATAAGTTGTTTAGATAATTACACATTTTTTATGCCAGCAAAATGATACTCACAAGTACGAAATATATTAATTAATTTTTTTTCCGAAATGTATGTAAGGAACAAGTTTTCTTGAATCATTTTTAAATTATAGCAAAACAGCCCTGAACGTGGTTTCCACAGATGAGACAGATCAAGCCTACATATAAAAAAGTGTAATCCGAAAGTTGCAATAAGTAGCAATTTAAACCACTACTGATTTAGTCTGTTACTGTCCATCGTGGTATTCACGTCGTAATAAATATCATGTTTTTAAATCAACTCGTGAAATTTAAACAGAAAAAAATATGAAGTGTGTCGTATTTAAGTGTAAAAATTCTATTGAATAAAAAATGTCTCAAAATAGAGGGATATCTTTCTTAAAATAAATAAATTTATTTTTAATTATTGACTGGTTGTGACATCGGTGGCCATCATAGTATATAGTATATGTATGCGAACTGTATACATCATCATCAGCGTATCATACTAATATATTCGTATATTCGTGTCCATACATCATGCGTTTTGATTGCGTGTGTGCTGTGTTACGCCACTCGCTGGTTACAGCGTGCACAGTTTGGTAGATATACTAGTTTGACCCCTTGGTGGTTTCCTATATGTATAGTCTATAGAGGCATAATTTCTAATCAGTGGATTCTAATTTTCATTGTTAACTTTGAGGTATTGAGAAATGTATGAAGGCTGATAGTTTGGGAGTTTCTGGACGTGGCTGCCAGGCACATGTTGTGGAGAAGCTAGATCCTGGCACATTTAAACGACTCATCTAGTTTTACTATAACCGTTATAGTGAGTACATCGTAAATAATTTTAGTAAAAATTCTCAGTAATTAAAACTAAAAGGTAAAATTACGAAAAACTACATTTTTTAAATTTTGCTGCAGTTTATAACTCGAAGACAAATCATTCGATCGATTTGATTCTTATTGCAGCTTCTTTTATATATATTTCTTCGTAGCATGAACCTTCAGATGTCCGATCGAATAAAATATGTAATTTTCGCAAACCAAAAACCATCAAATTTTCGCGCAAAATTTGAAACTTTTCTTTAAAAACTCCGCAATTTTGTCAAATTTCAACTTTTTTTTCGATTGAGGTTCACGGTACGGACCATACCTTCTAGTTTAATAGGCTTTTTGGTTTTTTTGATTTCAGGCAGTGTGAAGGCCGCTATCACTGCAACAGTGGGGGAACTTTTTTTTGGAGCCTTAGGAGGTCTCGAATAACTCACTGAATTTTCAATTTTTTGGTCCAAAATTCTAATCATGAATTTATTATATATCAACGAATATATCCTGAAAATATTAAAACATTCCATATAGTAGTTTTCCTTTAAAAAATTCCCAAAAATCATCTTCTTTTCAGGCGGTCACACCAGTGGTCCCCTAACTGTTTTCAAAATGTTCTCGCATTTACGGTAAACACAAAACCTGATATTATGAATTATTTATCGAGTTTATGTTATTAATAATTAATAAGAATAAAATAAGTAATTCAAACAATTGTTTAAGGTTACGCCTGTAACTTACATTTTCCGTTCCTTTTTATTTTTAATTTTTTAAAATTTTTCCAAGATATTTCATTACCACACATCAATTAAAAACATACGTACTGCCTTTTTTGTGAAACAATGAAACTGGTTGATAGTTTAAAAGTCTATTTTATTGTGGTTTTTGTGATTTTAATAAGTTTTAATAATGGAATCGAATTACGTAAGGAACTTTATTAGTGTTTTCTAGAATAAACTGTACCATAGAGGCTGTAATTTTTTGTCTTGTATTTTTAGAGAATCCAAAATATCAAATGTCAATGTTAGATCCATTAAACATTGGCAAAATTCAAATAATCAACAAACAGCCTTTGAAATTTTCGTTCGAAAAGGCGCAAGTGACTGGTTTAAAGAATGCTAAACTTAATGATATTGAGTAAGAATTATACATATTAAATAGTATGTTTTATACCAAGGCACTAGAGTATGTGACTTTTGATCCCGAGTGTAAAGTTTATTGCCCTCGGGCCTTTATCCGGCAACGAGGAATCAAAAGAAACACTTTAGTTTTGTGGTGTAGGTATATAATATTTTTTGCAATTCCGATTAAATTAAAATTATAAAAATAAAAAAAAAAAATTATGTAAATGTCATAAAAATTGTATGAAATATATAAGTATACTTTGGATAAATCAATCAAATTGGATATAACAAAATAACTGTTTGAATTTGTTTAGAATTTTGACAGGAGCAAAATTCTAAACAAATTCAAGCCTGCTTTTGTTTAAAAGCAGGAGCAACAATATTTTTAAATCCTTGGGATTACAAGTGACACTTTACTCTCTGTTATGGTGGGCTAAAGGGTGTAGGTATTTTTTTAGTTACGAAATTGCAATAATACAAAACAAATTGGATATTTTTCAAAATATATATTTTTTTTTTGTATAGTTTTAATTTGGAAAATTTTAAAGTCAATTTAACAATAACTTTTTCAAAAATTGTCATCGAAGGACTTTATGATATCGATGGTAAAATATTGGATTTAGTGATTACTGGGCAAGGTCCATTCTTTATGGAATTTTGTAAGAATATTCTTCGATTACTACGTTCAAAACTGATAAAAAATTATATTGGGTCATTTTTTCGTTAATTGTTTTAGCTAATTGTGTATTTACCATACATTTTCCTATTGAGTATATAGCCAAAAATGAAACCGAATCGACCGATTTTGAGAATATTAATGTCGACTTTACGGTTGGAGGTGCTAAATTTCAATTAGACCGTTTGTATAATGGAAATGAACAACTTGGTAAGGTTTGACGTACACGAGCACCATGAAATAATTTTTACTAAATATTTATATTTAACGTATAATAGGTCGTGAAGCCAATAACTTTTTAAATAAAAACTGGATGAAAATTATTGAAAATTTCAAAGCAGATATTTCAGAGGCGATTGCAAACGTCATTCGTAAACTTGCAGAAAATGGTCCAGAAAATATTAAATGAAATAGTTTGAATGTAATATTTTGTAAATTTTGATCGATTTCTTTTCTCGTTAATAGTTTTAAAATAAAAATCAAATTGAGAAATTAATTGCAAAGTTGTTTTAAATAACTAATTTAGTTTCCAACAAAAAAGAATAGATTATTAAAAGATAATTTGAAAATTCGAAAAAAACTCGATAACCAAAAGTTAGAACATAGGTGATTAATGTCGAATAAATCGACTAATTTCAGGTACAATACTTTAGTGAGCTTGTACGTCAGTTTTATTCATAAACTAGCTTGAGAGAGATATATTCAGCTAACACAGTTCCAGGCAAGAAAATCAAAAAATTTTAGAAGTATGTATATTTTAATGGACCTCTTGACCTGGAACATTTTATTGTTTGCTATTTAGTCTTTAGTAACGACTAAAGAAATTACAAAATTATACTTTAGGTCATCAAGAAAGTGAGATAAAAAATATTGGAGTCTTTTGAGTTTATGGTACTTTTACGTCTACAAAAGCAGCTTCAATAAAATTTGGACGTAAATCTAATTTTCTTTACAATTTGAACTTGCTTTACATATCAACTTATTATTAAAAATCTTTTATTTCCAAATTTACATTATTTCTTATCGAATTTATCTCTTTGTATCGTTTTATTGAAATTTTTTTTTTATAAAATTCAAAGTTCAAAAAGCACTTACTGTTCAAAATAACTTCCCTATTTTGTTTTTGTATTGTTTTTTATTTTTAACCTACAAGGGAAGTATCAAATTTGGAAATCGCGGATTTGGAAGAAATTAATTCATATTGTAGAGTAACTCCCCTTGAGTATTGCAGTAACAATAATTTAGACCAATGTGCCTAGGATTGCCAGACGTCCGGATAAAGCCGGACACAGTCAGGCTTTTTGGTTGCGTGTCCGGCCAAATTAGACGATGTCCGGCCTGTCCGGCTCTTATTAGGCTTTTCAAATTTGACCATTTTTTTTCTTTTTTACATTTCCCACCCGTGATTTGATTCATGAATCTTTTTTAATTTTTTTTTTTTTGTAATTCAGATTGCTTTTCAGAATTCCTTACTTGTCAATATTATTTTTCCCATTACGGGTCACAATGCAAATGTTGAAATAGTTTTTTCTTTAGTAGGTCAACATTGGTCAAAAGAACGAAACAAATTAAATGTCGATACTATAGCCAAAATGTTGGGTGTACAATTTAATTTTAAAAAATTGACTTGTAAAGAGTTTTACAACTCAATTTTAAAAGAAAATGAGCTTTTAAAGTAGATGTCTGCTAGTGAAAAATATTAATTATTTTATGTTACAATTAATTTAAAGTTTGTTTAGTTCATTAGTGTTTTGTTTAATTTTGTTTTTCATTGCAAATTGCAATAATAGTTACTGCTAACTATTATTGCCATGGAATTATTGAAATTAATATTGTAATGAATATTGAATGATTAATAATAAAGAAAACATATTCAGTCAATTTTATTGTTATTTCATTAGAATTTAAGAAAATTTTATGGTAACTGATAAAAAAGCCTTATTTTACTTTTAAAAAATTAGTCGTGTTATACTAAGACTAAAAAATTAAGGGTGTCCGGCTTTTTTACCCAAATGTCTGGCCAAACTGACTGCTGTGTCCGGCTTTTCGGTTTTAAGATCTGGCAACCCTAATTGTGCCTTCCATTGGGAAAAAAACGCTCGAAAGATTATTATACAAAGTTACAAAGAAGGTTTATCAAGTTTTTGATAATTTTTGTAAAGTTTGGTAGTGAGTCGGTTCAAATTTGATAATAATTGCTCGTTACCCCTCATTCCAAAGGATATTTGATCCGAAAAAGTTTTTGACAAATGGTTCAATTAGTCACTCAATTAATATGCGAAGTATTCTCCATGAAGCTAGCTTGGATATGCATGTGTGAAGTCATCAGTATGACGGAATTATTTTTGAAGGTTGGGCTCGGGTTCGATTTTAGGTGCAGCCCAAACATTTACCCATTGGTCTAAAATGGAATTATTAAATGATGCACTTCTATTTTTTATGATAAATCGTAAAAATATATAACTAAAGATCTTAAATTTTATCTTGAAAGCTGTGAAAACTTTATACTGAGAAATTTTAGCTTAAAGTGTGTCGAACACGTCCTTGGTGAATTAATTCACAATGTAGTATTGACCGAATTCCGGGTAGGTATCCGGTTTTATGTAAGTAAATAGCATGAACACAAATAATAAATAGAGAAAAATACAAAACCGTTTTTATACCAATTTTATTATTTAAAGGCAATTAATTTTTTTACGTTATAAAAAAAAAATTAAAGAAATTTAAAAATTAGAACGGCTTAATATAATATGTTCAGACATGCCATCAAAACAACTATTCGTCTAAATACTCTAAATGACAAAAACAAGAAAAAAAAATTTAAAAAAATTAAACAAAAAACCCCAAAATAATTAAACAAAAAACATAAAAAATATTTGTGTATAGGGTAAGAGACCCGATGACCGATCACTATTTTTAGCTGTATCATTAAATTAGCTTAAAAAAATTAAAAAATAAACAAAACACCCATTTTTTTTTTCTTAATAAGTATGAAACCAAGTTTTTTTAATCCAATAGATATGTTTTTAAGAAAATATAACCCAAAAATTTTGATTTATTAATGATTTTGTTTTATAATTTGTTGACGTCTATTAAAAAGCATACAGAAAATATTAACCTCCATTGAAAGATCAATACACTTACCCCTATGAACAATCAGTAAATCAGTACAGTAGTAAATCTTATACTATCGAATATTTGAACCATTCTCTTTCAGTCACTTTGACACTCTATCCACTACAAGAGGTCAGTCTGTGTCATAGAGTATCACAGAATGACACCTTGTGAAACATAGCAGCAATGACAGAAGGGTTTAAATATTCGATAAAATAAACCACTAAAATACTGTATTTTCTTTCGCCATCTATAATTTTGCTTTAAAAAACATTGTGTACATTGTGACATGATCCTAACTTATCTATACGCCATTGTGAATTTTTAAACAGTTAAATTGACGATAGATGACGTCAAAAATGTTTATAAAATAGATATGGAATATCTGTGTGATTCTCAAAATACCCAACTCGAAAACTTGGATCCCAACAAGAATCAGTCATACAAATAATATTTAACACATATAAAATTTAATTCAGCTATCCTAATCTCTTAAGTGGACTAATAACAATTATTTGTATACTTTTATTATGCTAATAACTTTAAAAATTCGGTGAAAAATGTTACAATTTATAACCCATGTGTTTTGAAAAATGATCATCCACCATATTAAAAATTCATGAATTCAACAAAAATTGTTATATATATATATGTATTTCTTAAATTAAGTGAGGAGACATTAAATGTGATGTGAATTTAAATTGAAAAATAATCATTGTATTAACAATAATTTTTTTTTCAAAGGTTTCTTTCAGAAATAACTTCATTAAAATATAAATGTCAAAACTGATCGGACTTATAACCCCGATCGACAATGGGGTCTTTTACCCTATAAATTAAGTTTCGGATCGTTATTACCATAATTCATTGATTAATATTGTTCAGTGCTTAAATTTATTTGAATCAGCTTCTTAATTGTTGTTAGTTAGTTCGTAAAATAATGCAACAAAGTTCATTTTTAAGAATTTGTTTCATTCTTGTCATAGCGCTGTTAAATTTCAACAATGGACTTAAATTGCGTAAGTAGAATACATATTTTTGAAATACATAAGCATCAATTCTTTTTTTCTTTTTTAACACATTTATTTACTTTTAGCCGCGTATATAACACCTTGTCCGAAAGCTGATCACCAAAAACTGAATGAATGCGCCAAAATTAACGGCCAAAAAGCAATCCCACATTTTGTTAAAGGTAATTTTTTTTAATATTTTACGGTAAATACATAATAGTCTAAACATAACTGTATATATTATTGTAACGAAACCGTGTCTGTACATGGAATATTTTTTGAAAATTGTACTGGTACTGTAGAAAGTTACCGATATAGATATCAAAACAATGATTTTTAAATTTTTTGTTTGTCTGCCTGTCTGTCTGTGCACTCATCACGCAAAAATACCGGACGAATTTGGACGAAATTTGGTGTGGTAGTAACTTATTACAGTAGACATCCAATGGTACGTATTCTGATTTTACGTAGTGATGTCAGCGACTTAGTGGAGTTCTCCTCTCACAGATATGTTATCGTTTATCTGGGTTGGTGAAAATTTATGTACCAAGCCAGAGTCAGAGCCGTAGGTAATATTGTATGAGGATCTCGTAGACTAAATTTTTTTAAATTTTATTGGATTAATATATACACATATTCTGCATACGTAATATTCCAAATGCAAATGCAAAATGAGTAACGTAAAATTTTAGAATATTCTAATCGTCAACTAGCATAGATATCAAAAGACAGACTTGGTTATTGAATTGGTCACTAAAAATGAGATTAAGCAGTACAGTTTGACAAAAATTCTAGAATGTTTTTTTTGTTAACTAGCAAAGATATTGAAAAATCAATTACAGCATTTAATTGGACATTGAAAAAGAGGCCAAATAGCATATCTTGACAAATGTTCTAGAATATTCTATTCTTAAACTAGCAAAGATATCCGAACACAGACGTCGCCATTGAATTGGTCACCTAAAAAGAGACCAAATAGCACATTTTGGTAAATGTTTTAGAATATTCTAATTGTCAAGTAACAAAGATATTGAAAAATTGATTGCACCATTTGACTTTTTTCACCAAATTAAATTAATATAAACTAAATGTTCCATTTTGACCAACATTCTAGAATGATCTGTTCGTCAGCCAGAATAGAATATTCTAGAACATTTATTAAAATGTGATATTTCGTTTTTTTTTTATGACCAATTAAATGGTACAACTGGTTTTTCGATATCTTTGTTAGTTGACGAGTAGAATATTCTAGAATTTTTGTCAGTTTCGGCTATTTGGCGTCTTTTATGCTGACGAATTCGATAGTGAAGTTGGTTTTTCGACATCTTTGCTAGTTTTTTAAAAATCGCACTTATATTCATTAAATAACATTCAATTTTGTTTATCTATGGAACTGAATTTTAGGTGTAAGTTGTTTCTTAGAATAGTTTTGTTTTAAATAAATTCAAATAAATAATATTTAACAACTCCCCACATAAAAGTTAGCCGACGCCCCTGATCTTCCGATTTTACGTACTTCTTCTTAAATTTGCACCGACTATTACGTACCATTGGATTTCTGGTGTACCTGGATCAACGTCTAGGATAGTTTTTACTCCGGTAAAATATTTCATCCAGACGGGAAAATATAAAAACCATTTAGAACGTGCGCATGCATCACGCGAAAACAACTGAACGAGTTTTAATGGAATTCGGGTCTTTTATTACGAGAAACTGTCTCATTGCCATGAGACATTTTGAGTATGCGCACACATTACCCAAAAACTCGTTCTCTGCAAGTTCTTTTATACTTATATATTTCTCATTTATTTTATACCAATACGTCGCTCAAACGACGTCACGGGTACAGCTAGTTTTTTAAGAAAAATGAATAACAGTCTTCTATTTCCAAAGAGTAACTATTTCCAAATAGTGTAGGCAACTACTGCGTGCCTAAACAAGTTAATAAACTTTTGATCGGTTAACTATTGTAATTGCATTAAACAGAAAATAGAATACATCAAGTTACTCGTTAGGTAAAGAATAACTTATGATTCAAGTGACTAAAACAACACAAATGTCTTTCATAGGTGATCCTAAATACAAGATCCCAGTTTTGGATCCGTTCGAAATTGAACGTGTAGAGATTGAAGAGAGCAGAGATTTAAAAATTTCCCTAGAAAAAGTTTTAATTGGAGGTTTAAAAGATGGTAAAATTGATTTTATTGAGTAAGTATTCCTCAAAATTACAAATTACGATCATTAGCGTTATCAGCTTGTTTTCTGAAACAGCATAGATTTAGAGAAAAAAGAAATAAATGTCACAATCACTATTCCAAAATTGGATATTCGAGGAAAGTATACAGTTGATGGTAAAATTTTGATTTTACCAATCACCGGGAACGGACCGTTTAGTTTGGAAATTTGTAAGTTAGCAAAATCACAAGAGAATAATATTGCCTAAGATTTTTTATTTAAATTTTGTATTTTAGTTGATGGCAGCTACAGTATCCACTTTGATCAGGAATATGTAACGAAAAATGGAAAAGAATATATTAAAATTAAAAATGTTGACGTCGATTTTAGTGTTGGAAATCATCCCGCTAAATTACAATTGGATAATCTTTTCAATGGGCATGAACAACTTGGTAAAGAGAATTATAATATAAGGCTCTGTACATTTTACAAAATTATTTTAATAATTTTTATTTATTGTAGGAAAAGACGCGAATAAATTTTTGAATGCGAATTGGAAGGAGGTTGTTGAAATTTTGAAACCAGCCATTGTAAAAACTGTTGCAAGTATATTTAAGAATGTTGGTCAAAATATTCTAGAAACAGTGGAATTTGAAAATATTTTTACGTAACTCAATTTCGCGTAGTATTAATGTATTGAAATAATTACTTTGACAAGAATAGTTGTGTTTGTAGAAATAAGATGTGTAGTGTCCAAAAAATTGATACAGTAAAGCACAAATATAAGATGAATTGTTAAAAAAAAATTTGTAGTGGTAAATTGAATGATCAAAAGATAAATTACGGACTCATGGCAATTTTGAGAATTTTAAATATGCCTTCGAAATATAAAATTTACGCAATTTAAAGAAATAATAAATTATTCTTGTCAAAGTTTATTTACTTGCGAATTAAGTTATTTATAATATAATAATTATGTGTTAGAAGTGAAAAAATAAAATTATTGTTTTAGTAACACTCTTGTTAAAGACTAATTTTTATTACCATCACGTCAAAATAATAAAATAAAACAAATGCTTCAATCAATACCACCGGATATGGAATTGAAGGAGAATATTTGGAACAAAATGTAATATGTATATAGGGTAGTAATTAAAGAATTGCTTTAATGCTCAAAAAGGTGTCGATGTTTATCGATATATTACATTTCATATTAAACGACCTGATATTATTCCAGATAATGGCCAAAATAACTCCGGACTACAAGAATTGTATTTACAATTAAAGAATTGCGATGGATCAAGACCACATAAAAAAAGTTCCGTAGGAAATACATAACTCAAAACGCTCAGAACCTCACGATTTCCGTAGAAACTGTTTTTCTAAACAACATAAAGCATTAATTTACACATGAGAACATTTTATTTTATTTTTTTAATATTATGAAAACTGTGATAAATACATCTGTAAAAATTTGATGATGCAGTGCCTTATATTCTTATACAGTGACTAATTAAATGCTTAAAAACCATCAATAAATAATTTTATCAAAGTAAACTATTACACAGTGAAAAAATTTGTGTTAAAATTAACACATTTCATGTCCAGAACGGTCAACTCAATTTTTTGTGTTAACACAAAAAATATGTGTCAAATCTTTGTGTCAATGATTTAACACACAAATCAAAGATTTGTGTCAATGAATTAACACACAAAAGCACATACATTTTGTGTTAATTTCATACAATTACTCAGTTATAATTTTACCACAATAATGTGTAAAATTAACTGATTTAGAATGTAGAAGTTTACTCAGTAAATGTGTTGGTATGTTATTTTTCAAGTTAGTATTTTTCTTATTAGTCGAATTTTCCCTTGAAAAATTGGACTTATACAGCCTATACAATAAGAACGGCGAGAGGCGAGAGTAGGGGCGCTATCCGTTTCCGGACCCGTAGAACACGATTCTGTAGAAAAAAAAGACTGATATATATATATATATATATATATATATATATATATATATATATATATATATATATATATATATATATATATATTTATATATATATATATATATTATATAATATATATATATATATATATATATATATATATATATATATATATATATATATACTTTCCGCTACAGTTTAATATGAATAGGACTACCCTATGGAAGTTAAGAGCTATAATTTGGTAAGGGGGGCTCATTCCGATGCACAACAATACTATCAAAATGGGGTCAAATTTTGGGAAAATTTTGAATCCGACCCAACCTTTAAAGGGGCTGGTGGGGAGCGGTATAACTATAAAACTTCTCCAAACCGATTGGAAATAATGTTTCGGTCAATTATCTACAACATATCCAAAATTCAGCTTCTTGGGATGATTTGGAGGGAGTAGAGGGGGACAAAACTATTTTGGCTGGAACTAACACGCCCACAGCCCCCCAAAATTAACGTAGAGGGTTGAAATTTGGTGTGTTCGTACCTAGGTTGTGCTTTTTGGAGGTTTTAATATTTTACCCCCCCCCTCATTTTTAAGCTACAATTTCATGCTTTTTTGACGTTTTCGAAGTTTATACCACTCGCACAGGTCACCCAAATAAACCTAGAGGCCTGAAATTTTGTATTCGGATTGAGTTAGTATCAAGGGGGTTCCTTTTGGGAGTCTCAGCTTTTAACTCCTACCCCCACCATTTTTATACCAAATAGAACATGATATTTCTTGTTTTTTAACAGTTTCGTTCGAGTCAAAATCTCCCCAAATAAACTTAGAGGGCTAAAACTTTGTGTTCAGGTTAAATTAATAGCCAGCCACTGCTTTTTGGAGGTTTCAACTTTTAACTCTTACCCCTACGATTTTTACGCCAATATTTCTTTGATTTTTTTGCTTTTCTTCTAATACGTGTAGAGACTCTCTAAGGAAACGTAGAGGGCTGAAATTTTGTACGTGAATTGAGTTAGTATCCGGCTAGTGCTTTTTAGGGATTCCACCTTACTTTTCCCCTCACCACCCCTTTTTACATCGGAATTCAATGGTATTGTTAAATGTGTTTTAAATGCATTATTTTTATTCTCATACAAATTAGGCGAATAGTAATTTTAAAAAATTTTAAAAAGATTGAATTTACTTTTATAACAAATGCAATACATAAATATTAAGTAATTTAAAAATGTTATTAAAGTTACTGTTTATTTATAAAGTAGGAATTTTGGATTTTTATTATTTATAAAAGAGAAGTTTTGGATTTTTTTGGAAAGAAAAAATATCTTCATAAAGGCTTTCCAGTTTACTATTTAAGTTCCTTTTTTAATATTTAAAAATAAAACACAAAGGCAATTGGCGGACAAGCATCGGTAGGAATGCCCTCGTACGAATTGTGTTGGCTTTTTTCCTTGTAACTGCTATCGGCATAAAATTGAAATTTACTGAGATTCAGCCCTTAAAAACTTAAAACCTTTTTTTAAAGCCCCGGTTAACCGGACACTCATCATCAGTTTTGAAACCACCAAAATGACCAATCGCTTGTAGACTTTCAATTACATTTCGCTTGTAGACATTTAATACCGAAGATGAAAGGAAAAATCGACTTCCGTGATGGGGCTCCGCTGCTCACGGCGTTTTTATTTACTATATAAATGAAATAGTAAAATATAATTTTTCAGGACTTAAACTTTTTTATTTAATATTTCTACAAAGTTGTGCTATGATGAAAATAATGTTGAAGCAATACCCAAAAATTGTGAAGATCGTTGTCAAACTGAACGTGGAAGGCAAAATGGAACGACTACTCTTCCTTCTTTACCTGATGTTCTTTGCCCTTTGAATGTGTTCTGGAACGTCGAATATTCGATAATTTTTTAATTAATTGAAGTAAATTCTGCAAACAAAGAAAAAAGTCAATTTATAATATTTGTAATTAACTTATACCAATATTTAATCTCTAGATAATTAAAACCAATTTAACCTCAGGAATACGCTTTTGATTTTGAAATATTCCGTCTGCTTTTATACATAGACATGTTTCTGTTGAGTGCACGTCGCACAGTGTCCAATACTCCAATGATTATGGCAATGATGCTACCGATGGTATCAGTTACCACTACCCCCGGTCTTATAACTAAAGCAATAGATACGAGCGAAACCAGGTTTTTGGTGTTGTAAATACACAAATAAGTATATTTATGACATTCCTTCGTATTTTACACAAACATTGGGTTATTTGTGTGTTGTTAAAAACAGATTAACATTTTAATTCTGTTAAATCAAAATTTTTGTTAATATTTTTATTTAACATAAACACTAAATGTTACATTAACACAGGGTTGGGTTACTTATTTAACAAAAAAATTTTAACCAGTAGTTTTTTTTACGCAGAACATAAATTTTTTCACTGTGTATAATTAATATTTAGATTTTTCAGTTTCTTTTGCTTTTGATTTACACTATGCCCATTAATGCCCATTTTTTTAAAAACCGCACAAAAACATCGTACAAAAAAATACCGCAAAAAATGTTCATCTGTATAATTAAATCGTCTTATAAAAAAAATAATTAATAAGAAGTCTTATAAAGTAGCTTCGCTAGTTACCCATCCAGAGCCAGTTTTCGTCCATTTTACTATACAATAGCATATAATAGAATTATAAAAACAGATACCCGAGCAAGTTTGATTTTGTTACATTCCTGACTCATAAACAGTGACAACACAGATAAAAAATATTTACTTGATAGAGTTGCGTATTTAAAAAAAATTATTAATTAGCCAGTTGTTTTCATGTTGGACAGACAGTGTGTAAATTAACAAAAAAACTAGTGACATGATGAGATTTCACGGTTAGTTTTAATACTGTTATGGCGTGATTAAGTTTAATTTTTTGTTTTTATACTAATATTTAAGAGACATTGAACGTAATTGGAAGTGAAAATTTTTTAAAAATTTAAATTGAGTTGCAAAAATTTGATGGATGGATATTAAGTAACCAATTCCTTAAAAACTTCAGTTTTCATCCACTTGGACGAAAACTGAAACAAACAAATGAAATTTATTATATTTCTCAATCTAGCTAAATATTGTGAAATAGTAAAAAGCTTTATTTTGGACAATTGTCATTGGCTGCTTGATTAGAGATTTAATTTTCGTCCACTCAATTATTTGAATAGAATGAATTAAAAAACTTTAAATTACATGGACGAAGACTGAAAACTGCATTAAATTGTACTTTTCAGTTTTCGTCCATATATTTTTCTGTATGTGAATTATATTTTCAAACTTTTAGGTAACCTCCTTAGAATCAAAAAAGTTATAAAATAAAATAAAATAAAAAGATTGAAGAAGGAAGATAAAAGGTTCTGAATACATATAAGCATTCGCTTTTTATTAAAATTAATTTTTTTATAACAATTTTTAACCTAAATGGTGGTCGGAATGGTGGTCGGAAACTAACCTACATGTGGACGAAATCTAACTTTTTTGGACGAAAACTAACGAAATCTGTATATTTATCATTATTACTTTTTTATAAAAAAAACAGTGAACGTAATTAGTTATCATTTTATGTCAACTTAAAATAGACTATGTAGGCAATAAATAGCAATAGGATTCATTAGCATTAGATCAGTTGAACATATTCTTTTTATGTCGCAAAGCTATCAACTCCACTAATTGGACGAAAACTATTGAACCTACCCTATTTTATCTGAAAAGCTGCAAAAGTTTCTAGCTATCGGAAAACACTGATTTAAAGTGTGTCTAATACGTACCTACGCATTAACTTGGCAAATTTATTAGCAATGCAGATTTGACCGACTTCCGGGTATCCGATTTCATGTAAATAAAGAACATGGACTTTATAAATATACAAATAGAGAAAGATGCAAAACCGTTTTCCTTCAGATTTTATTATTTTATTATTTAAATATAATAAATTTTTTTTACGTTACAAAAAGATCAGAACGGGCTTGATTTAATTATACGTTCAAAAATGCCATAAAAATTACTATCCATTAAATTTTCAAAAACAAGAAAAAAAATTTTTTTAAAAAATTCAACAAAAAATATTCAAAATATTAGTGTATATAAATTAAGTTTCAATTCGTTATCAAACTTCATTAACAATATTATTCAGTGCTTAATTTTATTTTAATCAACTTGTTAATTGTTATCAATTCGTTCGAAAAATAATGGAACGAAATTCAATTTTAAAAATTTATTACATTCTCGTCATAACGCTTTTAAATTTCAACAATGGACTCAAACTGCGTAAGTAGAATATTTAAAATACTTAAGCACCATTTTCATGTTTTAATGCATTTATTTACTTTTAGCGACGTATATAACACCCTGTTCAAAAGTTGATCACCAAAAGCTGAATGAGTGCGCCAAAATTAACGGCCAGAAAGCGATATCACATCTTGTTAAAGGTATTTTTTTGGTATTTTAGAGTAAATAATAATTTTTTGAGAGTTTTGTTCAAATAGTGTATTATTTAAAAAAACTACATAAACCTATTTACGAGATAAGTACGAGTGAGTTATTTTCTCAAACAAGAAAACAAACCATCTAAACAAATTTAAAAATACGCTACCAGTGGGTGTGTCACATAGCTTTCTCGTACTTGTAATAGACTTTTATACAATCTTTAAAGTTATTTTATGTTTGAACTACTTCTGATCTTAAATTTCGTACCTTATATACTATTAAAGTGATATCTGAACTCTGAAACAAAAAATACTTTAAGACACCAAGTTTTCCGTAAAATATGTACTCTGAAATTATATTTTCACCGTACAGTAAATAAAAATTTATTGCAACTCAAAATATTTATTGTACCTGTATCAATAAGTCTGAGAAGCATTTCTAGTTTACGACGTTCTTGGGACACCAAGGCCCTGAGAAACTATTTTATCCTTACTTTTGTCTTTTTTTCGGAAATCCAGTAGTATTTGAACAGAATTTTGTCAAAAGTTTTTCAGTTTTAGCGAATTTTCGAAAGGAAAATTCAGCTATTAAAAGAGGGTTTTTGAACCATTATTCTGGTTTCCACCTGGTTTCCGAGAAAAACTAATTTTTGTAAACGGAAATTTTGCAGAATGCGGCGCCAGGGGTATTTTAATTTGGGCTCTATTTGATGGCACTGATGGATAATTTTCGTTCATTTAAATTTGATATTTTGAAATTTTGTACAAAATAAGTTTCTTATCGCCCCGCTCGCCCAACGACTCTAAAGTAGCTATATTCATATTTTAACAGCATATCTAATTTTCATACCTCGAGACCTTCTTGTAGATACATATTGCTTAAATTAGCAGTATGTGTATCTACGAAAGGAACACTATTTTCCGATCCTTTTTGAGGTCCCATTTGAGGAGAAAATTTCTACGCTTAGAAGATCTTGATCTCTGAGAACTTTTCGGAGTCTCAATAATATTTAAGTAAAATTTGGTCAAGATTCGTCCAACCGTTTATTTTGGACGTCTTTTGGGATATCCAGATCCCTATTTTACGTTTTTGCATGCACAGTAACTTTATTACTCTGATTATATCTATAAAAATTTATAGGGAACCATACATGGGCTAACCCCTAAACATTCTCATTTGAGCGAAAACTAGTAGTAAGTAAGATATCGACGTTTAATTTCATTCCACAGTAGTGCCGTAACTACTGTTACCCCCAACTTCCATGAATTCTGTAGGAAACCATCTCGGAACGAAGCCGCATAATTTCTGAAGATTTCATCAACACAAATCGAACAGTTCAGAAGTTATGCCACTTGGCACGACCTAGCACCACGCAGGCAGACAGACAGATAGAGAGGCCGATCGACGCACAGACACAAAATCAAAATTATTCAGGAAGCTCTAAAATGTAAAATGCACGTGAAAATTTTCATTTTGATTTTGGGGGGAAACAATCTTTATATTTCAAAAGTGATCATAATGCTTCCACTATTTTAATAGTCTCGGGAGTAAAATGTAATTTTAATTGAAATGAATAATTTATTGATTTGTGGAGTTTATTTTCAAAATGTAAATTCTAAGAAAAACTGATTTTGAGATTAATAAAGAATTATAAACTTTATTTAGAAAATCATTATTCCAAACTGGAATTTTTTTCCAAAACTAATTACACAGTAGGGGAGACAGGGGCATGTACTACCAGATTTTACTTTTTTATTAATTTAACGGAATTGAAACTAGTTAGAAATTGTTTTCGTAAACCTCATGAAGCATCGACTATCTATGATTTTTGATAAAAATAATTTACATATCCATTGTACTTTCTGCGGAAAACCCATTTAAAAAAAATATCCCACTCAACTTACCCCACTTTTGGGGTAAGTTTTAACAACCTTGGGGCAAATATTAACATTAGAGCTTTAATGTGATTATAATAATATTTTATAGATATGTGTAGAAAATAAAATAAAATAAGGTAAGGGCACCAGTAGCCGTCATTAACCCAATAGCCGTCAAGTTTCAGTAAAATGATAAATATTAAGATATTAGGCAAGCATATATTTTTTGTGTTTCCTGCTACACGGTCTGAAAAGTATGCCCAACCGTTGTTCCATTATTAAAAGCCCATTTTCAAACAACGTAAGATGACGTTATTTATATGATGAAGGTTGAAAAACTTTTTAAAATTTAATTTTTACAAAAAATTACCATAACAAAAAAAATAGAATACGAAAATCAAGTCGAAGATGAAAAAAAAAGCGGCAGAATGCAGAATGTGATTGCATTGAGGAAGACTCCGGGGTTAAAATTTAACGTAACACCCACTAATTGCGTGGGAAAAAAAGGAATATTATTCATTTTTTTTTTTTTTTTTGGGCAATGAATTTATTATCTACTTTTTTGAATTTTGTTTTCAAAATGAAATATCGTAAAGTTTTATTTCCAAAATGAATTTTCTTTTATTTGAGGCCATATTTTTAAGAGGATTAACTCGAATTAGATTTTTATACTGACTGAGGCAGGGCCGGCTTAACTCTAAGTGCCCTTCTAAGCATCGTAAAAATGCCGCCCCAACTTTCTGCTCCTAAACAAAAAAAATCGTAACTTTTTCGATTTCCCCCTAAAAAAATAACTGACGAGCAAAAAAAAAAATCAATTTACAACTTTTGCCGCCCTGTTCTAAAAATCTGCCGCCAGTGGCCTAGGTAGACCTATTTGGGTAATACAGTCCGCGACTGAGGTTCTATATTCACTGGTAAAAAATCAGTAAAAATTTTGCTGGTGTCAGATATAGAAAATCTCGTTTTACTCAAAAATTACATTTTGTTAGAGATTGCTTTTTGAAAATAAGCTCGCCAATTACCGTTATTGTAACTATTAATTTATTATAGTAAACAGAAAACAGAACGGTAAACGATGTTTACGCCTCAAGTTGTTGATTACGTAAACGATAATTTATGATTTAACTGATTTAAAAAAAAAATTCTCTTACAGGCGATCCTAAATACAAGATCCCAGTTTTGGATCCGTTCGAAATTGAGCGCATAGAAATTGAAGAGAGTAGAGACTTAAAAGTTTCCTTAGAAAAAGTTTCAATACGAGGCTTAAAAGATGGTAAAATTGATTTTATTGAGTAAGTTTTCGTTAAAATTACATATGATCATCAGCGTTATCAGTCTGTTCTTCCAAACAGTATAGATTTAGAGAAAAAAGAAGTAAATGTTACCCTCACTATTCCAAAACTGGATATTCGAGGAAAGTATACAGTTGATGGTCAAGTTTTGATTTTACCACTCACCGGGAACGGACCGTTTAGTTTGGAAATTTGTAAGTTAACAAAATCACAAGAGAATAATTTAGCCTAAGATTTTTATTTTAAATTTTTGTATTTTAGTTGATGGCAGCTACAGTATCCACTTTGATCAGGAATATGTCACGAAAAATGGAAAAGAATATATTAAAATTAAAAATGTTGACGTCGATTTTAGTGTTGGAAATCGTCCAGCTAAATTACAATTGGATAACCTTTTCAACGGGCATGAACAACTTGGTAAATAAAATCATTTATAAGCTTCTGTACATTTTTCACAATTTTTTAAACAATTCTTAATTATTGTAGGAAAAGACGCAAATAAATTTTTGAATGCGAATTGGAAGGAGGTTCTTGAAATTTTGAAACCAGTCGTTGTAAAAATTGATGCCAGTATATTTAACAGTGTTGCGAAAAATATTCTTGAAACAGTTGAATTTGAAAATATTTACGCGTAACTCAATTTCGTATAGTAATAATTAGGAAGTGGACATTTTCGCGCAGGTCAGGACTGTATTTGTCGCAATAAAGTTTTACAACTATACATTACAAAATTACATAAAATTGTGCAGATTTGAATGAATGTAATTAGTCAAAAATTACATTTTTTGGCATTTAGAATATACAAAAATAAGAACAAAAATAAGAAATTAAGAAAATCAAAAAAAATAATTTTCAAAATTATTTAAATATTGTTGAATATTTAGACGGTCCACTATACGAACGCATTTGCTAAGATTTTTTTTTTATTATTGAAAAACAAACTTCTAATAAACAAACGTATTTCTACCACTTAAATTTAAATGCAATAAAAAAAAAACGGATTTACTTAATTTAAATGACGAACAAAAACAGGTAATATAAAATACAGGTGTAACATTTCTGTATTGTCCAGTAACAATTAAAAGCAATTAAAAAGATTGTTTACATCTAATAGAAATAATATTTTATATACGGGTGGTTCTACTTTTTAGGTCTCAACCATTAAAAAAAAATAGAGTAAGCCATTTGGTAGATTTCATGCGACTAGAATGTATGAAAATTATCATAGATTCGATATCTGCAGACCAGCAGCGCGGTATCATATTAAAACCAATATTTTTTTGCGGATTACTGAATCCAGACAGAAAAAAATGTTTAAATTTAAATAATAAAATTTAAATTATTATTTAAATAATATTTCTATTACGTTCTCCTAATATCAATTAAAAAAAAATTTAAAAAAAGTTTTTTTTGTCTGATTTGCGAAAAATTGAAGAGTGTGTGTTATTTGTGTTTTATGATATAAAAAAATTGGTTAGGAAAGTTGACCAAATTAATCAACTTAATTAACTAAAAAATTTTTAGTTGATATACAAACAAACACTGATATAATAAATATATACTTATTTTATTATCGTATCCTTCGCCACTTTCATGTCTTCCATCGTCACATTCTACCGTGACGAAGGATAGATCCGTGACGAAGGAGACAATTTTCCAACAAAATTGTTATTAATCGTGAACAGTGATCATTTAGATCGAAAACTTGAGTTTATCATAAAGCTTACATTATCACAAATAATATTTACGTAAAAACGATTTGAAATTTGAAAACGATTAGAACTACAATAAAAGTTTGACACCATTTTTATAAAAAAAAATTAAATCAAAAATTAAAGTAAATATAGGTAGGTCATCTAATAGGAGTTATTAACTTTATTTAAATAAAATAAATGACAGTATCTTCATTCTGTATATAGTTTTAACCTTCGTTATTGTGGAGACAACTTTAATTTTTTGAAGGACCTAAAAAGTAGAATCACCCATACATAATATGTGCGTTGTATAGGTATATTTTATCAAAATTTCTATTCCTTTTATTTCCCTTAATCACATCAAGTGCAATATACGTGCATATACAAAACCCACTACTGTTTATACCCCCGAGTACAGAGGTAACGCAACTATCTCTATCGTGTAATCTGCAGTTTGCAGTTCTGTGCAAGTTGGGCTACCTAGAAGTCACTCTCTCCATAGTAGTGGAGGTAGTGGATGAGTGTAGGTCAATCAAAAGTCAATTGTGTTGATTGTTGTTGACAGTGCACGCATAGAACATATTTTCTAACCTTTACTGGTTACACTGGTTTCAATAGTATAGAGACAGATATGTTGTCTCTGTACTCTGGAGTTTATACCAAAAGATTTTCGATATATACTATTAAATAATAATAATATATCAAAATACTTTGACAAGAATTTGTTATGTATGTCTGTAAAAATAAGATGTGTAAAGGAAAATTTTTTTAAGTGTACTAAAATTGAATTTAAAAATTAAATTATGAGCTCATGGTGCTTTGAATTTTATATCTGAATTTAATTTTTTATTTTATAAATGTTTTACTGTTGATAAAAATTTTCAATATTTCTTCAAGATATAAAATTTTTGTAGTTTAAAGAAAGAATAAATTTTTCTTGTTAAAGTATATTCACCTAATGAATTAATTAACTATTTATAATACGTATTATAGTAGTACAAAAATTAAATTATTATTTTAATAATACTGTTGTTAAAACCTTATTTGTACTTCACGTTCAAATAATAAAGGAAAATGCGTTAGTACTTACTTTTCCTCAATATCGCTGGCTACGGGAATGATAGTGAATAGGTTTTAAGAAAACACTGTATCGTCGTATTAGTCTACTTCACAAGTTGAAAAACATGAAAAATAGAAATAGAGCTCTAAAAAATATGAGCAATAGCTCATTATCGATTCTTAATGACCTACAGAAAAATGTATTTTAAGGATTTTACAGCACATAAAAAATTGCAATTGTTATTAACAAAATAAGATGGAAAAAAAACGAGGTATTCAATTTTTTGTTAATAACTTAAAACTTATTAATAGTTAAGAAATGAGACTAAAAGATTCTTAAAGAGGGGGAAATTTACAATAAAAAAGTCCCAACTCCCGGAACTCTATCTCCATTATTTCTAATTTTAATTTAATGCCGAAAATCGGGTTCAGTGCGCCAGTTTTAGCATAGACGCAGCGACGCTAAAAACAGCATACCACCGATAATAATTTTTTTTATAGCAGTAAATGTTAATTTAAAAATTTAAAAAAATTATGTTGTATTCAAAACACTTCAAAGAATAAGATCCCGTTATGAAAAAATTTTTACCCTAATTTTTCATTAAGTTATGCAATTATTAACCAATAAATAATTTACGGATATCTGCTTTCACAAATATTTACGTAAAAGTTTAAATAATTACATTAAAAATTTTTTGCCTCGTGGAGCCCTTCTTAATATATATTTAAGAAAATTATGTGGTAAAAGTTTATAAAAGGTTTTTATTTTGTTTATTATAAATTCATAAAGTTAAAAATTTAAGAAATATGAAGGAAATAACAATAAAAAGAGTTTTTTTAGCAATTTTATAATACTGACATTTTTTTATCTACCTATGAGGGTAAATAACATTGGTTGCAATTTTTTTACGTCATTTGTTAATACATTTTTTATAAACAAATGGAGAAATTTAATAGTTAAAAAAAAATTTCTTACACGTATGTTGTCCTGAGAGAATAATAATTTTTAAATAAAAAATTTTTTCTTTAAAAAATGAAATGATTTGCGGGACGCTTATTTAAGTTATAAAAAAATAAATTAAAATCGGTTATAATGGGCGATTTTCCCCATGGTATGTTATTTTTTTTATGTATCATGTTTGTTAAAATCAGTACTCGTATTGATACTATCAAACTTTAATGAAACATGGTTGATTTATCTAGAAAAATTCTGTAAAAATTAATTTCTCACAGAATTTTAGTTATGTATCCAATCGAATCCAACGGATATATTTGTGGCATTTGATAAAGCAATTAGTCGATTTTGGTATTATGATTGCAGAGTTTGCATTAAATTGCACCTCTTTCAAAATTTGCTGATTTTATTTTCATTTTGTTTGAGAAAAAATCATCAATAAGAAGCTTAGAAAGTTCATATAAGCTCTCAGTAGTGCATAAAAATATCAAATAATTAAATAAAACCCTCAAATTTATTAGATTTACGAGGTACCGAATATTCCAGTTAAGTTAAAGCTAAAATTAAGCGTATCATCGAAATTCGTTGTCAAGAATTCCATATTCCATTTAAAATTTATAAGTTGATTCGACGTTGCTAGAAACCAGTAACCGGAAATGAAATCGAGTTGTATGAAAAAAGTCTCAACCTAGGGTCAAACAAAATCTGTAAATTTCAAATTCATGCGACGAATGGTTTTTGATATATCATTCGACTAACCGTTATGGGACACCCTGTCTAGTGGGACACCCAGTATTTTATTAATAAATATCAAGTAAAAGGAAAATATATTGTTATATAACTATTCTGTAGTCAATAAAAGGACTAAATGATTTTTGCCATCTTTTACCTACTTTGACCCCACTGTGTGACGTGACGAAATTATAAGAGTGCCAAAATTTATGTCTTCGGAACTCTAACTACGGAATTCTAATTTAAAAGTGTTAGACCACATATTCGATTGTTTTTTTTTTTTTTTTTTTTTATAAACAACGTTTATCGTATTTAACTTAATGATATTTTTGATAGTGATACTGGAGTGCCCGAGGTATAATAAATAAAAAATGCTATTTGAATTTTTTCTGTCTTTTTAAATTCTAAATCAATTAAAACAAAAAATCAGCACCAGAATGCTTGTGATCACATTTTTACATTTTCCAAGAATTTTTTTGGGGATAAACTGCTAGCGTAGATATAGTTTTTATTCTGTAGTATTCAGAAATTGTAACTAAAATGATATAATTGTAAGCAAACATCCTGGAAAATGGCTTTATAATACATATGGTAAAATATCGAATCTAGCAATCAATCACTGGACAAGTTCAATTTGGACAAGGTTCAAGGATTTAAAAAATAAAAAATATTTAATACAACAATTAATTAATTAGACAAAAAATTTAAAAAAAAAAAATTAAAATATATTATATATAAATTTCGAATTGATATAATCATAATTCGTACTTTATTTTAATTCGATCGACTTGTCAGTTGTTCAAAAAAGAAAATGATACAAAGTACAGTTTTAAAAATTTGTTATATTATTGTTGTAATTCAGTTAAATTTCAGCAATGGATATAAACTACGTACGTAGAATATTTGAAATATTTAAGCATGACATTTTTATTTCTCATTTAATTAATTTAACTTGTGTATTTGCTTATTTTTAGCATCATACATAACACCCTGCCCAAAAGCTGATCACGAAAAATTAAATGAATGCGCCAAAATCAATGGCCAGAAAGCGATTCCACATTTGGCTAAAGGTAATCTTAACACGTTAATGGTCATGGATTCTGTACACCGTCAGGTGAAGCCTGATGGATTGCACCGCGACAACAATTCCATATAAAGTGTATTAGTTGTCAAAATAGTGTATATTTAAGCGTTTTGTTCTTACAGGCTATGACCATCAACGTGTTAGTACATTTGAATGAAATATGGACCTTATTTATTAATTTATCTGTCCCAAACTGTCTGAAAAAACGGTAGTAAATAGTTGACAAAAACAATAATTAGAGGAAGACTATACGTAATAAATTAAAGTAAAAAAAAAATTTTCAAATTTAGCTTTTATTTAAAAATGGGCCAAAAAGTATAAAATTATTTTTGGATCAAATTTGGAGCAATATGCAACATAATTTATAAAATTTTGTAGCGTTATCATTAGTTATTTCCTTTTTAGATGTAACGTAAATAGCTTCTTTAGTTAGGAACTTTTGCTTCAAACTTAATTCAAAAGTTATTTTATATTTTTTAGCCTATTTTTAAATAAAAGCTTGATCTAAATTTTTTCTTTAATTTATTTTATAGTTTGTAGTCTGATCAAAATTAATTTTAAAAAAATTAACAAAGAGATAATTTTTTGACCCATATTTTAATCGGTTATTTTACCCTAATCAAACATAATTACGGAAATTAAAAATTGCAATGTAAAATTAATGGACAATATTTAACAGTTCGAAATGTCCAAAAAGTTACACATCAAAATCAAACACTAAAAATCAAAAATTCTAGCTTTGATGAAAGTTAAGACAAAAATAATTTAATATATAATATTGCACTGTCAGCAAAGTTGTACGCGTATGCAAAATTTGGAAAATCTAGTTCAGTTAGAAGATTTGATCTAAACAAACAAACTAACATTACAAGTTAAATAAAAGCTTTTAAAAATACACAGGAACTTCGTGAACGTAGACTCGAAGTGACAATTTCCTTCCGTTCTCGGACAAAATTTTCTAATCTATTAGATTTCTGTTTATTTATCAATTTATTTATTTATTCATCCTTTTGTCACGAAAATTACACCAGCGAAGTCGCAGACAAAAAGTTTATGAGAGAAGACTATAGGCAAAATTGACATACGAATCAAAAAAAAAAACTATCGGAGGTTTAAAATTCCAAACCGGTCACTTTTTGAACACGGACTTTATGTTTTGAGGCTACAACTAGTTCTTTAATATTTTACATTACATCATTTTTAAATACTTAAAACAATTTTTTTTCTTTCAAAGGTGATCCTAAATACAAGATTCCAGTTTTGGATCCATTCGAAATTGAACGTTTAGAAATTGAAGAGAATGAATTGAAAATTTCCTTCGAAAATGTTTTAATACGAGGTTTTAAAGATGCTATACTTGATTATATTGAGTAAGTAATCTTTAAGATTAATTTATTATAATCAGGATTATTTAATTTCTTTTCCAAACAGTATGGATTTAGAAAACCAGAAAATAAATGGCACAGTCACTGTTCCTAAAGTGGAGGTTCGAGGAAATTACAAAATTGATGGTAAAGTTTTGATTTTACCACTTACTGGGCATGGACCGTTCAGTATGGAAGTTGGTAAGTTTGAAAACTCACAAAAGAGTAAATTATTTTAAAAAATGTTTGATTTTAGTTAATGGTAGCTACAATATACACTTAGATTATGACTTCATAACGAAAAATGGAAATAAATATATGAAAATCAAAAATATTGGTGTCGATTTTAATGTTGCAAATAGTCCGGCTAAATTACAATTTGATAATCTATTCAACGGGAATGAACAACTTGGTAATTACAAACAAAAATCTTTATAATATTAATAGATTTGAGGGTTACTTTTTGGTATTCCGTATTTGTAAATAATAAACAAATATTTTACTTCGCAAAAATATCACTTTTATTTTGACACAATATTGTCACAATTTCAAAATAAAAGTGGTATTTTTGCGAAATAAAATATTTGTTTATTATTTACAAAAATCTTTATAAATTTTCCAAAATTCTTTAAACAATTTTTATGTTTTATAGGGAAAGACGCCAATAAATTTTTGAATGCGAATTGGAAAGAGTTTGTTGAAATTTTGAAACCAGCTGTTATAAAATCTGATATCAGTCTGCTTAGCACTGTTGGCCAGAGTATTCTAGAAACAATTGAATATGAACATATTTTCACATAATTTAATGTAATACCTATTAATTTAATGAAATACGCCGACAAGAGTAACTGTATTTTCAGTAATAAGTTGAGCAATCTAATAAATAATTGATACAAAAGCACACCAACATATTTCAATATAAAATTTGCATAATTTAAAAGAAGAATTACTCTTGTTAACATTAATTTGCCTTATGTATTTACTAATTGTTGTTATATAATAATATAATTATGTACTAGTAGCAAAAACAATAAATTTACCATTTCAAAATTTCTGTTGTCTATGTTATTGCCATTAGGGTTAACACATGCATTCACTCTCAGAGACGGATTAATCCACTTTGGGCCCCTAGACATTCACTTCTTACTGGGACCACTCCCATCCTTACAAGGTAAAATAAAACAACACTAGATAATGTGAAAAGCTAAAATAAATCTCAAATATTCAAAATAGATAGTTTGACCAAACCCTTTGAAAAACCAGGCCCGCACACTTAACCAAGCGGCGCACACTAATTCGCTCCGACGGTCAGATAACCTTGAAGGGTCGTATACTAGTTCGCTTCCGTGACCGTATACTAGTTCGCTCCCGCGGTCAGATAACCCTGAAGGGTCGTATACCAGTTTGCTTCCGTCTAGACCGTATACTAGTTCGCTCCCGTAACTATATGCTAATGCGATTAAAGTTCATTCTAAGAATCCAAAGAAAGAGAAATTACACAAATTGAACAGCAAAATAAGAATGTTTTTATTTGTGTTTTATAACTTAATATTAAATACATTATAAATTTGGTGTAAATTTATATGACATAAATTTTACAAAGTCGAATCTACTTATTACATTTTGTTTCAGTAATGATATTTTTCCTTCTACTAATTCCTTACGCAAATTAACTACCTTGCGATACACTTTTTTATGTTTTAATTTAAATGTTTTTATGTTCTTATGAAAATTATAATTATTTACAGTTAACATGGCTTTTACTTTTTCACTTACCATTTCGCACACTTCCATATCGATGACAAAATTATATAGATTGGTTGTTAAACTACACACACCGGCAGAATTAGCCGAACATACAAAATATCTGTAAAAATCAAACAAACCATTTATAATTTCAAGAAAATATTAATCTTATTTAATTATTCACTTAAAATTAGATGTCCACAAGTCGATATACCTTTATTTTCGTTAGCAAAAGCAATTAACCATATGATGTGCCAAATTTTTGGAATCTTATGTCGTCTAAGAATCATTTAAGTTAAAGATTATTTAACAAATAGAAAATGAAACACAGCGTTTTAATACCGCGTGCTTCCTCCCGTGCTCTTGTCAAAGCTTCCATTCGTCTTGCTATAGTCAGAATGATGTTATCTATAGTCTCCTAAGGCAATGTTCGTCCTTCTTTAATTACGGCAGTTTGAAGCTAGACCACATTGAGAAGAAACGGTATTTGAATTCGAAAGTGACAGACCTCTTAAAAAGAATTGCATCAATAATAAATAAAAACAATTCTATGGAAAGTCAATTGATTCGTTACTTCAATATTATTTTAAGTAAAAATGAAAAAAAAAACCTCCAACTTTGTTTAATAAATAGGTTTTTATATTTTTTTTATGTTCCGCTAATTATGCCGGTGTGTGTAGTTTTATCTTCAACTGACTGACCACAAATTAAAACTAATGTGCGAATATTTGCTTTTCATCTTACTATATGGAATATTTCCACCGTCATTTAGGTAATTAATTTTACCTGTCAGTAGATGATAAGTCAGGATCGAACTAACCTACGACCCTTTTTCAAGATATGATTAAAGTCTGGCCGCGGGAGCGAACTAGTAGCAACCCGGGAGCGAACTCTACAACCTTTTCTCAAGATAAGATTAAAATCTGACGGCGGGAGTGAACTTGTGTGCACCCTAACCAAGTGGTCGAAAAACGATATCATATTTCCGATATCATATAAATGATTCCAGGCAATAAGAAATCTATTCAAAGTTAAAGAACTGCACTTAAAGATTTCTCTAGTGTTTAAAAAAGTTTTGATAGATATTTATCTGAATTACATGGTCGTCCTAGTCTAGGAAAACGACATTTCATATTACATGACCTAATGTTATTTTAATTAATAGCCCAAATGATTCCTGGCTACAAGAAACGTATTCAGAGTTAAAGAATTGCTTTTAAACATTTATGTGATGCTTAAAAAAGTTGCGCTATTTTTTTCTGAATTATATGGGCGGCCAAGTGATCGGAAAACGACATTTCGTATTACACGACCTAATGTTATTTTATTTAATAGCGGGAATGATTCCAAGCTAGAAGAAACTGTCGCGTCCCTCCAATGCTACTGTGGGATATCTTCAAAAATGGCCATATTGAGTTATTGACACTGTCGTATTCCATTTTTCGAGTACTTTAAAATGCTATACTGAAGAATGTTGTCCGTTTGATATTAAAAAAAGTTATGCCAGAAAAACCAGTGTTCAACGAAGTACTATTGTCCATATTTCTAAGTCGAACACTAAGATATTGACGATATCTCAATGTTCGATTGGAGAAAATGATATTACATATTTTTATTTGGTATTACGTTGAGATATTTACACGATGTTGTTGTGTAATACAACAAAGTTTTTTGAACTTGTAGAACATAAATGAAGAATGTTCCATTAAAATTGGTAAATAAACAAATTTTATTTTAGCATTAAGCAATATTTTTAAGAAACCAGTTTATAACCAAACGGTAATTTAAAAATCATGCGAAAATGGTTTCTCATGGTAAGAAAATATTAAATTTAGCCCTAGTTTAGCCAAATCAGACTACCAAGCATATACCTCAATTTTTATGAAATTTTAATAACAAAAAGTAAATCTAAAAATGAGTTGTAAGATGATAATAGCAATAGTGATTAATAATTTAGTATTAGTAACTAATAAATAATTTATATTTTTATTAAAAGCTTTTATTTAACTTGTTATGTTAGTATGTTGGTTTAGATCAAATCTTGGAATCAAAATTTAGACAGGTTCTAATTGAGCTAGAGGTTTCAAATTTTTCATACCTGTCTAACCTTGATGACAATGCAATATTGTGTAATTTGTTTTGCCCTAAATCGCCCTAAATAAAAATTTTTTATTTTTAGTCCTGTGTAACTTTTTGACATTTCAGTTTGTCAAATATTGTTCATTGATTTTACATTGTAATTTTTTGTTTCCATAGTTAAGTTTGATTAGGATAAGTTAACCGATTAAAATATAAGTAAAAAAATTTAATTATTTCTTTAATTTTTTTTAAATTAATTGTGATCCGACTAAAAAGTAGAAAATAAATTAAGGTAAAAAAATGTTTTTTTAAGAAAAAGCTTTTATTTAAAAATGGGGTAAAAAAAATAAAATAACTTTTGAGTGAAGTTTGAAGCAATATGCAACACAATTTATAATAAAAGCTTGAGGCCTTTTTAATTAGATTTGGTAAGTACTGAAAAGTAAAATAGCTATACTTCCAAAACATCAAAATAAGAAATAGTTAATGATAACGCCTCAATCGTTTATAAATTGTGTTGCATATTGCTTCAAACTTCACTCAAAAGTTATTTTATTTTTTTTACCCAATTTTTAAATAAAAGCTTTTTCTTAAAAAACATTTTTTTTACTTTAATTTATTAAATAAGAATTATTATTTTTTTTGTTTATTTAAATTTCTGTATCGAAGTTGTTAATATAAGTTAGATATTTTCTTATAAATTAATATTTTTTGTAAATTTTTAAAATGTAACACTGGGATATTTACAATAAAATTGCTATAATTATGCAAAGGTTCGAATTTATATTCGAATCTATATACACTTCTTTCATATTCTATTTGATGCCATTAAGAAAAATCTTTTATGCTCACTTTCCAGAGTACCTCTTGAAGTTAACTTCCAAACTCCGAATTCAACTTCATATAGTTAGGCCACCACACTGTCTTTGTGCTTTTCGAATTTTCACATCGAATACTTTCAGTGTTTCGTTTTGTTAATTCTGCTATGGAACACTAAAAAGAAAAAATATTCGATTATTTTATTAATTATAAAATTGATTGACAAAAATAAACAAAAAAAAACAATTAAAAATAATTACATAATAATATATTATACATAATTTGGTTTATATAAAAACTATAGGTATGTACATATCAATATCAAATATTTGTTATAACTACTGCGATTTAGTTTTATTGAAAATATTCAATAAAAACACTTTTGAAAAACATCAATGTTTAGTCGAATTTCCTCCGAAAAAAGAGACTTATATAGCCTATACGATAAGAACGGCGAGAGGCGAGAGTAGGGGCACTATACGTTTTCGAACCCGTAGAACACGATTTTGTAGAAAAGAACTGAATATATATATATATATATATATATATATATATATATATATATATATTTTCCCGCTACTTCTTGACATGTGTAGGGCCACCTTATGGAAGTTAAGAGCTAAAATTTGGTAAGTGGGGCTCATTCCGATGCACAACAATACTATCAAAGCGGGGTCAAATTTTGGATCCAACCCAAATTTTAAGGGGGTGTTGGTGGACAACAAGACAATAGAACTTTTCCAAACCGGTTGGAAATAATGTTTCGGTCACTTATCTACAACATATCCAAAATTCAGCTTTCTGGAATGATTTGGAGGGAGTAGAAGGGGAAAAAGTACTTTGGCTGGATCTAACACGCCCACAGCCCCCCAGAATTAACATAGAGGGTTGAAATTTGATGTGTTGATAAAGCTTGCACCTAGGTTGTGCTTTTTGGAGGTTTTAATATTTTACCCCCACCGCCACAATTTTTAAGCTGCAATTTCTTGCTTTTTCGACATTTTCGAAGATTTTATCACTCGCACAGATCACCCAAATAAACCTAGAGGGCTGAAATTGTGTATATGGATTTAGTTAGTATCAAAGGGGAGCCTTTTGGAAGTTTCAACTTTTAACCCTTACCCCCACCATTTTTATACCAGAAAGAACATGATTTTTCTTGTTTTTTAACAGTTTCGTTCGGGTCAAAATCTCCCCAAATAAACCTAGAGGGCTGAAATTTTGTGCATATGCTAAGTTAATAGCTAGCCACTGCTTTTTGGAGGTTTCAATTTTTAACCCTTACCTCCACGATTTTTACGCCAATATTTCCTTGATTTTTTGCTTTTTTTCTAACAGGTCTAGAGACTCTCTAAGGAAACCTAGAGGGCTGAAATTTTCTACGTGTATTGAGCTAGTATCCAGCTAGTGCCATTTAGGGATTCCACATTACTTTTCCCCCCACTTCTCCCATTTTTACATCGGAATTCAATGGTATTGTTAAATGTGTTTTAGATGCATTATTTTATTCTAATGCAAGTAGGCGTATAGTAATTTTAAAAATTTAAAAATACAAATTAACCATGGAAGAAGGAGAGGTATATAATATTGTAAAGGAAGGAGCATTTCCCAAAATACTGATCAACATATTATGAATATTAAACGTGCGTATTATGAATGACGTCATTTTGTAAATATACAGTAACGGTTTTAATTTAATTAAAACATTGCCATTGCTTTTAAAACAATATATTTAGTATATTTTTCTTATAATTGTGATGTCTATATAAAAACATAAACAATTAATTAATTATTTTTAATATCTGTTCTATTTAATTCAATAATCAACTCCTTAAGAATGCTGCTCGACTATTTTATCAGTTAATTTTTCGAATTCTTAATTGTCTACTAAATTATTGTATTTTTTTAACGGTGCTTAAAGAATATTATAAATTACCATAAACTGAAAACAAAAATTGCTCAAATTAATCGATTATTTACAATTTATAACAATTTTTGTAAAAAGATTACGTTTTGGTTTATAATTTTCCATCACTAATAAGACATATCTTTTTGATAAAAGTAGACACAAACATAAATAAAACTATACAGCTATTAAATTATCATTTTATTAATAAATAAATAAATACAAACAAAATACATAATCTTGAAGTTAAATTTTTATATGCTTATTAATTTTACATATAAGACGCTACTGAAATGAAGGGTCAATCTAACCTATATTTTAATTTTTACATAATTTTATTTTTTACAATATTTTTAAAATTTTTGTCGTTATTATCACATATTTTAACTAAAAAACGTGTTCCTTATTTACGTAGAATGATTCCTTTTTCGATATTTCCTTTATTTTGTGTAATGTCAAAATTTGTATTTTTCCGCTTATTATAAACCTGTTTTTTTAAATGAAAAATGTATAAAAATTAACAAATTTTCCCTAGAAATGGTTGCATTTATTGATCAATATAATATTTACTTACCCAAATATTATATTTACGGTGTATTACGTTTACTAATTTTATTTTAAATTTAATTTTTTGTAGGACTGGATGTTTAGTGCTTATTTGCACGTGTTATAGTGTATATTTACTCTTTTGTTTTTTATTTTTTGTGGTACATTCAAAAGAATCTACGTATTCATTCTAACATATCATATTAAACTATATCTTGTCCCTCTCTTAAGAAATAGTCTCCATCCATATTCTTCTATATCAATGAAATTAACTTACTTTATAACAAATGCAATACATAAATATTAAGTAATTTAAGAATGTTATTAAAGTCACTGTTTATTTATAAAGTAGGAATTTTGGATTTTTATTTATAAAATAGAAATTTTGGATTTTTTTCGAAAGAAAAAATATAATATCTTCATAAAGGCCTTCTAGTTTACTATTTAAGGTCCTTTTTTAATATTTAAAAATAAAATACAAAGGCAATTGGCGGATAAGCATCTGTAGGAATGCCCTCGTACGAATTGTGTTGGCTTTTTGTCTGCTAATTGCTATCAGCACAAAATTGAAATTTGCTGAGATTCAGCCCTCAAAAACTTAAAACGGACACTCATTATCATCAGTTTTGAAACCACCAAAATGACAAATCGCTTGTAGTCTTTCAATACCGAAGATGTAGGGAAAAATTCGACTTCCGTGATGGGGCCGCGCTGCTCACGGCGTTTTTTTGTACTTTTAAACAAGTTTTATAATTAAAATTAGCTAATTACAAGAATATAACCCCCGGGTTCAAATAGCTATTAGCATAGCTAGTTCATAAAGTAATATGTTTACTGAAACTGAAGTCTACAAGTCTAGCAAAATAATTTCCGAACGTATTGCGTGCAACTACTATGGCATAATAATTTTATTTTATTTAATTATTTAATTACGTATCGTTGCTTCCAAAGGTGATCAGTGCCGTCCACCGGTGGGCGTTAAAAAATCTGAGGATCTATTTTTTGTCTAAAACAAATTTAGGGATCGTTGGGAACCAACCGCCACTTCCTTGGATACTCGCAGGAATGCGTTCAAAAGTTTCACTAATACTAAGAATCAGAGGCGCAACTATAATTTATGTACCCTGAACTGATTTTAACTCAAGCGCCCCTGGATTAAAAGTTCACTTATCCCCAAAAATTCAGCTGACGTGCAAAAAAAAAACGATTTCCAAAATAATCCTTTGAATTCCTTTCTTGTTTTCTTGATGATAATGGGCAGTGAAAATTGGAAGAATCAACCAAATCTCCCAATAAACAATTATTTCACCTCTTGCGGTCATATTTGTACCAGTTGCGCTCTTTTTTGTTCTGCGCCCTGGAGTCACTGCTCCACCTGCTCCAATGTAGTTACGTCCCTGCTAAGAATCGTTTCAAAACTTCTAATTGTCTAGCGATCAATTTCGATAATATTTATTTTTCTTAATTTTTTAAAGTTTTAAATTATTTGGGGTTACAAAAGAATATATGGGTGATTCTACTTTTTAGGTCTCAAACATAAAAAAAAATAGAGAAAGCCATTTAGTAGATTTCATGCGACCAGAATGTAAGAAAATTATCATAGATTCGGTATCTGCAAACCAGCAGCGCGGTTTCATATTAAAGCCAATACTTTTTTGCGGATTACAGAATCCAGACAGAAAAAAATGTTTAAATTAAATTTAAATAATAAAATTTAAATTATTATTTAAATAATATTTATATTATGTTTTCCTAATATCAATTTAAAAAAATTAAAAAAAAAAGTTGTTTTTTTTTTATTTGTCTGTTTTGCGAAAAATTGAAGAGTGTGTGTGTTGTTTGTGTTTTATGATATAAAAAAATTGGTTAGTGTTCAAATTAATCAACTTAGTGAACAAAAAAATTTAGTTGATATACAAACAAACACTGATATAATAAATATATACATATTTTATTATGTATGTACCACTTTCATGTCTCCCATCGTCACATTCTACCGTGACGAAGGATATACGCATGACGATGGATACAATTTTCCAACAAAATCGTTATTAATCATGAACAGCGATCATTTAGATCGAAAACTTGAGTTTATCGTAAAGCATACATTATTACAAATAATATTTACGTAAAAACGATTTAAAATTCGTTAAATACATACCAGAAAAAGCCGTGACGAAGGATACACTCAATAAACATACGCAGCCGGTCTTCTTGCTTGATGTAAAAAAAAATGACAAGCTCTCAATGTCAATCACTTGATTTGACTTTCGCTTTATGTTCTATAGTCTTTGGCGTTTCGTTTCACCAAACAGCATGACCCTTTCACCTATTTTTTTTTTAAACCTATAGCAATATTTGGCAGTTGTGACGAAGGATACTCAAATTTTTGCGACAATTTTTCGTCAGGCCAAAAAAAAAATAATTCTCCAAATAAGTAAAATTTAACTTTATAATTACCAAGAATAACAATTTAATTCTCTTTTTTATTTATAAAATTGTGTGGTTTCAGTAAACTTATTTTTAAAAAACGTTATAGTTCCAAGCAATACGTAATAAGGACATGCGTTTTAGAACTGCAATAAAAATTTGACACCATTTTTATAAAAAAAATTAAATCAAAAATTAAAGTGAATGTAGGTAGGTCATCTAAATAGGAGTTAACTTTATTTAAGTAAAATAAATGACAGTATCTTCATTTTGTATATAGTTTTAACCTTCTCGATTGTGGAGACAACTTTAATTTTTTGAAGGACCTAAAAAGTAGAATCACCCATATACCCCTCGGGACTATAGTTGCCATTAAACTTTTACAGGATTTCTTGCAGCAAATTTCACACTCTAGGTCAAAAGTCCCTTGATGCATAATATACTATTTAATATTCTATTAGGAAAATTTCCATACATATTATGCAGAATTATATAAACTGATTTTTTGTTAACACAAAATCAGAAAAATGTTAAACATTATTAAGTTCATGGTCAAAAATAAACTTTGGTTTCTATTGAAAAATTTTTCCGTCAACATTTATCAATTTAGATGGTAGGTATATGACGGGGTAGACCCCAGCAATATTTGTTTGGTGATAAACTTCAATTATTATATGATAGAATTAAAATTTATATTAATTAGGTATTAATATTCATAAGGTTAGCTAGTACGTAAGAAACGTAAGGAAAGGTAATAGTTTTAAATATTTTTGCTATAAAAAATTCTTAAAACTTAAAAATTGTTTTAGTATTTTAATATTCTTTCTTGTGTTGTTAACGTATTTTTCGAATAAAAATGTGGAATTCAATTTTTAAAATCTTGTTTATTGTTGTAATAGTTTTAATTGTTTCAAACAATGGGTTGGACTTACGTGAGTAAACTATATATTTTTTTTTCACTTTTAGTTTTTGAATCATGTTGGATTTCTAAGTTAATTTACTCTTTTAGCATCTTACATAAAACCGTGTCCAAAGGACGACCATCAGAAACTAAACGAATGTGCCAAAAAGAATGGACAGGAAGCAATTCCATTCCTCATTAAAGGTAAATGCAAATTTTATTAAAATCACTATATTGAACCGTAATGTAGGCTGGATTATACATAATACTAAAGTTTTTCCCCTCAAGGATCCACAAAAAATTTTGAGGGTCCTTATGCAAATTTTATTGTTTTATTTCAAAACAACTACCGCAGAACGGAATTAATCGGTTCATTTTTATTCCATTAGATTTTCGGATACTTTTTTTACGTACCTATATATTAATTTAGAGTTCTGTAGGTAGCTTTTTTATTTTTTCGTCTTGGAAATATATTTTCGATTTTTATTTAGCTAAAAAATTTCCTAAGATATGACCAATTCCTATTCCTCGTTGTCAGGGCCAATTGGAAGAAATTTAATCGAAAATATATGCGCAAGTCTGTAAAATTTGTTCTGTAAATTAATTCATTACTGATTGGCATACCTTTTTAAAGATCAGTGTGATCTCTGATATTTTCGGATTTATCATACTTCGTTTTTAAAATTTATTACAATGGGTATAAAATATTTTGATATTTTCTAAATTACCAATTAATTTAAAATTTGACTATAAATTTTGTAGACGTATTTCTGTTTTTGTATTTCAACTAGTTTGAATATTAACACTTTCAGTCCCATGGTTCGGCATCCGAAACCAAACAAAACATCCTCAGAGGCCGACCGCGAGCAATTATTAATTGATTAGTTGGTTACGCATTATGTGTGCGATGTTTATCATCATTCATCACACGAATGTGTTACTACTCACACAAATACATACCAACACACACTACTCTTTTGGTTTCGATGCATAAAAAATTTTAAGATATGCAAAAAATATGTACATAAAAAATATAATTTATATTTTCAAATAAAATAAATAAATAATTGATTTCAATGTCAGAGTATATGTAGTATGTACGTATCACGTACGTATGTTTATAGTTTTATACGTTTTACACATATATGTATGTTGATCTGTGTTGAATTTATTCAGTGTTTAAATCATTTTATTTTATGTATTTGTTTATATAAAGATTTTTTTTAAATATTGCCGGCTTCCGGGGAAGTTTACTATGAAAGTGCTCGGGTCTCATAGTGTTAATTTAAATTAATTTTTTACTGTTATTTGTTAATAGTTACTTAAACTCAAATACAACAGTTTTCAATCAATAAACTATTAACCACAATTAATTCAAGCAATTATCGGTAGCGTCCCGATCCATTCCGTGCTTCCTATATGTATTCCGTTATTACGGTTCATTTTTAAAATTTTATCTGAAATATTTTTTTAGGTGACCAAAAATATAAAATTCCAGTATTGGATCCACTGGAAGTTGATAAGATTCAAATTGAAGATACTCAAGATTTGAATATATCTATAGAAAAAATTTTAGTCACTGGTCTGAAGGACACGAAAATCGATTCTATCGAGTAAGAACTTTCTTAGTGTGAATTTATTTTAATTTTCGGTACTGCTTCCTACATTTTTTTACCCAATACGCAGTCAAACAATTTATGTTAAAATTAACACATTTCACATGTCCAGACCGGTCCACTCAATTTTTTGTCCACAAAATGGAACCATTATACTCTTCCTTCTTTACCTGATCTTCTTTGCCCTTTGAATTGAAGTAAATTCTGCAAACAAAGAAAGAAATTCAATCTATAATATTTTTAATTAACTTACCTAATCAATATAATTATAATATCTATATAATTAAAACCAATTTAACTTTAGAAATACACTTTTTATTTTGAAATGTTCCGTCTTCATACATATATATGTTTTTGTTGAATGCACAATTGATGAATGATGCTATACAAGCTACCACTACCCCCGCTCTTAACTAAAATCGTATATGCGCGCCAAACCGGTTTTTTGTGTAGGAAATACATAAAAAAGATGTACTTACAGACATTCTTCAAAATTACACAAAGATTGTGTTAATTTTTGTTGTTCAAAACAGATTAATATTTTTATTCTGTTAAGGTGAATCGATCAGTACTGACTTTGTGACAAATGAATTACTAAGTCTATTTTTTCTCTGTAAATAATTATAATTTTTATGTAGAAAAATAAGTTAAATTTTATAATACATGTAACAGTATTAATATTTGATTATTGTTCAATCTCCTAATTTTAATAATTTTAAAAGTACCTATACAATTTGATTCTGGTAGTTGATGTGTACGAACACATAATAACTAACATGTACACAAATATATTATGGGTGTGTTCGTGTCATTTATAAAAATTTGACATTTTTGTAGTTTTTTTTTCTATTTATTACAATAACTAAACGTCCAATATTGAACAAAATAGTTTTTTAATGATTCAAAAACAAAAATTTTTTGTTTTTTTAAATCTTAAAATTGGTTTTTAATGACACAGCTTACTTAAATACATACCACTGATTCACCTCTAATCATTCTTTGGCATTTACTCGTACGTTAAAAATTCTAATTTTGAAAATTTATTTCTTCTAAACTACACGTCAGAAATTATTCAAAATAATGTCAGTGAATGCATCATATTATCTTTCTCTATAATATACTAAAATTTCAAATTCTGAACTTGGAAAATTTCAAGTGATCGATTCACCTTAAATCAAAATTAACACAAACACTAAATGTTACATTAACACAGGGTTGGGTTACTTATTTAATACAAAAATTTTAACCGCTAGTTTTTTTTTACGCAGAACACAAATTTTTTCACTGTGTAATAACCAATATAATCAATGTATTTATAAACAAGCTGAGTAGTGCACTCTAGTGGCATTTTTTATCATAACTGGCGTTCAACATTTATAGATACTTGTAAAAAATATTAATAATGTAAAAAATATTGATAAAAATGAATTTAAACGATTTCCGCTAGGAGGCACAACGGTGTAATTTTAAATGTACAGAGCTTCTCTGTAGCATTAAAATGATTGCTAATAAAATTCCATTCCTTTCTGAAACAGCATCAATTTGGAACGCCATGATTACAACATGACGCTTATGATGCCAAAAATCGATATTAAAGGAACTTATACAATCGATGGAAAAATTTTGATCCTGCCAATTACGGGACATGGACCAATATCGTTGCAAATATGTAAGTTTCACTTTCAACAATCTTTCAATCAGCTGACAGATTATTTATTATTCATAGTATCCTATTTATTATTTGGCTGTCGTCATCTGAAACCTGAATTACCAGTTAATATTTAGCTATCGGCTTCCATGGTCATATGAACATGGTGTTATCAACTGATTTTTTAAGGTTCCGAAGAAAAAACTCGGAACCCCGATTATTTTGTCATGTCTCTCGATTTGTCTATTCTTCTGTCTGTCCATCCGTCTATCACACTGCCCATAATTCCTACATCTTTCGATTTACCTATAGACATGAAAGCGTAGATTTTAATTATTCTAGATTTCTTAAATTATTTTTCCGTATTTAAAATTGGGTACAACGATTTTGAAAATGAAATTGAGATACCTTTTACGACTTCTCATTTTTAAGCCTCATTCATAAAATATTGAGCTTCAAAGTGAGGTTTATTTTATCCCCCTCCCTGGAATTTTTCACCCTCGGATTTAAAAAATTTGAAAAAAATATAGATACTTACTAGTAATTACATTCTGCTCTCTATTTTTCGCCAAAATTTAAACTTTATAAACTTCAGTAACTTTATAACATTCGGTTTTAAAGACTAACAAAATTTGCAAAAATCTTGTTAGTCTTTAAAACTGAATGTTTTTTATATTTTTATTATTTGACCCCTTGGATCTAAACTGAAAAGTTTTCTTTTATTTTTATTTATTTATTTATTTATTTGTCTTGAAAATGGTGTTTTAATACACCAAAACCAGTCGACATTGTAAAGATTATTTTTTTTAAATTGTAATTTTTGATTTTTGGTTTTGCTTGTCTTAATTTGAAACCTTATCGCCAAATAAAGTTCACTAAGTATATAAAGTATAGATACTACCTAGTACAGTGGCCATCCAATGGTATGTACTCCGATTTTACGTAGTGACGTCAGCGATTTAGTAGGGTTCTCCTCTCACATATATATTATTGTTTGTCTGTGTTGGTGAAAATTTATCTACCAAGCTAGAGTCAAGACCGTAGGTAATATTGTCTGAGAATCTCGTAGCCTTTAAAAACTTTAAAATTTCACTGCAGATATAAGTATATGCACATATTCTATATGTATACGTAATATGCAAAATGCAAATGCAAAATGAGTAACGTAAAATTCTAGAATATTCTAATCGTCAATTAGCAGAGATATCAAAAAACAGACCTCGCCGTTGAATTGGTTATTAAGAATGAGATTAAACAGTGTAATTTCATAAACATTCTAGAATGTTCTATTTGTTAACTAACAAAGATATTGCAAAATCAATTGTACCATTGAATTGCCCATTGAAAAAAAAGGTCAAATTACACATTTTGACAAATTTTCTGGAATATTCTATTCGTCAACTAGCAAAGATATTCAAAAGCAGACGTCGCCATTGAATTGACTACCAAAAAAGAGACCAAATAACACATTCTGAAAAATGTTCTAGAATATTCTATTTGTCAACTAACAAAGATATTGGAAAATCTACTGCACCACTTAATTGTCCAACCGAAATTAGACTAATGTAATCCAAATGTCCGATTTTGACAAACAATTTTTACTATTTGACGAATAGAATATTCTAGAACATTTATCAAAATGTGCTGTTCCGTATTTTATTCGATGACCAATTATATGATGTAATCGATTTTTCGATATATTTATTAGAACATTCTAGAATTTTTGTCAAAGTGCGCTGCTTAATCTAATTTTTAGTGCCCAATTAAATAGTGAAGCTTGTTTTTTGGTATCTTTGCTAGTTCACGAGTAGAATATTCTAGAATTTTTGTCAGCTTTCGCTATTTCGCTGATGAATGCGATAGTGAAGTTGATTTTTCGACAGTTTTTTAAAAATCGTCACTCATATTCATTAGTATAACATTGAGTTTCCTTTGTCTACACAACCGAATTTTAGGTGTAAATTGTCTCTTAGGATAATATTGTTTTAAATAAATTCAGATAAATAATATTTACCAATCCCCGTAACAAAAGTTTACCGACGCCCCTGATCTTCCGATTTTACGTATTTCCCCTTACATTTGCACCGACCACTACGTAAAATTGGATTTGTGGTGTATGTCTTAAGAATACCTGATTAAAATTATTTCGGCTAAGAGCCATCCATAAAATTCATCACGCAAAATTCACGTATTCTTGACCTTTACCTTCCTCTTTATCGCACTGCGTCAGGTCACGTTTGTATGAACTTTCTTTATCCTCCTTAATTTGATAGACGGTCCCTCTAAGTTTAATTGGTATTTTCGGAGATAGAGACAACCAGATTTTCGAACATTTAAAAAATGAAATGAAGTAGAGAAAATAGTATCTAGTCAATGACACTTTGTATTTCAGTATTATGTTTCAGTATTAGAAAACATTCCCTAAAAATTTTAGTGAAAGCTTTTAAAAGGAACGCTGGAAAATTATTTTTTTATCCTATAATGTAGAATACCGTTAGAAAGATCTTTTAAATTGAGGTCAATTGAAATTCGTTTTGCCACTCTTCATTTTTAAGCTACGTTTGCGAAATATTTTGCTTCAAAATTTATATTTCCAATACTCTTTTGCGAGTAGTGAACTCAAAGTGTATGCATCACTGTTAAAATAGTTAGGACACACAGAATAAAGTAGCAATTAAACATAAATTTGTCAACTGCAGATATAAAAAATCTGAAAAAATTTGAGCTAACAGCATTTCTAAAACCATTAAGATAAATTATTTCGAATAAATTTAGTCGGTAACTGTAAGAGATTTTGCGTAATTATCCCTCATAGTAACACCTGTACAAGTAATGTAGTCGAACGTATTTATCTATATTTATGATAAACGTGCTTAAATATCATGTATTTTATCCCAAAAACTAAAGAAACTGTAACCGTTGAGGAACCCTAACTTAGTGGGTGCACAACACACTCTTATGATTTTTTGCTCTTAAAATTACAATCTTCACTTTTAATGAGCCTTGACCTGTCAAGAGAACGGTCTGGGTAATTTTTGTCGGATGATCAACCTACTATTATCTAATTATTCAATATTATATACAGAGTGTCAAATTGTTTTTTTTCAGTTGATTGTCTTTTCTACGTCTATTTCGATCATAAATTTGAAACAAGAAAAGGAAAACAATACATAAAAATGAAATCGATCAGTGTCGACTTTAAGCTGTCAGGCTCCAAAATGCAATTAGATAATTTGTTTAATGGAAACGAGCAATTGGGTAAGTAGTAGTAATATCGAGCCGAGAAGCAGTTAGTCGATTAATCGACTAAAATAGTTTTTCAAATAAAATTAGTCATTAATTGAAAGTATCGAGCATAGAGTAGTCGACTAATCGACTAAATTTTTAGTTGAATTCATGCATAGTAACCTATGTAACTCTTTCAAGAACGAGGCTTTCTTTTGAACTATTAATATATTACTTTTGAGAAATCACAATCCGTTAATCTCGGAAAAGTGAAAAATCATACAAATAGGTAATTTTATAGTTTCAATTAGTACCTACAGAAAAATTGTCAAATTAGTCGTTTTTAGTTATTTAAAAAAAATTAGTCATTTTAGTCATTTAATCGAAGGTAAAATAGTCGACTAAAAATGACCAAATGTAATCAAAATTAGTTGATTGAACCGACTAATCGATTTAGTTGACTTATTTTGCTTACAGTTAGTCATTTTTAGTCGACTATTATACCCTCGACTAATTTAATAATTTTTTTCTATTACTAGTATTTATTAGACTCCAAAAAATGAGAGGTAAAAAATTATGTACTTGTATGATTTTTCACTTCTATATGATTAAGGGGGGAGTTCACGCCAAAAATGGCTAATAAACTAATTTTTTTCGAATTTCGTTTTTTGTGTTTATTTTGTTCTGTGGTTCTTTACAAACACGGTGATATATGTAAAACATGGCCAAAAAAAATTTTTTTCAAGTAGAAAAATATTTATTTGTGAGCTGCTCCACAGCCAAGTTGCTGATCCTTTACAGAAAACGCTCGCCCCCCCCCTCGCGATTTGATCAGTAATATTTAATTTTGGTGTATACATGAATTATACACTGAGATAATGTTTTCTTTATTTCTATGCCTTTGTAGACGTTGTAATAAACAATGAGTAAACCGCTCCTTTTGTTATTATTTTTGTTTTTTACCGTTTCCCGAAAGTTGTGTTTTTTCCGACAAGGAAAATCATATAACAAGTTCTAGAAAAGATAGAGACTTAATTTTTTTTTAAATTTTGTTCATAAACATATTGCGCATAAAGTGGAGTATGCTTTTTCCATTTGAACAATTGTAACTATTTTTAAAATTTATTTTTTTTAAATAAAAAATTGGGTTTTATAATTTTTAGAAGTTTGGGATTACAATTTTATAGTTAATTTTTAAAATTACCTGAAACCCATACTCAGCTTTATGAACAGGTCCTTTAGGAATAAAATAATGAAAAAATATTTAAAAAATATTCATTACTTTTTGAGATATGGCGTTCCTTGTAAACGCTTAAAAACTTGTGAAAAAGGGCTCCCTTTCACCACAGGGAAGAGTAATGAATGTTTCAAAAACAAAATTTTCTGTTTAAAACCCTCCCTAATTTGAAAAAAAATTTCAACAAGCAAAATAATCATAAATGAAAAAAGTTGCTTTTTTATTTGAACTCCTCCCTTAATACATTATGTGTTATATCCACGGTCATACCTTTCAATTTCTTAAAACAAATATTAAACGTTAATAATTAAATTAAAAAGAAAATACTGTTTTTGAGACAGTTACATAGGTTACCCAATTCATTCATGAATTCGACTAAAAATTTAGTCTATTAGTCGACTATTCCATACTTGATATTTTCAACTAGTGGCTGATTTTATCTAAAAAAAGAACTTTATTTAATCGATTAATCGACTAACAATAAGTGCTCCTCAGTTCGACATCACTAGCATAAGCAGATCTAAAGAGACGTTTTAAAAACTGGTCCTAATTTTATTCTTGTTTTTGTTTGGTAGGAAAGGATGCTAATACATTCTTGAATGCAAATTGGATGGAAGTAGTCGATATTTTAAGACCGGCTATTGGTAAGACTGTTGCCGCTGTGGTTCAGCGAATCACCGAAGGCGTTATGGAACAAATTGAATTTGATCATTTATTTATATAAATATATAATTTTAGTTTATATTGAAAGTGTTGTGTTATACCAGTGTTATCTGTATAAAGTGATTGTGATTAAATAAAATTAAAATTTAAAGTATTATTTTTATTGAGAGGTAGAAAAAAATTTATAATTTCAAGAATTGTTTTTTGTTAATTCAAGTCTTGAAAAGAGTACATAACTATTTTACAAGTTCTTTATAATTATCATACTTATACCTATACTTCTCACTGATATTTTATCAACGCGTCGCGCAAACGACGTCGCGGATACAACTAGTCTCTAATATTTTTCAGTATAACGAAAACAGTAATAATATTACCTCGTAGCAATTAATGCTTTCACAATCTTTTTTAAAATATCAAAACACTTTGATAATGATATCTATAGGTGTCAGTGTCTAGTAAAAAAAAAAACTATGAGTAATCTTGCAAGAATTTCCTATTATGAGCTTAATTAATTATTCCTTTCATTAAGGAAAATACACATGTTTTAAGAAAACACCGATTTCATTATCATAGCGACATAATAAATGAACAATCTTAAAAATATTATTATATAGGGTTGACCGGGGTAATTGTGAATTGCGGTAATTGTGAACGGCGCGTATAATTTCTAAAATAACATTAATATTGTTAAAAATCAACTCTCAGTATGTTTTTCTGTCTGCAAAATTTTGTGTATCTTACTTCGACCAATCCTCAAAAAAAAAAAAAAAAAAAATTTTAAAATACATTTTCTTTTTTTAAAAGGTAAGAAATGGTTAAAAGTACTTCTAAAGAAGTGGTCTAAACCATGAGAGGGTTCCTTATTAACTGCTAAAGAAATTGGACAATTTATTACCAATTCACAATTACCCCATGATTTTAAAATTGTGGGGTAATTGTGGACGTCATTCACAAATGCCCCCATTCGGTCAAAAATTTCAGTAGTGTCCTTTTCAGAGTTGAAAATGTTGATGAAGATGGTGGTGACATTATTGTACAAGTTTCCGTTGTACAAACAATACAAAAAAAAAATTGTGTAAAGAGCGATATGCTTTGTGTATCAATCTACGAAATCATTGCTGTGCTCCCTTACCCAATAACAACTTACAAAAACAGAAAAATTACTTGTTTTCAATGTCTCTGTGAGTGTCCAAGGGTAGTAGGATTAACACCAAACCATTTTTTTTCATTTACAGCATTTTTCACTAACAGGTTGTTGTTTTTTATTCATGTAACCTAAATGTATTTCCTTGAAAAAGTCTTATTTCCCTTGTTTTTGTGTGAAAATCAAGTAATTTTTTGATCTTTTTATATGATAAAATAACAAAATATCATCAAAATATCATTTTTAGCTTGTAGTAAATTTATTCCTACAATTTTTGTTTATTTATTTCTAACCTTGATTTTTTTTGTGCAAAATTGAGGTATGTGTAACCTGCATTAAACAAAGAGAAATTGTGACCGCTAAAGTATGACCAAAAATTTGAAAGTGGAGTAAATGTGAAGAATCTGAGTTGGGCTTTACTCTGACGTACCACACTTCTCTTGTAATCCATTCTAAATAATTTTTCTGATGGCATTCACTTTTACCCCGAAATTCAAAATTTGCAAAACCGCACCGGGGAAAAGTGAATGGTTTATAAAATTTTTGTTTTTCGTACGAATTTGCTCAAAATTTGTGTGATGCATCCTGAATAATGTAGAAATAAAAATAAATCAACCATAATGTGATATATAAAATGAAAATTACTTAAAACAACGCTTTTATCTCAATTCATGAAAATCCATTCACAATTACCCCGGTCAACCCTAACGCCTACCAGTTTACATCCGTACATTAGTCACAATTACACTGAAATAAGATTTAGTTTACTAAAGATGACATTCAGACATCATTAGCAGACATAAAATATAATCAATTTTTTTTGTTGCTCCATTATTTTTTGATAAAAAACAGGCTTGAATCTTGCCCCCCGAACTTACCTTGGCCGTAATTTTAAAATTCTTACTTAACTTTTGAATATTTACGTAGGGAAAAAAAAATTTCTGTTTCTTAAAAATATAAAATTTAAATCTTAAACAACTTTTGATCACTACTTTTTGATACGTATTTAAATTAACACGTAAGAAGACTAATCAGTCCAATTTTCTTTTTTCTAACATAAAAAATGAAACAGTGTTACATTAGAGAAAATTTCTTTTTAATTCTTTCACTATTTATTTGTTTAAACAATGGACTTGAACTGCGTAAGTAAAAAATTTCTTTATTTCAATTTTTTTTTTTTTTTTTTGGAAATTCTGTGCAAGAATCTATAAAGCTCGTGCTATATGTATGTCGTGTTAAAAAATAAAATTAAGAAATTTTTTCTCTCAGATATGTACCTCTAAAATTTTATCAGTAACACTTTCGTTTGTTTTAAATCCAAATTTCATATTACATTCAAAGTGCAGGTCCACATTATAAATCTAGAAACCCTTTCGTCCGCAGCTCGAAAAAAAGCGTTTTCATAGCTTTAAATAAATATGAATAAATTTTACCTTGCGATTATCTGAATTATTTATCAATTTTCGCGGAAAAGTTTTGTATAAAAAAATTGTTAGGTATTATATTTCATTTTTTGAAAAAATGTTTTTTTTTTTCTTTAAAAACTTCTCCAAAAAATTTTTGAAAATCTTATGAGGTGTTGGAGACAAGTAAAAAATAATAATGTTACGACAATTTTGTATAAAGGTCATTTTTTTTTAAGTCTTGAAGAAATTTTATTTCACAATTTTCAGTAAAATGGCTTTAGGAGAAGGCTTTATTTTAGAATTAGAAATAGATTTAAAAAACAATATGTATATTTATCAAAATTATGTCCGTTTCAGGGAAGTAAGAATATGTAATTTTTTTAAAAATTGTAACTAGTAAATATATTTCGCTACACAAACAGTTATTCTAAATAGATTTAGGTTTAGAAATAGGTTTCTCTATAAGAGGCCTACTATTCATTTTCATTAAAATTGCATTTTTAATGAACTTTTATTTTTTTAATAATTATTTTTTAAAATTTATGTAAGTTTTTTGTGACCATGTATGCTTAAGAATCCTCGACTCTCAGTTTTGGATTCTTAAACTACATTCAAAGCCACAAAAATAGCCTTTACGGTCCTCGACAAGTAATATTTTACAATAATACATACGCTTATGTACAAAAAGGAGCCATTTCACAAAATTGTATATTTATTAAAAACACTGAATTATTTTCAAATTATTGTCTTGCTGTTAAGTAAAGAAGTAGGCATCCAACTTGCTGAAAGAAAAACTGGAATAAAAGAAAGAAACAAAATTAGAATGTAGCTTATTAAACTGGAATGGTTCCATTTTGTATAATAACTAGATTCAAATAATGATATATTTCTTTTATTTGTGTTTTTATTGGCTAACAAGGAAAGGTTTCCAACTGTATCTCTAAACATATTGCTTTTTCAAAGAAGAAAGAGAAACACCAAAGTGTAGTGTATGTGGTAATCACGCTTTTATAAGATGTGCATGGTGTGGACAATATTTTTGTTATGAATATTTTTATGAACAATATCATTATTGTGTAGATTACAAACCTTAAAATATTGAAAATTGTATCGATAAATAAAAATAAGTAAATAAATAAATAAGATTTGTATTGATATCAGTAAAGCATGGGGGGGGGGGGGGGTGCAGTGTATTTTTTCTTTCTAAACTATGTACTTTAAAGTATATCGTAAGTTTGTAACAATTCATTATTAAAATACGAGATTTTTTGACCATATTTTTGTTCATTATTAAATAAAAAAGTTAAAATTTTTCCCAAGTTAATATTAGCAAAGGGTGTATTTATGCAAAAAAATAAACTGGTGTGATGTAAAATATATTAATTAAAAATTCTTTTATTTACAGATAACAGCCTCCTCTTTTACCAAAATATACCTGATCAAATTAGGGGTTGGGGAGGAGGACGAAACCCCAATGATTTTATAACTTTAATTTTGGTATCATAATAAAGACCTTAAAGTTCCATTTACAAATATATATAGTTTCCCTACCAAAGCTCTTACCATTTCCAAGATATTTAAGAAAATTGAAAAAAAATCCAAATTTTCAGGGGTGAATTTCACCCCCTTAAACCGCTTATGAGCACGAACGAAATATGGCTCGTGATTACTTTTAGTAAGATCTACAATCCACCAAAGTTTCAAAAATTTTTTTTAGAGATACAGTTGGATACCTTTCCTTGTAAGTCGTAATAAAAATTCAGCCTGTATATATTGAAAAATATTATCAGAACGTAGAGTTTAGCCTTTCCTTAATTATGATAAGGGATCGTGAATTAAAGTCTTTTGGAAACAGTTCTTCTTTGCATAACATAGCCTAGATACGTAGCTGCAATTTTAATTTTGCAATGCTACTGAAAGCCTTAAAAGTATTTAGTTAAAAGGCAATTTATCGGGGGAAAATATAACAGTTTTGATTAATTTTCATTTGTAGCATCTTATATAAAAGCGTGTCCGAAAGCGGATCATCAGAAACTCAATGCCTGTGCAAAAGTGCATGGCCAACAAGCAATTCCAGATATAGTTAAAGGTAAATTCATTCTGTTCATTTTTTATTAGCGGCAAAAAGATTACGCCCGCGCCTCTGGTGCTGAAATTAGAAACTGTTCAGGTAGAACATATACTTACCTACACATCTGTCTAAAATTATATGCACGACGCTAGATTTCTGTTACCAATTATATAGATATATACGTACATATTCTACATGATATAACTTCTAGTTTCACCGCCAGAGACACTTGTGAGAATCTGGATGGCACCAGTCCTAAATTAAAGTTCTTTTCAGGTGATCCTAAATATAAGATTCCAGTCTTAAATCCGTTAAGGGTCGAAAAAATTCTAATAGAGGAATCTAAGGAATTAAGAATATTTCTAGATGAAGTGAACATTTATGGATTAGAAAAGGCAATGATTGATGATGTTGAGTAAGAAAAATTTTGTCTTCAAGATTTTTGTTAGGTGATAAACTTATCAAGCGCGGGGTGGTGGGTGGCCAGAAAGTAGCCGTGAGGGCCCTCATTTCTTTAGAATTTGATCGTGATTTTTCAATAATTATTAACTTAGTCCTATTTGCACATGTAGATCTTTTTTATTTCAAGACGCTTTTTATCTAAAAACTTCAATTAAATATTTTATTACTAGTTTAGGTATATGTATTTTAATCCTGGCTTAGTATAAAATGACCAAGAAAAGTCACCCCCAAATTGCCCTTATTTAGTTAATCAGTCTTCTTCATAATATTTCATTTTCATAAATCTTTTAACATAATGATTTTTAATATAATGATGTCATTATATTTAACAGCCGTCACTAAAATTTAACAGCCGTAAATAAAATGATTTTGTGATGAAGCTAGAAGCGAATTATAGATTCCTAAAATGAAACATGTAAGATCACTGTTAAATCGGTCAGATTCATAGAAGAAATTTCGTTACTTTGATAGTAGAATCCAAAATTTTGTTTTTGGAAAATTTTGTCAATGCCTTAAAGATCGTAAATTACGTAATAGAATGATGAAATTTGAAATGAATTATAGATTTTCGAAGTCGTTCCCTTCATTTTTAAAGAAGTTAGCTATATGAATCCAAATTAAAATTTTTAACTTCCCATATGAAGTTATTGTAATGGGTCCGATTCAAGGTCACTAGAATTCGAATCCATCGTTTTTAGCGTGATGTCTGTGTGTGCGTTCGTTCGTTCGTTCGTGAATTTTTTTTCGTCTCGCATATCTCGAGAACAAATGATGATATCAACTCCGGACTAATTTCATTAGATGCGTAATCAAAAAATGAAGACCGGATAAAGTTTTCAGCAAATTCGGATTAGCGGTTTGTTTTTTGTGGTAAAAAAACGGAATTAACTTTATTAAGATAACATAGATTATATGGATTTTTTACCATAACATTATTATATAATGGCCTAAGAACCTTCCTTGATGTTAAAAACGCCAATATTTTATTACAAAATTTAAAAAAAAGACGAAATAAGAAACTTGAAAAAATTAGTTTTTTGCCAAAATATATTTTGTCTCGCATATCTTGAAAACAAATGATTTTATCATTTGTTTGATAAAGGTGAACACCCCACCCTGAAATGAAAAAAGAATTATTTATGTACAGTAGTCTCTAGTCTTTAATTTGGTCATGCATAATGCAGAATTTTTGTTTAATATAAATAATTTTCGTTATAACAAGATCACTTAAGTGTACTATAATTAAGTAAGCATTTACCATATAGTTTTTTTTTTAATTTTCTTTCAATTATTGTAGTATTGATTTACAAAAAAATCAAATTAATTTAACGCTCACCATTCCAAAAATTGATATTCGGGGCACATATACAGTTGATGGGAAAATTTTGGTTCTGCCAATAACCGGACATGGACCAATTCATCTTCAAATCGGTAAATTTATACCTCCAAAATTATGTACATATATTCATAAAAATCTTTCAGTTTGGTCAAAATTCAATATTATTTAAAATCTATTTCACTGGTTGTACTTGACAATAAAATGATTTCTTAAAAACTTTCAAAAAATCCTTACAAAATCAGTCATAATTTTCGACCGGTTTCAATGCCTAAATCTTTACAAAGTCATATTTAAATACTATTGAGATTCCGGAATGAACATGGGGTTAAAATTGTCTCTCAAAATCCTGAAGAATCAAAAAACACTCAAAAAATGATTAGACTAAATTTTGCTAAAATAATAAGTACTAAGATCCCTAAAAACGTGGAGGTGGGTTTAAAACTGGTTTCTATGACCCTGTAACTTCAAAAAGGGTCCAAATATGATGAATAGAAAAATATATTTTTAGACTAAACATTTTTTTTCTGCTTTTCCTGATGATGATGCTATTTAGGCATTGAAATTGGTCGAAATTTATCACTGATTTTGTCAAGTAAAATCACCGGAATAAATTTTAAGTAATATTGCAAAATTTTATTTCAAAATACTCAATTTTGTTTCTTTCTTTTTTTTGGACAAAATTTTCAGCGGATTGTCAATTCTATATTTTTATAAATCAAGAAATCGTTTCAAGAAATGGTAAACATTATGCGAAATTTATTAATATAAATGTGGACTTTAATGTATCCGGACTAAAAATGCAACTGGATAATCTGTTTAATGGACATGAACAACTTGGTACGTTGAAAACATTTTGTATTTTTGCCATTAGAATGTTTCCCATTTAAAACGTATTGTTTTGTTTTTAGGAAAAGATGCCAACATTTTTTTGAATTCCAATTGGAAAGAGGTACTAGAAATTTTGAAACCAGCAGTACAGAAAACAATTTCCAGTGTTATGGATCAAATAATGAACAATATTTTGAAACGAGTGGAATTTGAACATATTTATGTTTAAAAATATTTATTTTTTCAATGTAGCTGGTCATTTTAACTGTAAGAATCATCTTATATTAGACAATACAGTTTAGCTATACACACATTTTTTATTTTATCATTGCGTTAATATAAAGAAATTGAAGTCGTGCCTACAGTCATTGAAAATTTTATTTTGCTTGATTGCGATTTTGTTATCTACTTCTGAATCTTATGATGGACTTTGCCAAATGCTGCCAAATTTTAGGCTAACTATACCTACGTTTACTTCAACAATTAATTTTTTTCATTAGTAGCACTTCTAATCATTTTCAAATTCTGTGTATACAATATATTTAACCCTAGAATCATACGTACTCGTCAAAATGACGAACGAACTTCTCCACCTACTCTAATACTACAACTTGTCGTTGCCTGCTTGCTGTGAAACTTCTGTTATCTAACTTATTTGTTATTATAACACAGCAAATGTATAAGTTTTGTTTATAGTTGCTGTCGTTTTGTTCGTATTGAAATAGTGTGCGTCAAAAGGACAACGATGTATGATTAACCGATGTTTTTTTTTAGAGTTTGTACTTTACATATAAAAGTTTTCCTAATTTTTCTAAAATTTATTAAAGATATGGATGTTATGATTAAATTATTCAATGATAATGATAATATGAAAGGTGATTACAACTGTTTGACTTATAGAGACGACATAATACTGAAGTTTTAATATATTGAATCGAAAAGCAAAGAATGCATTTCAAGTGACTTAATAAAAGATTAAGAATCTATTTTGTGGAAAATAATTTAATTTTATTATTTTTGAGATTTTATTCGAAAAATTACCACCAAATTTTTGAAAATTTACAAATGTGCCTAATCAGGAAATAACTACATATCTACGGGAATATTTGTGACCGAGAAATTTCACATTCTGTAAAGTCACACATGTCCACCGACTCATAGTAGTTCATAAATTAATTATTTGAAAGACATGTCTAATGATACAATTGATGTATTTATGTATTTTTTAATTTTTATAATAAAAATATGCTTTGATAAAAAAAATTAAAAAAATTGATAAATATTTATATTAAAAAATATTTCCATATCCAATTTTTGTACATATTTTGTTGGCTTTTTATAATATTGTTATGTAAAAAAAAATGTTTTTTGCAAATAAACTCTAAAACTCTCCGTAAAAAGTCCATTCGCCAAAATGACGCCGATGTATGATTAACGTTTCTCGTAGACCAACGTATGATTCTAGGGTTAAGGCTTTATTCAGGATAGTAGGTAGGCTATAAGAGAGCTACCCCACAGTAGAACCCAATTTTCCGGACTACTTTTTTGACGATGTTAAGAACCGTGTAGTTTGGGGTCCTACTGTACCTAGAGTATGAATTGATCTCTGACCCGGCACGTACCAAGTACATGTATCAAAATTTGTTGTTGACATTTGACCCCACACTCGCTCATACTGTTGGCCTTGAAATTCGTAAGAGATGAGTCATTACCAGCAACCAAATTAATTTATGTTAACCCATTATGCATCATCACAATTTACTTATAACAATTTGGTTTTGTGTTAACCCATTACCCGCCAGCACTGACGTAGTTTTTGAATGCAAACCTAACGCATGCGCAGACTGAATTTAAGTACACGACGCATGCGCAGACTGAATTTTAGGTTACAATTTGATAGATGGGGTACACTACCGCGTCAAAAATGTGGGGTTACCCTAACTCGGGGGTGGCTCCAAACTTTTGACACGGCAGTGTACTTAAATTTTTGGTACACTGCCGTGTCAAAAGTGCGGGCCCCCCAGACCAAAAAGGTATCCTATCACTTTTTGAAGCGTACTGTACGTGCAAACCTTGGCCCCAACACACGCTTGCCTTAATTGCGTCATCTTAAACGAACTATCACGTCAAAAAATGTGGGGAATACCCTAACTCGGGGGTGGCCGTAAACTTTTGACACCGTACTGTACTTAAATTTTTGGTACACTACCGTGTCAAAAGTGCGGACCCCCTGAGTAAAAAGGTATCCGATCACTTTTTGAAGCGTACTGTGCTTATTACGTGCAAATCTTGGCCTCACTTAACTGCGTCATCTTAAATTGGGTGCGATCGCTAACGATAAATTTTGTCGGGGGCGCACTGTACCAAGCGCTAGATTTTAAGATTAGACTCCGGAGTCCAGATTTCTGACCGCTACTGTACTGTAAATCGAGTGTCTACTGTACTTTTCAACAAGTTTAAGCCTGTTTTCAGCAAAGTCAGCACTTTTTTAATTTGTTTATTTATATAAGTTTTAATTTAAAAAAAATGTTTATTTAAGATTTTGATGACTCAGCAATTTTTTTGTTTGGATTTCAAATACGAAATAGTCTTCTTGGAATTTTTAATTTATGGCCTGATTGTTGAATTATAATTATAGTATGATTCATACAAGCGGGGATTTTTGTTATATTTGTTTATTTATATAATAATTTTGGATCATGTAATAATTTTAAAATTGTTTATTTAAGATTGGGAGGCCGCTAAATTTTGTGGGGGCACTGTACCAAGCGCTACCGCAAAACTAACTTCAGACTCCAGGGTCCAGATGTCTGACCGCTACTGTACTGCCGGAAATTTGGGTGTCAACTGTAACTCAGGGGTTTTTATGTATATTTAACCTTGGAAAATTCCAGGAATTTTTATCAGTTTTAACATAAACAAACAACTAATAATTAAATGTTTGTTTTAGCTGAATTATGATCGTAAGACTCATATAAGGAGTTTTTTTGGTATAAGAAAGATGACGTCATGGAATATTAATGAGTTAAAAAATTGTTTAGTAAAAAATATCAACCATTGTAGGCCTCAAGCAAGAAATTATTTTTATCAGTTTTAATACTTTAACATTTAACCTACAGTGACCAATTTTTTAGTTAACTAACAGAAGTTCTTGAAATTTTAACAAGTTACAAAAAATATTACTTCTTATGGTGCACAACATTTTTGAATTTGACTGTAGCACAAAACTGTTTCTATATCAAACGAAAATTATCTGAAATAATTCAGTATGTACATATGTATAGACTCTGTATATTAAAAATATTTTATGTATACACTCTGTATATTGAGAATAAGAAATAAAATTTGTATATAATTTTAATTTTTATGAATACTAGTAAACGAATTGTATAGCCATTTATGAATAAGTATTAAATCTAATTATAAAATATAAATATTGCAAAAAATTTGTTTAATCAGCAAAATCAATGTATATCATTTTAATACTGATACATATTCATATTAGGGTATAATAGTATTGTATTTAACATTTTTAAACAGAATAAAAGTTCAATTTTTGGTTTTAAATTACTATAAGTTAAACACGTCGCTTAATATAAAAAAGATAACAGCATTGAGTTTTACTAAATTTTTAAGTCTGTAAAATCAAAATTTTTTATTTACTAGACTAGAACATTTTGAATTTGCTACTCTATCATTAACATACAAATAATATCATGTATATATAACGGGTGTATATTTAGTATTTTTAGTAAATATTTTAGTATACAGGGTGTATCATGAAATATGCTTTTCAATTAGAACAATAAATTTCATAAGATTTTTGTTAATACTCTTATAGGTTAACGAAAGAAACTTTTTGCTGTAAAAAATAGGGGAATGAAGGGTAATAATTAAATAAAACGCACAATTTTATTTATAGAATATGTATACAAAAAATTAAATTGCTTAAATCTATATATTACTTAAAATCTATTTATTTTCCATATAAAAATTTTTTAAAAGAATACAATTTTCTAATGAACAAATTTTATCTGAATGAAGCATACAGCGTCTTGAATAATATTCATCTCGCAGAATGGAAATCTTCGGTACATCAAATATTTCTTCCAAATTCAAAATCCACGGCTGGTTTTCGGTACCATCAAACAAACTTGATATCCATTTCTTCTTTTCACCACCCTTGACGTATATAACATCATACTTCTTTAATATAGGTTTCAATATGGTATGAAGTTTTTTGTATGGAATAAATCCATACGACCAAGGTATGCCATGCCAATTTCGGTAAAGCCAACTGGCTACTCGTTGATATTTCTTCGGCAACTCGTTGAAATCAAACGGTGCGTCGAATATAAGATGTAATATATCATCCGAATTTTCTGCAGCAATACCAACTTCTTTAAAATAAAATTCGTTGTTAGCTCCTTGATAGCCTTGTATGTCAAGAAACGCCATTTTTTACCGCCACCGTAGAACTGAAATTATTCACACAATCCACAACTTTATATAGAATAATTAAAAGTGGTGGGGGTAGTTAGTTAATTTGTGGAACGTATTCGAAAATGGCTATTAATAGCTATTGCTAGTTTACCATCAAATTACAAACTGTTAATAATATTTAGCACATTTGTGAGTACCAGGTTCTTTTCACTTTAAGACCTAGTGATTTAAGGAATGCTAAATTTTCAGGTGAAATGTGTTGTTGCTCAAAAGTTTTACGTTTAATGATCTTAGGTTTCGAAAGTCCTTTGCTAGGTTCTCTAGCGGTGGACTGCGCTGAATTGTAAATTAACATGGTTCCAAAATGTAATTGTTTTACCACGAAAGTATAATTTTCAACGAAAGAGATGTTAACTCTTTGACAACCACCGGTAAATAGATAATATTTTATGTAAGTTCAACTATTTTATACCCTTCAACCATGATAAGGTGTATAAGCTTGAGTATAACTCAGCAAATTATATAGCGGTGGTGACGTAACACACAAATGCGGTGGTTGTGTTGCGTTTGTGGCGGTGGCGGTGTTTGTGTGGCGGTTGTGTGGTGGTGGCGGTGGTGTTTGTGTGGCGGTGGCGGTGGTGTTTGTGTGGTGGCGGCGGTGGTGTTTGTGTGGCGGTGGTATTTGTATGGTGGTTTCGGTGGTTGTGTGGTGGTTGTGGGGGTGGCGGGGTAGCAGCGGTGTTTGCGGCTGACGTGCACAACTTTATCATTAATTCAATCGAAGCAGCAATTTACTGTAGACAATAAATCGGTGGTGACATCTCGCGGTGTTTGTTGAACGCAATATCTAAATTAATCAATCTGGTGACGTTCCTGTTCCCTGCTCTTATACTGGAAGATTATTAGATATCGATTTTAGATAAAATATTGGAAAATTTCGGTTACAAAATACTATAAATACAACTGAATTATTAACCGGATGTCATTTGTTGGTTAAGTTCCAGAAGGTAAACAACAACAACAACATGCCGATTTGTGGTATTTGTAAATTTCAACCGTCACAGTGTAAGTTTGCCTTCTACGAGTACTGTGATAGGTGTCGAAATGAAAAACGAATTTGCATGTGTTGTAAACGATGTATGATGCCATTTCCAAACTGTGTTTGCAATTATATAAACTGTACCACATGTAAAAGCCGCTGCAATTGCAAATAATTTAGTAAAATCAATCATCTGATTGCCACATAATACATATTAACCAATTCCACGGTTGCTCAAACCAACGTAAACATTTATTTATAACGCAATGACCAGCGATGTAATGAGGCATAATGGATATTTTGTGTAACAGTGGAATTGGTCAATATCGATTAAATATCGATTTTTTATAAAATATTGGATTATTTGGTTTCAGTCAAAATACTATAAATACAACTGAATTATTAACCGGATGTCATTTGTTGGTTAAGTTCCAGAAAGTAAACAAAAACAACATGCCGATTTGTGGTATTTGTAAATTTCAACCACCACAATGTAAGTGTTCCTTCCCCGAGTATTGTGATAGGTGTCGAAACGAAAAACGAATTTGCATGTGTTGTAAACGATGTATGATGCCATTTCCAAACTGTGTTTGTAATTATGTAAACTGTCCCACATGTAAAAGCCGCTGCAATTGCGAATAATTTAGTAAAATCAATTACCTGATTGCCACATCATAAGTATTGACCAATTCCACGGTTGTTAAAACAAACATTAGCATTTATTTAGTAATGAGGTATAACGTATATTTTGAGTAACAGTGGAATTAACCAATACCTATTAATCAGTATTAAAGTTTTTGTTGAATACTCAAAATATACATTATACCTTATTACTAAATAAATGTTAATGTTTATTTGATATTTTCCATTGGTTGTGGTGTATAAACACTGATCATATGAAGGTGTGGTTGCTTTAGAGTAACTTAATTTGTAGCTGTGTGGGAATAAACATACCGGTGGGGTAAAATGAGCAACTCAAATTTTGTAGTTGTGTTGGGGTGGTGGTGGTGGTGGCGGTGGTGGTGGTGGTGGTGGTGGCGGCGGTGGTGGTGGTGGTGGTTTTTGTGGTGGCAACTCATAATTTATTTAAGCGACGTGCTGTAACAGAAATTGGTAGTGTATTGGCAAAATGTCTGAACAACACGGTGTTGAGTTAAGTATAAGTGATCTGTGGACCACTTTTACTGCCACTGATACAACAATGGATCCGGTTTTGGAGAAGTTGAATAAACTTGGTGCTGGTAAACCATTCAAATCGCTATCTACACTCAAACCGTATGAAACGTGGAAAATTCTTGATGTACGACGCATGGAAACTCGATATGGGCCAGCGATTGCGGTGGAACTTGCAGATGCTCAAGTGTTCCTTCCAAAACGATTCGCGGATTTGGATGAGCAGACCATTCAATGTTTACGTACAGGACAATATTTTATTACATATAAAGGAACTGATTCTAGTGGTTTTTTACATATTGTGGAATTTAGTAAATAGCTATCACATGTATGATGTTAGATGTAAGATTAAGGTAACTGTCAGATATGAAAATGAATTGATTTACTTTTTAATTTTAATATTGTAAACGTATATTTCATTAAAAAATAAAATATTTTACGTATAAATTCTTATATTGTTCTTATTTTACAACACACTAGAACCTCCCAAATTATATCTTGAATTATGATAAGACTCTCAGTAGGTATGGACCCAGTTGGCAACGCAATGTAATTGCCTATATTCAGGAGCAAGTATTTTAATGTTGGTGTTGAGTCACCTGACACTTGCATATAGCTTTTCATTCATTTTTCTGAACTAAGTTCCAAACCGAAAGAGCGTAATGGGGGCAAAATGTGTAAGCCGGATGTCAACAGCTACTTCATGGAGTAAAATGAGCAACTCAGATGTGGTGGTTGCGGCGGTGGTGGTGGTGGTGGTGGCGGCGGTGGTGGTGGCGGTGGCGGCGGTGGTGGTGGTGGTGATGGAGTATATAAGTAATCGCTAACACAATTCTGAATTAATCTTGTAAGACTAGTTGAGCTTTACACATCTATCATAATGTTCGAGTGTACGCGGTGCTATAAAAGCTTCTCGCGGAAAGATTCTCTTTCACGTCATATAAGAAATACACATATGCGGGAATTTTCACCAAAAAGGTTTGAAAATAGTTACTCTCTTGATCCGCTAAAAAGACAAACATTAAACACGGCTGATGACTTATCTAGTTATGATACCGGGAGGAATGATGTTGATGATGAATTTCTAAACAACAAAGTTGAAGAAAGGGTCAATCCACTTGAACAAAGAATTAAAGCTGCATCAAAAGCAATTCAAACTAAATTTAATAATTTAAGAAATCAAAATAATGTTTACACACCCAGCGATGAGTCTAATAACAAGGTTTTAAACACTTCTGATAGTGGAACTGTTATCATTCCCAAGTTAACTACAGCTTTGCAAACTCTTTTGGATATTTTATTAATCAAAGAAACTCAAAATAAAGTTGAGGATTCTAATGAACGAATAGCAATAAAACGTCCAGTCAATTCAACGGATCAAGAACTACTTGCTAAGCGTATCAAATACAACGACTCGGAAAATGCTAATGGGCAATCGAAAAAAATAAAATACTGGCATAATCCTAATACTTTAATAGATGAATTACGACGTTTATATGAGACTTCAGAGACTGGTGAAAAAATACTCAATATTATTCGGAGTTTAGAGGAAAATAAAAACATATTGTTTAACGTTGACGATAGTGAAGCTTCAATCGAAGAGTTAGATGCTTTAAGAGAAACTACTGTCGGTCAAGAAATATTCTCTATACTTCGTGAACTTCAAAAGGCTGATGTTATTGAGCCACTAGGTGATTATCTGGATGAAACTGATAAAGAAGATGCTAGCGATTATGATGATGATTAATTTAGATATTGCGTTCAACAAACACCGCGAGATGTCACCACCGATTTATTGTCTACAGTAAATTGCTGCTTCGATTGAATTAATGATAAAGTTGTGCACGTCAGCCGCAAACACCGCTGCTACCCCGCCACCCCCACAACCACCACACAACCACCGAAACCACCATACAAATACCACCGCCACACAAACACCACCGCAGCCACCGCACAAACACCACCGCCACCGCCACACAAACACCACCGCCACCACCACACAAACACCGCCACCGCCACAACCGCAACACAACCACCGCATTTGTGTGTTACGTCACCACCGCTATATAATTTGCTGAGTTATACTCCAGCTTATACACCTTATCATGGTTGAAGGGTATAAAATAGTTGAACTTACATAAAATATTATCTATTTACCGGTGGTTGTCAAAGAGTTAACATCTCTTTCGTTGAAAATTATACTTTCGTGGTAAAACAATTACATTTTGGAACCATGTTAATTTACAATTCAGCGCAGTCCACCGCTAGAGAACCTAGCAAAGGACTTTCGAAACCTAAGATCATTAAACGTAAAACTTTTGAGCAACAACACATTTCACCTGAAAATTTAGCATTCCTTAAATCACTAGGTCTTAAAGTGAAAAGAACCTGGTACTCACAAATGTGCTAAATATTATTAACAGTTTGTAATTTGATGGTAAACTAGCAATAGCTATTAATAGCCATTTTCGAATACGTTCCACAAATTAACTAACTACCCCCACCACTTTTAATTATTCTATATAAAGTTGTGGATTGTGTGAATAAATTCAGTTCTACGGTGGCGGTAAAAAATGGCGTTTCTTGACATACAAGGCTATCAAGGAGCTAACAACGAATTTTATTTTAAAGAAGTTGGTATTGCTGCAGAAAATTCGGATGATATATTACATCTTATATTCGACGCACCGTTTGATTTCAACGAGTTGCCGAAGAAATATCAACGAGTAGCCAGTTGGCTTTACGGAAATTGGCATGGGATACCTTGGTCGTATGGATTTATTCCATACAAAAAACTTCATACCATATTGAAACCTATATTAAAGAAGTATGATGTTATATACGTCAAGGGTGGTGAAAAGAAGAAATGGATATCAAGTTTGTTTGATGGTACCGAAAACCAGCCGTGGATTTTGAATTTGGAAGAAATATTTGATGTACCGAAGATTTCCATTCTGCGAGATGAATATTATTCAAGACGCTGTATGCTTCATTCAGATAAAATTTGTTCATTAGAAAATTGTATTCTTTTAAAAAATTTTTATATGGAAAATAAATAGATTTTAAGTAATATATAGATTTAAGCAATTTAATTTTTTGTATACATATTCTATAAATAAAATTTAAAAAAAAAATATGTGCGTTTTATTTAATTATTACCCTGCATTCCCCTATTTTTTTACAGCAAAAAGTTTCTTTCGTTAACCTATAAGAGTATTAACAAAAATCTTATGAAATTTATTATTCTAATTGAAAAGCATATTTCATGATACACCCTGTATACTAAAATATTTATTAAAAATACTAAATATACACCCGTTATATATACATGATATTATTTGTATGTTAATGATAAAGTAGCAAATTCAAAATGTTCTATGTGTCTATAAAAAATTTTGATTTTACAGACTTAAAAATTTAGTAAAACTCAATGCTGTTATCATTTTTATATTAAGCGACGTGTTTAACTTATAGTAATTTAAAACCAAAAATTGAACTTTTATTCTGTTTAAAAATGTTAAATACAATACTATTATACCCTAATATAAATATGTATCAGTATTAAAATGATATACATTGATTTTGCTGATTAAGCAAATTTTTTGCAATATTTATAAATTATTTTATAATTAGATTTAATACTTATTCATAAATGGCTATACAATTCGTTTACTAGTATTCATAAAAATTAAAATTATATACAAATTTTCTTTCTTATTCTCAATATACAGAGTGTATACATAAAATATTTTTAATATACAGAGTCTATACATATGTACATACTGAATTATTTCAGATAATTTTCGTTTGATATAGAAACAGTTTTGTGCTACAGTCAAATTCAAAAATGTTGTGCACCATAAGAAGTAATATTTTTTGTAACTTGTTAAAATTTCAAGAACTTCTGTTAGTTAACTAAAATAAAAAATTGGTCACTGTAGGTTAAATGTTAAAGTATTAAAACTGATAAAAATAATTTCTTGCTTGAGGCCTACAATGGTTGATATTTTTTACTAAACAATTTTTTAACTCATTAATATTCCATGACGTCATCTTTCTTATACCAAAAAAACTCCTTATATGAGTCTTACGATCATAATTCAGCTAAAACAAACATTTAATTATTAGTTGTTTGTTTATGTTAAAACTGATAAAAATTCCTGGAATTTTCCAAGGTTAAATATACATAAAAACCCCTGAGTTACAGTTGACACCCAAATTTCCGGCAGTACAGTAGCGGTCAGACATCTGGACCCTGGAGTCTGAAGTTAGTTTTGCGGTAGCGCTTGGTACAGTGCCCCCACAAAATTTAGCGGCCTCCCAATCTTAAATAAACAATTTTAAAATTATTACATGATCCAAAATTATTATATAAATAAACAAACATAACAAAAATCCCCGCTTGTATGAATCATACTATAATTATAATTCAACAATCAGGCCATAAATTAAAAATTCCAAGAAGACTATTTCGTATTTGAAATCCAAACAAAAAAATTGCTGAGTCATCAAAATCTTAAATAAACATTTTTTTTAAATTAAAACTTATATAAATAAACAAATTAAAAAAGTGCTGACTTTGCTGAAAACAGGCTTAAACTGGTTGAAAAGTACAGTAGACACTCGATTTACAGTACAGTAGCGGTCAGAAATCTGGACTCCGGAGTCTAATCTTAAAATCTAGCGCTTGGTACAGTGCGCCCCCGACAAAATTTATCGTTAGCGACCGCACCCAATTTAAGATGACGCAGTTAAGTGAGGCCAAGATTTGCACGTAATAAGCACAGTACGCTTCAAAAAGTGATCGGATACCTTTTTACTCAGGGGGTCCGCACTTTTGACACGGTAGTGTACCAAAAATTTAAGTACAGTACGGTGTCAAAAGTTTACGGCCACCCCCGAGTTAGGGTATTCCCCACATTTTTTGACGTGATAGTTCGTTTAAGATGACGCAATTAAGGCAAGCGTGTGTTGGGGTCAAGGTTTGCACGTACAGTACGCTTCAAAAAGTGATAGGATACCTTTTTGGTCTGGGGGGCCCGCACTTTTGACACGGCAGTGTACCAAAAATTTAAGTACACTGCCGTGTCAAAAGTTTGGAGCCACCCCCGAGTTAGGGTAACCCCACATTTTTGACGCGGTAGTGTACCCCATCTATCAAATTGTAACCTAAAATTCAGTCTGCGCATGCGTCGTGTACTTAAATTCAGTCTGCGCATGCGTTAGGTTTGCATTCAAAAACTACGTCAGTGCTGGCGGGTAATGGGTTAACACAAAACCAAATTGTTATAAGTAAATTGTGATGATGCATAATGGGTTAACATAAATTAATTTGGTTGCTGGTAATGACTCATCTCTTACGAATTTCAAGGCCAACAGTATGAGCGAGTGTGGGGTCAAATGTCAACAACAAATTTTGATACATGTACTTGGTACGTGCCGGGTCAGAGATCAATTCATACTCTAGGTACAGTAGGACCCCAAACTACACGGTTCTTAACATCGTCAAAAAAGTAGTCCGGAAAATTGGGGTTCTACTGTGGGGTAGCTCTCTTATAGCCTATCTACTCAGGATTAAAAAAACAACGTTTTTTTGTTGTTGTTTTCCCCATTACATCCCAAGAATTGACATCTGAATTTTGGAAACAAAATATTAAACGCTTGTCGAATTATAGATATACACATAGGTACACTTAAAAATGAAAAGTGTTAAAAAATTTTCATTTCCACTTTTCAATACGGAATAGTGTATTGTAAAATAAGTGGGAAAAGTGGCTATTTCTCACGCATGTGAGGGCAACAATTTGAGACAAACGGAACATGGAAATCTTACAACTGCGTAGTTAGCTCTTTACTACTACCAGCCACTGTTAATGAGCAACTTGGCGCTCTAATTTCATTAACTCAATAGAGCATCGTTTTCTCGCACTAGATCATAGTTGACTATATAGTTTTATACTGACTAAGGCGATTGCACGTCATGTACATGATTAAGGCCCGATTTACATTAACGCTCCGCTCTCGATACGATATCACTACGCTCCCAATTTGATACAATCTTGTTGTGTTCACATTACAGTGCTGATATCATGCTGGTACCTATTCGTTCTCTATTGACATTATAATGTTGCTCTGGGTACACTACCAGTTCGATCTCAGTTCGATACAAATATTTTTTCATAACAACTGAATGCAAGCGGAGTGGAGTGGAATCAAAAAAGTGTTTACACTATAGGTACAAGCCATAACAAGTCTGATATCGCTCCAATGAAACATTACCTGACTGAGTGGTATTGATATTGGAGTGACATTGGAGCGAGAGCCTACCGTGAATGACATCGGACCGATATCGGAGCGATGATGTGAATACACTCATTGTTTATTGTGTAAGAATATTTTATCGAACCTAGAGCGTTAATATAAATTGGGCCTAAATGATGACTATCTTGACCCTTTACTTCCCCCTAATGGCTGTTTTCTTTTACCAGGAGACTTTTCGCAGTTATATATCTAACTAACAGTAAGTTGCGTTTTATGACGTGAAAAATTAAGTGGTACGTTTTATCATGAAATTGTTAAACAATGAAAGTCTTGAAAGATGAATATCGACCCAAGTATGGTATTAATTTATACATTTGCAGACAAAAGCAAAGATTCATTTGAATGATTCCAAAAATCGATGTCAAAGGCACTTATAGTCTATGGAAAAATTTTGGTCCTACTAATTGTGAGACATTGACCAATATTGCAAATATGGTAAGTTTCGCTTTCAACAGTCTTTCGTTGAGCTGATTGATTTTATTATTGTTACAAGGATAAACGGTGGAACAAACGGTATCTGAGAATTCATCTACCTATAGGTATACACATAACTTATATTAAAAGTGTTGTGTTATAGCAGTGTTATCTGTAGCCATTGTCATTCAATAAAATTACCTTTTAAGGTAGTTGGTCGATAAAACTATTTTTTTCACAGGATTTTAAGGAAACCTCTAGATAATTATTTAATTCAATACCAATAATACGAGCTCTTACCGAAAAAAATGACCATTCCAAGTTTGAGAAAAATGATTTCAGAGTTATGTAATTTTAACACGGGCTTTTATGGGAAAACTCTATTTTTTTTTAATAAAATGAAAACGTCTAGTAAGGAATTTGATAAAAATGTAATATATTATAAAATGCAAAGTTACAAACCCTTACAAACCATATTTAGTAAGAAACGAAAATTATTCACCAAGCCGTTTTTGAAATATAATTTATAAACATCATTTTACAAAGTTTTTACAACGCTTTTTCAACAATAATTTTAAATTGCTACAACATAAGCAAGCGGAAATTTAAAAACAAAAAAATATAACAAGTGGTAAGTATACAAATATAATCACTGAAGAATATTAATAGATTATATAATTTTTGATAAAAGAAATTTTTTTTTTTTGAGATATACTTTTGTACCTGACTATCTCAGAGCAACTCTACTTTAAATTATTTATTAATATGTTCAAGGAACATAAAGTAGAGATGTGCCAAACTCGTGAATTCACGCGTGACCCATCGTGATCGTGAACAATTTTTTATGATCGTGCGTGAGTGGGCGTGATCGTGACATTTAATTTATTGCCGTGAATAATTCGTGAGTCACGAAAAGTTAAAGACCATGAATAAAAATTTTTAAAAATAATTTTTTTCAATTTTAGAGAATATTAACTAAACCAATTTGATTTTTTAACTACAAAATAAAAACTTCCTTTATATTAGGTACTTTTTATGAGTACAAGTAGGTAGAAATCCAATAAGAATAACCCTTTGTACCAACAAATTCCAATTTTTTACCGAGATGCTTGGAGTGTATACAAAATGATTTACAATTTAGAAATGTCCAACAGTGTTTAACTGTTTATGATGTTGTTCTGATTATTTCTTCCGAACAAATTCTTAAAATTGGCCTGTCTCTCATGATGTGTGTATTTTCGGTCTCAATCAATGGGTATATTTGAAAATATTACAAGGTCAGTTTTACAGCTTTGAATAGTATAGGATCTATCATTCTATGAAGGAATAATAAAAAGGAACATATGGGTTAATTTTAAGGAAAAATCTTTTTCAACATTTTAAGTTGTTTATTGTCATTATTATTATTTTTTTTAAATTTATTATTTATGTATGTATTTATAGGTACTAAAAAATATTTTGCCACAATTTTGTTACAAAAATTACATATATTATTTGGTTTGGTTGTGCGAAATATCATATTTATATACAAATACAGTACAATAAGAACAAAAATTAAACAATAAATCACCAGTTGGAAAATTTTGAAAATTTTCTCACTTTCCAGAAAAAATTAAATAGTATGTAACTTGCATCAGTATTAATTTCAGTGAACCGTGCTAACCGTAATGCTAATTTTATCGTGAGGACATAATGTTAACTTACTGTTAAAACGATAGTGATTTCCACTCAAAATTCAAAAAATTAGGTTTAAAAGTTTTTATGTTTAATTCATAAGCGTGCGTGAGTGTGAAAGCATTAAAGTTTTTTGTTCGTGATCGTGCGTGAGTGTGAAAGAAATAAATTTTCTCGTTCGTGACTGGGCGTGAGTACAAAACTTAATTCGTGACTGTGCGTGATCGTGAGTAAAAATGTACTCACGAGCACATCTCTAACATAAAGTTCAATTCGATAACGACAAACCCGCAAATTACAAAAGACAAAAATCACCACATAGATGAATCAAAAAAAACAATAAAAGAAAATTCATAAAAATGAAGTTTTACTAGTTTCAACCGTTGAAAACGGTCATCTTCAGAAAATACAGACCCAAATCGTCAGTCAAACTTCATAAAATTTGGAGAAAATTAAAAAATTGTCAAAAAATGTATTTATAAAGGGTTTAAAATTATCAAAATCAATGTTTAATAACATAGTTAAGAAAAACTATATGGTATGAAAATAATGTTAAATCAAAAACCCATACTGAAAAACTTTAAGAAAAATTTTTAGAATATTTTGGAACAAAGGATATTGTAAACCCCGCCCAAACGTCAGACGAAGAAAGGTTTCACAAAAACAATAAAAATGAAAAATTTTCAAAATACATTTTAATTAAAAATGAGAAAAAACGTTAAAAAATAAAAGAAAAGTTGAATTTAGAGAAAACGCTGACAAAGACACCGCTTAAAACCAAATTGTAACAAAAATCACACACTTGTAGATAAAGCAGCATTATTGAAAATTTTTTTTTACATCTAGTTACGAAAACAATTTAATTAAATCAGCAAAAAACTATATTAAATGAATGAACGCCGACTAAATAATAATGAAACTCAAAACCAATTGCGCATAAGCTGAATCATAAGCAATGACGTATTATAATCGTGTAGTTGAGCTGTCTCATTCAAGCTAGGATCAACTCACTAGGTCCTTGCCCTACCTCCTGGACAATTGCATGGCTCGTTAAGTGTCGATAAAGATAAGTTGGGGGTAAGGAACCTTAAAAAGCATGTGTCCTTAACAAAGCTGTTCAATGACTGCGGTAAGAATTCAAGGATAGCTTGTACTTAACTTTTCAGTTTACCTTTTTGTGACGGCAGTCATGTTTTTTGATTTATGATATTTTGTGCGACCTTTCCATACTGATGAAAATACTGGTAATGAGCCTTAATCGCACACACTTACTTTTTAAGGGTGAGACGAAGGTGTTTTCCATGTTTTATAGCTAAACAAGCCCACTAAGGCGGCTGAAACACGCCGTGTCACTAGAGCCCCTTATTTGTAAATCCTTAAATTAGCCTTACTTGGCCCAATTTTGCGAAATATTTTTAGACATATATTTACTAATTCGAAAGCGTAGATTTCAAAAATCTATGCCTTATTTTGGTCCAAGATCGAATTTTGTGTGTTTTTATAGGTCATTTAGAAATTTTTGAAAATATCTTCTTCTAAACACCGTGTTTTGGAGAGCTGTATGCACTGTCTTATAGAGCTCTTAGAACCCTACACGCATATATATTATACTTATGCACTTGGGGGGAACGGAAGTGGAAAATCGGGAAAAGTCCAAAATTGAACATTTTGCTACAACTCGAAAACGTAAAGCAACCTTGACCTAATATTGCCGCTATGGAATACATGTGTAAGGGCAAACTCTACCATGGCACCGCCGACCCAGGCTGGACCTTAGGCAGATCCACCTATCTTATCCGGGGGGGTCCTTTATTATTTTTGAATGGGGCTACTGGTACGTAAAATACAGGCATTTTCCAGCAACCGTTATAGTGACGGTTATTGGGGTAAAAAATTGTATTTTAAAAAAGGATACATATTCACCTATGTTTTTTACACTAAAATTTTAAAACCTGGATTACATTCACAACAATACGATAAAGCTACTGACCAGTACCCGTCATTATTTTCTGTAACAATTAAATTTTGGTAGTCCTTGTAAATTATTGTCGGATACTGGTACCCTATAGTAACGGCTTTGGCCCCGTCTTTTTATAGGTAAATTTAAATATAATACAGCAATGAAGACTTAATAAATTATAGCTTTTGATATGCTATTCGTTAAAAAAATGCCGAACTCTATCGTAGTCAAACAATTCCGTATATCACAGATAATGTTCAGACCACATTATCAGATAAATTAAAAGGAAAGTACCCCATGTTATGTAAAAAGTGACTCCACAATTATTTTAACCAACAAAGAAGATGAGAACATAGTAAAGTGGATGATACATTTGGATGAAACTGACCCTTAACTGCAAGACAGAAGCCAACTACTAATCCAAAACTTGAGAAATTCCATTTACTCGTGGTCGGCCTGGACGAAAATGGTTCTTGTCTTTTTGCAATAGACATCCTGAATTATCTAAGCGATTATATCAAAATTTAACAAAGTCAAGGGCTTCAGTAGCCGAGTAAAATATCAAAAACTGACTTAAGGAAATTGAAGAATATTTAAGAAAGAAGAATTTATAGAAATTTTGAAAGATACAGAACGTTTGAGGGAATTATGATCGATCAGTGTCTTTTGAGCCCGACTAATAACCATGTAATTGTATGAAAAGGACAAAAATCAGTACATAATGTTATTAATTCCAATGAAAAAGAATGTACAAAAACAGCATTTATGGATATTTATGGATAATGCTTCAGAAGAACTAGCATCACGGATGATTGTACTAAAGTTAAAAAGAATTCTAAAAGAATTAATCAGTTCAGTGCCAGTCTAATCGATATATCTGCAGGAATTGCAGAATCGAATAACAAAATTTTTAATTTAAATAAATAAAATTTATTTAAGTATATATTCGGTATTTTGTAAAAAAGGAAATAACAGAATCAAGTAATTTTTTTAAATAAAGCTTTATCCTTAAGTATTTTAATTATGTAGCTCAGTTGTTTAAGATTAATCATATTCTAAAAAATGACGGATACTGGGTATCTCCTCTGACGGATACTGGAACATCGTTAATTTTTATAGACGGGTACTGGTACACCACACTTTTTCCTTTATTTTATTTTTATTTATATATTTACTATAAAAATATTCAATTCAACTAAAATATTCAAGAAAGATCATAAAATTCTCTTTCGTTTTAGCTTTAGTGTTGGTTATTTCTTATAATTATGAAAGAAAAAATTTAATGTAAAGTCCTGCATATGTTTTAACATGACGGCTACTGGTGCTCTTACCTTATATATGCAATTAAAAATTGGGACCAGAAAAACTAGCGAAACTGGCTAACCTATTTAGTATAATATACTAATCAATCAAATGATCTTGAATTATACTAGTAAATAGTAAGTTACATTTCCCGAATGTTTCTTTATAACCATGATAACCAGGAAATAACAGTGCGTCAAGTAAGGTAGGTAGCAGTGCGATATAAAAAATTAATTAAGCGTCAAAAATAAACTACTCAGCCGATTTTGAAAATTTTTTCACTATTAGAAAGCTAAACTATTTTCGATGGATACAGATTATTATATGAGATCCGTCAGTGACCAATCTTTGAAAATTCGCTATGTTATGCAGATGCTGCGACAAGAGTATTTCTTATTTTATAGTGTGTATGAATGAGTATGTTTTTTTACTAGCATACTTTTAAAATACCCCTGTCGCAGCATCTGCATAACATAGCGAATTTCCAAATCTTGGGCACTGGCGGATCTCATCTAAGACCTGTACCTATTTAAAATAGTTTAGCTTTCTAAGAGTAAAAGAATTTTTAAAATCGGTTGGGTAATTAGGTTTGGTATTTTTGGGGACCCAAGAACCCGAACGAATTTTGTGCAGCATAGTTTTATCCATCTAAAATAATTTAGTTCTCTAGCAGTGAGAAATTTTTTAGCATCTTTTCGATAGCTTATTACTGGCGTTTTCGGATCTGCAAGATCCCGGTGGACCTCATTAAAAAATCAGCTCGACCGTATATTCTAGGCGGACTTTATGTAAAATATATATATATATATATATATATATATATATATATATATATATATATATATATATATATATATATATATATATATATATATATATATATATATATATATATATATATATATATATATATATATATATATATATATATATATATATATATATATATATATATATATATTCAAAACCCGTTGTGTAGCATTCTACGCCGCATTTGCATCCGCAGGACAGTTGTGGATCTCAGATAACACAACCTGTACCTATCTAAAATAGTTTACCTCCGTAATAGTAAAAAGGTTTCAAAATCGGTCAGTTATTTTATTTTTGACACTTTTAGGTCCTACTGACACTTCAGACCTTACATAACGTAATCTATATGTATCTAAAATAGCTTAGCTCCCCAACAGTGAAAAAATTTTCAAAATCGGTCGGCTAGTTTATTTTTGACGCTTTTGGATCCGATGGACCCTGGCAGACTTTACATAACGTAATCTATATTTATCTAAAATAGTTTAGCTCTGTAACAGTGAAAAAATTTTCAAAATCGGTCGGTTAGTTTATTTTTACCACTTTTGGGCCCCATGGACCCTGGCGGACCCTAAATAACGTAATGTATGTCTATCTAAAATAGTTAGTTCCCCAACTGTGAAAAAATTTTCAAAATCGGTCGGTTAGTTTATTTTTGACACTTTTGGATCCCATGGACCCTGGCAGACCTTACATAACGTAATCTATATTTATCTAAAATAGTTTAGCTCTGTACAGTGAAAATATTTTCAAAATCGGTCAGTTAGTTTATTTTTGACACTTCTGGATCCTATGGACCCTGGCAGACCTTACATAACGTAATCTATACTTATCTAAAATAGTTTAGCTCTGTAACAGTGAAAAAATTTTCAAAATCGGTCAGTTAGTTTATTTTTGACACTTTTGGGTTCTATGGACCTTGGTGGACCTTACATAACGTAATTTATATTTATCTAAAATAGTTTAGCTCTGTAACAGTGAAAAAATTTTCAAAATCGGTCAGTTAGTTTATTTTTGACACTTCTGGATCCTATGGACCCTGGCAGACCTTACATAACGGAATCTATATTTATCTAAAACAGTTTAGCTCTGTAACAGCGAAAAAATTTTCAAAATCGATCAGGCAGTTTATTTTTGACACTTTTGGGTCCTATGGACCCAGGCGGACCTTACATAACGTAATCGATATTTATCTAAAATAGTTTAGCTCTGTAACAGTGAAAAAATTTTCAAAATCGGTCAGTTAGTTTATTTTTGACACTTTTGGGTCCTGTGGACCCTGACGGACCTTACATAATGTATTCTAAATCTATCTAAAATAGTTTAGCTCTGTAACAGCGAAGAAATTTTTAAAATTGGTCGTTTAGTTTATTTTTTACAATTATGGGATCAGTAAATCTCATACAAGTCTAGTACTCTAACAGTAAGAAAAGGGTTCTAAGAATCTCATATAACTTATGGCAGTCCGTAAGCTTCTTGCGGACATCATTTAATTAATTAATTCAAATACTTTAACTTACTAACTGTGAAAAATTTTTTAAAATCGATTGGTTAATTGATTTCTGGCCTTTTTAGGTCCCGAAAACCTTGACCTCACATAAAATACCTTAAATCCATTTGAAATGGTTTAATTTTTTAACATTATTAATTATTAGTGGAAAAATTTTCAAAATCGATTCAAAATATTTTTCCGTACATACATATGTACATTGTACAGATTTTGTTTTGTTTTATATTTAATAATATTTATATCATAACATAATCTTCTATTTCTTGTTTACTTAAAAATTCAATAAAAAAAAAAAAAATTCTTCATTACATTAGCTTAGAAAATCTGTTTAATTTACATTTTTTAACATGGAATAGAACCATGCTAATTATAATGCAATAAATGAGAAACAAAACTCTATACATGTATGTGTGTTATATCTCATATATGTGAATAGTTTTCACTTGTTCTCACAAAATTTTTTAATAAAAAAGTGAAATATTTTTATACTTATTAAAAACTGAGATATAAATATAAATTACTTATTAGACTAACAAAGAAAGAATAAAAGTGAAAATTTACATTTTCTCGAAAAATACTTAAAATAGAAAGAAAATTATAAGAATATTTTCTTCATAATTTTTTTTTTCCTTTTCAACGATGTAAAAATCGAACTGCCTTATGATAGGATCGAATGATAAAAAATGGCCAGAAAACCTACTTCTGGGCATCCGACGTGTCTGGCTAACGAACTTAGCCAAGCCAATTCAGAATCCAGTCCGCACACAAAATTTCATAAGCGTTAGACGTTTCGTTCGAGAGTTATCGCGCGGATACACATATATATATATATATATATATATATATATATATATATATATATATATATATATATATATATATATATATATATATAAATTTTAGTGAATATCATTTTCGTATTCTAGGGACCTCAAAACATATTTCTGATATGGTCCCGGGCTTAGGTCGCACTATGACACCTGGCGTAAAAGCTGAATTTCCAGTTTTGGAAATTCGCTAAAAGCATACTTATAAGCGCATACTAGTAGCTAGTAAAAAGCATCGTGTAAACCACGCTTCAGTTAAAATGAACAATAAAATGACCTCAGCAGTTAATACGAGAACCTAAACCGATTTTGTAGTAAGAACAGTAATTGAAAATTGCTTTTTATCTTGAAAACGGACACATGAACGACAAAATACTAAGGGGTCATTTTTGTCAACAATTTATAGAACATTTCAAAAAACATTTTCAAATTGGAAAAAATCATTGGCGTCCCTTTTTTTTCTTCAAAAATATATCATCATATGGCCGTACGGACGCCCCTGGTTTGAATGGAAATATTCTGTCTACTTCAGAATATGGGTATCTATCCTGTCGTAGCGTATCCCAAATTTTATGTGAATATCTCGAAACGTTTTTGAAATATTTAAGAAAATATTTAAAAAAGACGAGAAACTGAACACTCTGTATCTTGGAAACTAAGCGTTTTCGGACATGGGTTAATATGAACTTTTTTACATAAAAAAAAACCTCAGCAATCACCCATTAAAATGTTTCGCACTTATTCACTAACACCCTGTATATGTATATATATATATATATATATATATATATATATATATATATATATATATATATATATATATATATATATATATAAGTCCCGGGCTCAGGTCGCGTCATGACAGTGGCTGTAATAGCTGAATTCCATTCTGGAAATTCGCTAATAAATAAATAATGTTAAAATTTACATGGTAAATTATAAATACAAAGGAAATTTTTGAAAATAAAATATTATCGAAAAAAAAGTCTCACAGCACAAACATGTTAATAATTACAAGACAAAAAAAGGTAGATTTAAAAAAAAAAAAACTGTGGAAGTTTCTATTTGATATTAATAGTAGACTATATAGGTAACCTTCTACGGCCACCATTAATCTGACGTAGCAATACCAAACATCTCAATTATATGTGAATCAGTATTTGCACCGAAAATTTATGTGGAAACTTGTTTTTAAAGTTCCGTGTTATCGAAGACGGAAAAAAGTGTAAGTATCTAATAAAATTAGTTAAAGGACCTTTAATTTGGGTTATTACTAGTAACTATTTTTTACTATTGAATAAATTTATATATTATGATCAGGAGCGTAGCTACCTAGGGCTGTACCAGCCGCATCACTGATACGGGGTCCCCGACATATGTACTTAAATAAAAATTCATGAATAGAACTATTTATGACTTTATAGCGTTTGTCGGCTTTTTTCGGCTCTTTTGAATCATCAACGATATTTCTAAAGTCCTACCGAATTAAAATAATGTTTTACAAAAAGCTAATATTTGCTAAGCTTGCACAGAGATCTAACAAAAAAGTGGGAACTGGCATGTAACACCTGTTTTCAAGAATAAAAGACGAAGGAAAACAAAACGTTTTTTTTTTTTTTTAATAAGTTATCAAAAGATGAGATAACTTCAGATCCAGAAATGTACAGCACATCTCCTTCTTATGCAGTGCATAGAAATAGCACGAAAGAAGTTTCATAGAAAATACATAACTCAAAACGTTCAAAACCTCACCATTTCCTTAGAAATTGCTTTTCGAAACAAGATCAAGCATTAATTTAAACTTGAAAACATTTTAATTAATTTTTATTTATAATATTATAGAAATTGTGATAAATACATTAGTAAAGAAACTTAATGATGCAATAACTTATATTCTTATGCAATATACTGATAAAATGCTTAAAAGCAGTCAATAAGTAATTTTACTCCAAATTAATATTCAAGACCTCGTGTTGGTCTAGTGGTTAGCAACTCCGCTTCTTGTCTGGTAGATCGTGAGTTCGAAACCAACCGGGGGAGATACGTCATCTACATTACCATACCTCATTATTTATCAGTAATTCATACCTACATTAGAGATGTCGATTTTAAATCGATTAATCGAAGCTTAAGAAATCGATTCTTTTTTCGATTTTTCTCATTTGAATCGATTCATGATTCGATTATTAAAAGTAAGAAATCGATAACTGATTTTTTTCAAAAATAACTTCATTTTAATAGTAATTCAGAATTCTACAAAGAAACATGTGTTAAAATGAAACACCAAAAACTCTATTGTTAATTGTCGCTTTTTACTCGTTATATCAACAAACCCCTCCTATGGCTCTATAAAGTCAGACTATTACTACAAAAGGAAGGAAGAGACCACCTATCTGTGCAAACGACGATCCCTTTCCCACAAAAGCGACTTATTTAGAAAACATTTTTTTGTCAATTTGTTTTAAATTTTTGAATAAACTTGGTTCAATTCGTGGTATTCGTCCTACATATTCATAGTTGCCTTATTTTTTATATTATAATTATAATTGAAAAGTTAACTCACTCATCGCCTTTACAAATATAATACTTTACAAGGCGTTTTTACACTATATTACCGATATTACCTATGTACTATCAAGTAAGTCCCTTAAACAAAAATTATCAGCTAATTTTATTAAACTTTTCAAAATTTCGATTTTTTAGATCGATCTCACAGAATAAATTTTTTTTTTTAGTCGATTTTCTTTTTAATCGATTTTTTTTGATTTCGGTTTAAATCGATCTTTTTTTTTGGAGAAACGACATCTCTAACCTACATCTACTTCAATAGTACCTACACTACAACGGTGCATATGACCTTAGCTGTTGCACACCTCACCAACAGAAAAAATATTCAAATTTCTTACTTTTTCTTACTTTTACAGCATGCACAAAAAAAACATCATAAAAACAATTTTAGTTGTACTTCAAACAACGATTTGAGAGCCTTTATTATTTGAATAAGCGAAATCTTACAACCGGCTAAACTCTTATCTTTTTTAAACGATGTCATAAAGTTTTGATTTCCAATAACTAAAAAAAGTTCTTCTAAATTAAAACTTATTAATGAAAAAAGCAAGAAGAGTACCCAGAATTTTATCAAGTTCCTTCGTACATAATATTATACAACCTGTGTATTACTGTCTCAGCGACATTTCGAATGGGAAATTCAGGTTTACCGTCAAGGTAAAACGTGAACTCGGGACTATAATGCGAGTATTTTTTTATTATCACCCAAAAAATGTCGCCCCCCCCAAAAAAAAATTTTGTTAAGGGGTTAGTTACGTTATTGATTATGGTTATACCGCCTCTGAAAAGTACGATATCATTATAGTAAGAAGTTATTGAAAAAACACATTTAGCAAACTTGTTTATAATTGGTGTAAAGTGTTAAAATATGTAAATGATGTCAGTTTTATGAAAAATATATAAATGAACATTTTAATGTAAATCAGTAAATCAATAGTTGTAAACAGTTAAAAACCACCGACTGAACGAAAACAATTACCAAACTGGTTTTGTTTTGGTTTTTAAAATTTTTACTTTTGTTTTTGAGCTTTTCAATTTTTTGTGTGAAAAATGAACTGCTTTTGTTTCTCTACTACAACGACATTAGTTTTATTTGCATTTTTAATTGATTGTAATAGTGCATTAAAATTACGTAAGTTTTGTGGAAAAATTATCTTAAATTTTTGGGTAATTTCCAATAAAAATAAATTTTTTAAAAATTAAAAAAATTGTGCTTATTTTTTTTAAAAGTTTTGAATAAATAATGGAGTTAAAGCTTGAATTAATTTAATACACATTGAACACGTAGATCAGAATTTCTCAAACTGCGATGCGCGAGCTTTTAAAGGTGAAAAGTGAGAAATTCAGTTAAATAATAAAATTCTTATATCGCAACTACATAATATGTATTCTAAGTATTAACAACAAGAGTATATTTAAATTTAACTATTATGCAGCATGAAACATTATTAGAATTTTTTTATTTCTGAGAAATCAGACAAAGTGAATGTCCAAAATTACCTGACGGATCTTTGTTCCAAGCGTGCGCTACGCTTGTAGTTCAAATATTGTAACAAATATGATCAACAATTGCGAATATAAATACCATAGACCATCTGTCTTATTTAGAATAGGTACTTTGTTTATTTATTTATTTTGCAAATTTCTCTTTTTCAGATATTTTTTTTATTATATTTAGCCTTGGAAATAAGCCTAATTGCGCCCCTTTCTATACAATGATCACATACCGGGTTACGTTCTTGAACCAAAAAATTTTAAAAGAGCAAATTAAATCGTAATTTTCTCGTTTATGAAAAAAGAATATTCATTAGGGGCCTTATTTTTGATTCTTGATTCCCAAATTTTCCAAGAAAAGAAAACGGCTTTTACCTTCTCTAAGTTTCAACATCTCTTCACACAAAAAGCCGATGTAAGTAGCTTTAGGTTTAGTGAACCGAAAAATTTGTTTCCTTCAAAACCCCATTTGATTTTCTAATTCCTTACCACCCGCTGAAATTGGGTGTTGTACTTCGCAAAAGATATTTCTTTTTTAAACGCAACTTTAACGTCACGTATAAAATGCGTTGTCATCGGGCAAAAGGAAAATAAAATTTCTCTTGATACTTAAATTGGCCTGATAATGTACAAAGGGTTTCAAAAGGATTGCATAGGTTCCTTTAAAAAAAAAAATTATCAAATATGTGAATTTTTAACTTCCCATAGGAAGTTATTGTAATGGGTACGATTTTACGAATCGTTAATTTTGACATATCTCCACGTTTCAAGGTCACTAGAATCCGAATCCATCGTTTTTAGCGTGATGTCTGTGTATGCGTTCGTTAGTTCGTTCGTTCGTTCGTGAATTTTTTTTCGTCTCGCATATCTCGAGAACAAATGATGATATCAACTCCGGACTAATTTCATTAGATGCGTAATCAAAAAATGAAGACCGGATAAAGTTTTCAGCAAATTCGGATTAGCGGTTTGTTTTTTGTGGTAACAAAAACGGAATTAACTTTATTAAGATAACATAGATTATATGGATTTTTTACCATAACATTATTATATAATGGCCTAAGAACCTTCCTTGATGTTAGAAACGCCAATATTTTATTACAAAATTTAAAAAAAAAAAGACGAAATAAGAAGCTTAAAAAAATTAGTTTTTTGCCAAAATATATTCTGTCTCGCATATCTTGAGTCTCCAGTATTTTATTACAAAATTTAAAAAAAAAAAAAAAAAAAAAAAAAAAAAAAAAACGAAAACGAAAAAAAACGAAAAACAAACAAAATAAGAAACTTGAAAAATTACTTTTTGCAAAAATATATTTTGTCTCGCATATCTTGAGAACAAATAATGTTATCATTTGTTTGATAAGGGTGGAGCCCCCACCCTTAGGTACAAAAAGCGAAGCCCCCGGTATGGTGCAAGGGGCAAAGCCTCTATCGGGGCCCCAGGGGAGGAGTCGCCTGAAATGAAAAAAGAATTATTTATGTACAGTAATCTCTAGTCTTTAAGGACACCCAATGGGAAGTTGACAGTGTTGGTAGACCTGCCCCCAAATTTTTTAGTTACTAATTCTGAATAACCTTTTTTAAGGTTTTATCCGCTATTGCCATGGCTTCCTGTCGTGACTGTCTATATAAAACGTATATTTTTCGGTTGTCTTTTATAGAAGGGAGTAGAGTTTTGGGTTTATGATTAAATAAGGGTACGTGTAGGAAAAAGTTTGAGAATTTCTGATCTTTGAATTCTAAGGCATTGTGCTGAGTACATTGACTAGTCAGACTTTGTGCAAAGGTTAAAAGCCTACAATAATATTTGATAAATTTTGATGAGAAATTATCTGAAATAAAATTACTTTTTTATTTTTAGCGTCGTATGTCAAACCATGTAAAAAATCCGAGCCTCGAGAGGTGTTAAATAAGTGTGCCAAGGAGCATGGACAAGAAGTAATTCCAATTATTGCAAAGGGTACGTATATAAAAATGTTTAAAAATATTTTTTTAGCCAGGATTAAAATTCAACTCATACAACCGTTGTAATGGTGAGATTTGAGCCCGGGGCTGTGACAAAAAATGGTTTTAAGGACCCTAGAATCCAAAAATGATATTCACTAGCATACAGGGCCGGCGAGAGGGTAGGGCAGGTGGGACAATTTTCCAAGGACCCTGGTCTAAAAAGGAGGCGCACCGCCTCGATTAGGGGCCCAGAAAAAGTAAGAAAACGTTTCGTTTTTTGCTCGCCAATTGCATTTTTGGAGAAAAATGTTTGAAAATTTCTTGTTATGCCTGGGGGCCCATCATTTTGTTCACCGGTCCTGCTAATATATATATATATATATATATATATATATATATATATATATATATATATATATATATATATATATATATATATATATATATATATATGTATATATATATATATAATATAAATATATATATAAATATATATATATACATATATATATATATATATATATATATATATATATATATATATATATATAATATATATATAACATACATACATACATATATATATATATATATATATATATATATATATATATATATATATATATATATATATATATATAACCAGATACGTTCGATGCATAGAACGTGGTCTTTTTGGAAATATCTTCTCAAAAAAGACGTGTCTTTTGCTAGCATTTGTCACAAAACGTTATTCTAAAAAAACTTAAAAAAATAGTTTAGTAATAAACCAGGAAAATAGTTTATTTTAATAAACTAGTTTATTAAAACGTAACTTAGTTTACTTAATGTTTTATTCAAATTACTTACAAATGTCAACTTATTCTATTTTCCGTCTGCTTCATAACTAAAAAATACAAAAGCAGACCTTTATGTCTTTTAAAAAATTAAATACTTGCTTAATAAAATTATTTTATCACATTGATACAACTAAAAAAAAAAAATAGCAACAGATGGGACAGATTTACAATCGACTTTCGTTATCAGTCCGCTTACGGCGCTGTAGGAAAATGTAATTCTAAGAATTCCTGTACCCCCACTTGTGCTTAGTAGTCGACCGCCGTAACTCGCACTTCCCCTACTTTTCAAGCGTGTGAGTGTGTACTTATTTATAATCAAATAGCCCGAACGCTTAGCGTAGTATTACAATTCGTTAGAAGCGGCAAAAAATCTACCTATTTTTAATAAATACAGTTACTAATATTTTTTAAATGCGTTCTCTAGTTTGTGTGACACTGTAAACACATATTTTCTTTAAAAAATTTGTTAAAATCTTTTGCAGAAATTGTAAATAGGTAATATTGTTAGTCAAACAAAGTTTATAATATAATCCGCGCGATGAACGAACAAAACTTGTTTCGGTCAACTACGCATGTATTACGTAAACACGGACCTATAAAAAAATTATTTTAGTGAATAAAGATTCTAATAGGTGATTTATAAGTTGCACTATTAAGGGGGACTACTAGTGTGACCGCCTGAAAAAAGGTGATTTATTGGATTTTTTTTAAAGAAAACTACTATATGGAATGTTTTAATATTTTAAAAATATATTCGTCGATATATAATAAATTCATGATAAAATTTTTGGACCAAAAAATTGAAAATTCAGTGAGTTATTGGGGATCTCCCAAGGCTCAGAAAAAAAAGTTCCCCCACTGCTGCAGTGATAGCGACCTTCATAGTGCCTGAAATCAAAAAAAACCAAAATGCCTATTAAACTAGAAGGCATTGTCCGTACCGTGAACCTCAATCGGAAAAAGAAAGTTTAAATTTAATAAAATGACGGAGTTTTTTAAAAAAAGTTTCCTTTTTTATTCGATCGGAAAACTGGAGGTTCATGGTACGAAGAAATATATATAAAAAAATCTACAATAAGAATCAACTCGATCGGATGATTTGTTTTCGAGTTATAACTGCAGCAAATTTGAAAAATGTAGTTTTTTTTTTAAATTTACCTTTTAGTTTTAATCACTGAGAATATTTACTAAAATTATTTACGGTGTACTCACTATAACGGTCATAGTAAAACTAGATGAGTCGTTTAAATGTGCCAGGGTCTAGCTTCTCCACAACATGTGACTGGCAGCCACGTCCAGAAACTCCCGAACTATCAACCTTCATACATTTCTAAATAACTCAAAGTTAACAATGAAAATCAGGATCCGCTCTTCGGATGGCTGTCATTCAAAAACTATTTCAGATATGCACTTGAAATTTTAGTAGGTTATTTTTCAAGGTATAGACTATCGAAACATGCAAAAAAAATTTTTCAACTTTTAAAAAATGTCACACTAGTAGTCCCCCTTAAATATCAGTAACAATGTTGCGGTCTTATAACGAGAGACTAAAATTATTTTTTTTCGGTCATGGAGCGGGAATGTTTACAATATAAATATAAATCGGCGGACTCATAACGAAAATCGGCTGTACTTGGAAATGCTCTAGACCATACTTTGACCATAATTTAAATAGCGGCAAATGAAGAAATAGTCTAGCTCTCGTCATTGAAAAAGAAATTATACACAATTCAAGTCATTGTCAAATCTGAATGCACTTCTCAAAAACAACTTCTTAATAAATTATGTTGCAAATCACCTTGATCGAGGTGCCGAACGTACCAACACGCGCCAACCAAATAAATATCAAAACCCAGTTATATTCAAATATGAACAACCACATACATATAAAATCAAGTCATGGACAAATTATAATATCAATTTAATAAGAGACAAAATTAAACTATAATTCAGGAGCCTATTTTCAAAAGTGGTCATCTTCAATTTATGATATTAAGTTTTTGTACGAGCTTTAAAAAAAAGTTTGGCTTTTTAGTAAAAATTTTTTTGAGTTATTTTAACATCAAGTTATATAAAGAACTATAAAAAATATAAACATTTACAGAGATTACAGGAGAAAAAAGGAATTTAAAGTTGGATTTGACTAATTTTGTTTATTACGTAGGGATTTAGACAAATTTGAAAATAAAGAGAGTGGATTTGACTAATTACGACGTAGATCGATTAGGATTTGACTATATTTGAATGACTATTATTAATATGATAATATTGGAATCAGGGTTGTAAAAAATTGTATTAAAACAAATAAGTGAAAATATTTAATTTGTACATGTACATTTTTATTAACTTTTAAATATTGTACCTACAGTTTAAAAGAAATTTTTAATAAAAATTTAAATATAAGAGATTAAAAAAATTTTAATCTATTATCTGGTAATTATTTTATTTCTATTATCCATTGATAATAATATTTAATACAAATTAACGACAATATAATATACATATTATACACAAATTTATGATTATGACTATATTCCTAATAGGAAAATAAAAAATTTTATTATGAAATGTGCAACCCTAATCTTTTGAACCTATTATAAGTGCATGAAAATAACGTATCTTTCGTTCGTTGCTTGAAAGCGTTTATTATTTTGTAATGTTATTCTTTTCTTGGATTGATGAGGCAGTACTTCTTCTACGAACTTTTCCATTTTATTGCATAAATCTTAATGATTTTAAAAAGAAATCAGTTAAAGAAAACAAGTCTGCAGAAGTCTGAATCATGTTGTAACATACAAAATTTTAAATATGGCACCCACATTTGCGATGACAGGATTGGTTGAAATGGACTTGATACGTTTTGAAAATAAAGACGTCTGGATTTGGCTACTATTGAAAATCAACTAAAGTTAAATTTATACTTTACATACTTATGTACGAGATTTTATTAAATTTGAAAGTCACAGACTATGAAGAATGATATTAAGTACCATCTACCGCTTTCAGTTGAAAAATTATGAATTTGGAGTTGACCACTTTTGAAAATAAGCTCCTGAATTATGTTATCAGGATATTGAAAAAGTTAAAATTTTATGTGTCCTTCTAAAAAACTAGTTATACTGGCGACGTTGTTTTAGTCCCCTTACGGCTACGGAAATCAAAATTGTCATCTTGATACACTAGTTTTTTAAGGAAATAAAAAAAATTAAAAACTAGATTTTAAAAACTTATTTGTACGAATTATTTTGTATCTTTCCTATTAACATGGTCAACGCCAAGGTCATGTTCATTTAAGTCATGAATATTGACATCAATTTACGATTACACCAAATTTACATATTTAATTATCTTGAAAAATTTTTAAAGTTGATTATGTAATTTTAAACCTTGAAGCACGTTGTCAAAACGACTACAAAATGAACAAGAAACAAAATCTGTATCAATATCAAGGATTTATACATGCATATTAGAGATGTCGATTCTCCAAAAAAAATATCGATTCTTGGATCGATTCAAAACGAAATTAAAAAAATTGATTCAAAAAAATTGACTAAAAAAAAATCGATTCTCTAAGATCGATCTAAAAAATCGAAATTTTGAAAAGTTTAATAAAATTAGGTAATAATTTTTGTTAAGGGACTTAAGTGATAATACATGGGTAATATTGTGTAAAAACGCCTTACATTATATTTGTAAAGGAGACGAGTTAATTTTTTAATTATAATTATAGCAAATAAAGCAATTGAATATGTAGAACGAATACCACGGAATGAACCAAGTTTATTCAAAAATTTCAAACAAACTGACAAAAAAATGTTTTCTAAATAAGTTGCTTTCGTGGGCAATTTCCCGCACTTATTGCACAATATACTATTTCGTAACCGTAAAATAAACAGAAATTGATATTACAATGCAATACATGTAATAATATATTATAATATAATGTAAGTACAAACTGTTTTAAGCCAAATTCTATATCGATTCGATTTGAAAATTTGTTAAACATAGAACTACTAGATCAATTTTGAAAATTCTTTCACTGTTAAGAAACGAAACTATTCCAGACGTAGATAGGTTATATTTAATCCAAAAACAATTTAGCTTTTGTTAAAAAAAATTACAATATTCGTAATTCAGTTTGTAGTCTTTTCAGCTTACACTGATACAAAAGAACAAGTAAAAAGTCATTCACACAGAAGCGCTAAATAGTAAATAGAACACATAAACAGCACAGAAAAACGACATGGTATGATAAATACTTCAAATAACCTACTTATACGTTCTACTTACTATTTGCCACTTCGGTGTATAAACAACGTATAAAACAGAACTGATATTCTCAACAAAATCTACAAAAAAAAATGTCTAAGATAGTATACGTCTCTCTTTTAGTAGATTAACACCGAAATATTCATTTTTACAGTTTCGTTTCGCATGTCTATTTGATATTTTCGTAATTAGTCTTTATCAAAGTAAACATAATTACATATACCCTAGTGCTCTGGTTGAAAGAAAAAAGCGTATTTATTGGCCACACAGACATAAAAAAAAACATTAGGAATTTTTTAAGTAAACACATCATTATATATGTATACAGGGTGGAATTTTAATAACTCTTATACCTTTTGGTGAATTTCCATAAAATTTCACATTGATTTAGAACGGAATTTGTTAGAAACAACATAGCTATGTTTTAAGCTATTTGTTTCAAACAAATTCCGTTCTAAATCGTCGTAAAATTTTATCGAAATTCACCAAAAGGTATAAGAAATATTAAAATTACGTCCTGTATATATATACAGAATGAATTGTTTACGTTAAAAAAAATTTATATTTTTTTATATCCGTGCAAACAATACATACGCATTTTTTTCTCTTAATCAGATCAGCAGTGTACTTAAATAAAATATGATTTAAATTTTTTCGCAGGTGATCCAAAATATAATGTACCACTGCTAGATCCGTTACACATAGAGAAAATTACTGTTACCGCAACTGCAACTGATAATTTAGTTCTAACGGATGTTGATGTAACCGGAATATCGAATGCAAAAATTGAAAATATGGAGTAAGTATACTTGACTAAAGTCTTATTACTCACACCATATAACAATTTACATATAATTTTAAATTTTACTTTACAGTATCGACTTAGATAAACTCACACTAAACATGACAGTGTCAATTAAAAATGTCTTGATCAAAGGCCAATATGAAGCTAAAGGACGTATTCAAGCATTGCAAGTTGAAGGCCGTGGTCCAGTCGAAATTAAAGCTAGTAAGTCTTCAAAATATCGATATGTCTACAAAATGTTTTTCTTTATGTTTTTCAGCACCAAAACTGGCAAAACAAAAAATTTATAGAATCACTTTGGTATCCATTCACCAATATTGTTATTGTCTCTAAAAGTATTCGAATTTTAATGCGAGAGATTAATTTCAAAAGATTGAAAAGAAATGGTATATGGCAGCCCCGAATCTACGATTTTTTAGAACCGCGGCAGAAACTTGAAAATGGTGCCCCCCCTCTCCAACATTTGACATAAACTGTCAAAAAACTCATAAGTATATGAGTTCTTTATAAAACTCAAATTTTCCCGTTGCAGCAATGATCAAAAATTAAGGGATTTGTAAAGGATCAATATAGGTACAAGTTGATTTTTTATTTTAATAAATCTACTCCGAAAGCACTACAACTTGTGCAAATTTCAAATTTTTATCACCGGCACTATCGGAGATACAGGGGCGCAAAATTCCAAAATTTGGAGAAAGTCAGTTTTCGAAAGTTTGTAAATATTAAAGGATACAAGTTTCACAATAGTTTGTATTTGTTTCATAATGGGTAGTTGTACCCGTATACAGCTATTCTCATAAAAAATACTAAGAGGTTTAAAACATTCCTTCTATAAGAAAAAAAAAATATTCAAAACTTAATTTTGCTAAATTTTGATATCCAATTTTAGGTAAAGTTTTCGTATGGAAGGGACGAAAATAGGTTAAATATGGACATCACTTAAAATAAAGAGACATTTATTGCCTTTAAAATGGTTTTTATTTCAACCTTTTAGGATGAACGATTTGTGAAATATGTGCATTGGCATAAATGGCTGTAAACACAAAAAACAACGCAAATTGGAAAACAAAAATGGCAACCGCGCTTAATTGAACGGTTCAAGATAATTTTTTAAAGAATTGTTCTCAATACTTCAAATATAATAGAAACAACTAGAAGAATATTAATTTTTTCTAAAATGGTCGAGCAACCAACTTTTTTTTTAGACCATTTCATATAGACTAACCTAGTATGATTTTGGCGCCCCCTGAAACTGACGCCCGAGGCAGGGGCCTCGGTTTGCCCCCCCCCCTTAGATCCGGGCCTGGTGTATGGTATAAATGATATCGTGTAAAGGAAAGTTTATTGAAACACGAATTCAACAATATATTGTGATGTGCACACAGTATAAATATGACGTGTAAAAAAAAATACTTTTTTGGAATTTTTTTTGGAGAAACTCTTTATTGGAATGAAAAAAAGCTTTGTACATTAAAGTACGTATGTGGTATGACTAAATGTATCTTGAATTTTTTTTCTTTTTGCTTGGCCTTCCATCTGCTCTTATAGGCCTGCTGAATGTCAGATCTCGATTTTGTAATTTAAAACGGTGCCAACGGTATTCTCGATTTCTAAAACACATATTTACAAAAACCTCAGTTCATACGAAAGATAATACTAAAAACTGTAAGATTATTTAGAATTAGCCCTTTAGACCTCATACGTTCATTAGCGCCATTTTGAAAAAAGTAAACAAAATTTCCCTGTTTTTTTTTTAAGTCTGTGGCTCAACAGGCTTATAAGGGCAGATGGTTGATCAAAAATAAAAGAAAAAATAATACGCTTAATTACGAACAGTTTTAATATTTATCGGTTTTTTTCAAAAATAACTTAATAATAAAATATCAAAACTTTTCGAGTATTGAACGCGTTTGGGTATAAGGGCTTTACTCTACATGTACTTAATTGTACAAATTTTTTTATTACAGTAAATAGTTTTTCCAAAAAAAAAGTGTATTTTTTTATAGCACATCATTTGTCCTCCAGACAACAGGTTTTTTAATAATTTTTTTTAAGAAACTGGATACATTTATTGTATCAAATGAAGTACAGAGTACGTGTTCTGATGTATTCACTCATAAATTTTTATGCAAAAAAAAAGAAAAAATGGCGGCGCTGCAGCTGTTCCAAGTTGACGGTTTTAATTTGCGCCGTGGAATACCCAGCCTCTTGTAATCATCTGAATTCAATCGGATAAAAAAATTTTATTAAAGTCATTACGCTTTGCATATTACTATTTCTGATGAGAAAATTTTTTTTCACAATTTAAAATCAAAAAGAAAAAAATGTCACTTTTTTTATAAACAAAAATGGTTATAAACAATATTTATAGTAATAATTTATACAAAATTTTAGGTATATGCAAAGGCCAATATCTTAAAGAATATCTGTACAAAATTTCAAGTTAATACCTTAACAACTTTTTAAGTTATGTTCCACGGCGCGGAAAAAAACCTGTTTGGAGAAAAACGCTATTAAAAAGTTTTCGTTCTTGAAAAGTAGAGTTAAAAGCAGTTTATCGTTATCTAAGATATCTTTCTGTTGGGATTAAAACATTAGAAATATATTCCTTAAGGTTCAAATGAACTTTTAAAGCAAAAGAAAAAGTGAAAAATTTGAAAGTTCTGGAGGACCCTCTCCCCTTAATAATCTTTTTTGATATCCTACTCGATGCTCTTGGGGAAAATATTTTACCCACTTTGCAGGGTATTTTCTGAAATTAACCCTCAGAATTGAAATTCAACCTCATATCTCCAGTTGGGTTACTGCATTCAATCTCTGTGCTAAATTTGGAATTTTATGGCAAGTAGTTCTGGAGAAAATCGCCGCTGACAGACGAACGGACACCGTAGTGTTTCCATAAATGTTCCGTTTTGCCAGTTTTGTTACTACTAGTAACTTACTCGTAGTCGTCCCGTAAGTTTATTTCTCTGACCATTGTAGTAATATACACACTGTTATAATTTAGCCAAGCGAAATTTTTGTTCTAGTGGATGGTACATACTACACATTTATCCAATTTGGACTTGTTGAGCGGGACGGTAAACACTGGGGTCAGTTGAAAAATATCAAAGTCCACTTCACATTAGGAAATGCCAGTATCAATTTGGAGAATTTAATCAATGAAAAATTAGGTAATAACATACGCATAATACATAGTTATTCGCAAAGCAGTGCAATAAATAAATCGTTGTCGAAATTTTTTCCAGGTAAAGATATCAATAAATTTATCAATCAAAATTGGAAAGGTTTGCTGGAAATTATTCGGGATCCAATACACGATACAATTAAACAGATTGCTAAGGGAATTTTGGAAGGTGTATTCGAAAAAGTTGAATACGAAAATCTATTCATTTAATTTGTATATCCTGTATATACATACCTAAAGAAATTTTTGTTATACAGTTTGACAAAGTTAACTTGTGATCGAATATCCTATGAAGTTGTTTTAAATTAAGATTTGTATTATTTGTACTTGTATATTTTATTATTATCTGTATCTGTATTTTACGCGCCAGAGCAGCTTAAGCGCTTAAATAAAATAATAATAAAAAAAAAAAATAGTTAACTCGGCCGATAAAGTCCTTGAACAAAGTAAAATGTGCATTTTCATCGGTCAGGTTAAATTTGGATAGCTGTAAATATTACAAAAAATCTGTATATTTTTTAATCCCTTAATTGTTATATTAAAATATAATTATTTAATGTTACTTAAGCGTAAAATGTGGCGCAAATGTAAACCATCTTAAATTTTCAGGTATTTGAAATGTCATCCTAAGTTTGTTCTACTGTACAGTGTTATTTCCACGCAGTAATGGAGACACAGCAACTATCTCTATCATGAAATCTGCAGTGTGCATTTTTGTGTACCTTAGGCTCGTAGGTAGTCAGTGTCTCAGTGGCACTCACCGAGTGTAGGTCAGTCAAACAATAATGGATTTGATTGTAATGTTGGTTGTGTTGGCATTGTTACATCCCCACACATAGCGTTGTGGTATCACACATATGTATGCGAGCCCGGTCAAGTGACTGCCACCTCTATCTTCGATTACGCACGCATACACAGTTTAGCGCGCCAATACAAAGTAAACACCGTGCACGTATATAACATATTTTCTATCTCTTACTAGTTACACTGATTCCAGTAGTGGAGAGATACGTATTGTACCTCTGTCCTCTGTGGTTATTTCCTTTTTTGTTAATTATGTATGAATCTCTCTCACATAATACATAAACCAACTTCCTATCTCTATACTAGCAAGATCACTGTGGCTAAAAGATGACGTAAAATTTTGTCTCCCACCAAACGCACAAGATGTAACTACAATAAACCTCTTATCTATGTACACGGATCTACGCTTATGTGTGTGTCAATGTGTCATACATCACACACACAAGCGTGTGCTTCTGTGTGTAGGTGGAATGTGCATTGTGTACGTACATATAATATGCATGTATTCGCTCATTGTTGGAAAGTTGTTGACAATAATGACAACCAATCGGTTTAAATCGATGTGAGCACCGCTATAGCTGGTGCACGACTAACAAGTAAACATCCCGAGGCCGGACCTATCGATTTTGATGAAACTTAGATATGTTGTAGAACACTAAAAAATAAGCGACACGTATTTTTTTTTTATCGGCGGAAAAACGGTTTGAAGGGGTGAAATCGCCCTCCAAAATTTGAGGTAAAATTTAATTTTTTAAATATCTCGAAAACGGTAAGAGATAAAGCAAAAGTTTAATTTGGCGATATTGCTCTTTTTTAAAGAGCTATCTATTGATATTAAATTTGTTCGAATTACATGAACAGGGGTGGCTGGGGTTTAAAATTTAGGGGTTAATTTTGCAAAAAGGGGGTGAAATTTAAACAATATAAAAATTTTGTTTACAGATTTGAAATCTGCGTCAAAAAATCTAATTGACCTGTTTTTGCTCAATGTCCTAATATTAAGTCTAGGGGTAGTTAACTAGTGGGTGACTGGCTCGAATAGTCGTACTACTTGGGTAGTTCAAGAAGTTTTTCTTCATGGAAAATAGTTTAAGACATTTAGAATAACGTAGGAATGAAATTTTCGATCTCAAAATTTAGTTTGAGCAACGTTGGGGAGGAGGTGAGCCACCTCTTAAATTACATATTAGTTAACATACACTCATTTTTAATATTAACACACTGACAGTGGGTAATAATGTCACAATAAGTGGTTCTGAAGTTGGACTATCGTATGTAAGGTTTTTATTAGGTTTCCATTCATTTTCAAAATATCGTTATTTTCGGTATCGATAACTTTCGATAACGAAAACTATAACATCCATTAAAAAACAAACCTTATGAAAACCTTACATACGACAGTCCAACTTCAGAACCACTTATTGTGACATTATTACCCACTGTCAGTGTGTTAATATTAAAAATGAGTGTATGTTAACTAATATGTAATTTAAGAGGGTGACTCACCCCCTCTCCAATGTTGCTCAAACTGAATTTTGAAATCGAAAATTTCATTCCTACGTTATTCTAAATGTCTTAAACTATTTCCATGAAGAAAAACTTCTGAAACTACCCAAGTAGTACGACTATTCGACACAGTCACCCCCTAGTTAACTACCCCTAGACTTAATATTAGGGCATTGAGCAAAAACAGGTCATTTAGATTTTTTGACGTAGATTTCAAATCTGTAAACAAAATTTTTATATTGTTTAATTTTCACCCCCTTTTTGCAAAATTAACTCCTAAATTTTAAACCCCAGTCACTCCTGTTCATGTAATTCGAACAAATTTAATATCAATAGATAGCTCTTTAAAAAAGAGCAATATCGCCAAATTAAACTTTTGCTCTATCTCTTACCATTTTCGAGATATTAAAAAAATTAAATTTTTACCCCAATTTTTGGAGGGCGATTTCACCCCTTCAAACCGTTTTTCCACCGATAAAAAAAAATACGTGTCGCTTATTTTTTAGTGTTCTACAACATATCTAAGTTTCATCAAAATCGATAGGTCCGGCCTCGGGCCCTTTACTTGGAAGATCAACGTGACCCTTATGACCAACAGTAACAGACTAAATCAGAAACGGTGTAAACTGACACAATATTACACCTTACGAACGACAGATTTTTATATGTACACTGCTTCCATAATGTTCTTCCTTGTGGTTCCTTCATTCATACAAAAATATTGGAAAAACTTATTTTTGTCTATTTTCAAATGTGAAAATAATTTTCTAAATTCACCGTCAATAGATCTTCTATTGTAGGATTCATGAACCCAAAAATTTCGATTCGCTTTTTTCATCAAATAAAAATAAATTACATTATTATCGAGAAACAAATAATCTCTTGAAGGATTCATTTTTAAAATGAATTTAGGTAAGTATACGCTACCAGTGTGACCACTTTATCTCACGACAATAGTCTCACAACTACATCAGACAAGTTAAGACGTACGTACCCGTTTCCAGTGTGACCTTAGCCTTAAACTCATGGTCAAGAAATCTTACAGTTGACATAGACACATGATACTTATAGGGACACAATGTTTTCTCTTCGATAAAACTGAATGGTGGACACTAGGTCTTCAGTTGATTCTTTTTCGTCGGTTTTATCGGATGCGGAGTCGGAGTTAATGGTAAATTGGAGTCATATAATTGGAAATAGGAGAAAACCAAATAAACAAAATATACTTCTAATTTCAAATGTTATCGAGTGCCTGTGAAACATTATTAATGTATGGCGGACTTTTGTCCGTATTTACACACACACCAATATTCATATGTTCACTTGATGTCCAGCTTTAGCTGATACTTGAACACTCGATTTACTTTGGTATGTATGACCAATTCATTATGTTAATTAAAATTCACATAGTGTTTGAAAAATTATCAAAACTGGTTCGACTGGGACTCGACCCCAGATCTATTAGTTGCTGGCCAAGCACCTTATTAATTAGGCCATCGACCGTTCGTTCGAGTGTCACTCCAGTTTTGATAATCAATCAAACACATCATCTCTTTTTAATGCGAGACGCAGTTACACTTCTAATTTCAAATGTTATCGAGTGCCTAAAAAGAGAGGATGTGTTTGATTGATTATCAAAATTGGAGTGGCACTCAAACGAACGGTCGATGGCCTAATTGGTAAAGTGCTTGGCTAGCAATCAAGAGATCCGGGTTCGAGTCCCAGCCGATCCAGTTTTGAGAATTTTTCAAACACTATGTGAATTTTAATTAAAACAAAATATAGTTGACAATAAAGGTATACCGATTAACCAACCACTTTAGTAGTCGATGAATAACTGATGACTACAGAGTGGAATTATATGCACAAAAATATTGAAAAATATATCATATAATTTGCATGATTTTGCGACGAAATATACATACACCTTTTATTTAAAAAAAAATTCAGGACAGTTGTACACCTTGGAGCGATTCTAACTTAAGCACCTACGCGTAAAAGTACATTTTTCCCCAAAAATGCAATTGAAGACCAAAAAAAGTCAATTTTTTCACCTCCATATTTATATAATAAAGTTAACAATATTTATGAATTCGATAAAAAATTTGTATACATGACATTTTCAACTTACGACTGATCTTGTCTGAAAAACAATTTTAATCGATTAATCAACTAATCATTCCCGGCTCAACATCACTACCCTGTAGTAAATCAACCATATTAAAGGACCGGTCAGACCAAGACGGTCATCTTGCGGGCTAAGTGGATGTCATATAATTATATTGTACCACTTGACTTATAAACAAACATTCAAGTAGGTAATAATTTTCGAACACAATTAAAATCAAGTGGATTTAAATTTTGACAAAGGAAAGTAATACGTGTTTTGGTCAGTTGGTCACGTTTTAGCTCTTATGTCAAGTATGCAATATAATTTCTTAATTACCGTTTCGGGCATCCGCCACAGTCTGTCCTCACACTTAATCTTTTTGGTTTTATTTGACCTGTTAGACCATTTGTATTGGAAAGTAGTATCAATCGTTATTTTATTATTATTATTTTTTTTTCTTTGTTTTATCGTTTCGATCTGTATTTTTAAGAAATGTGAATAATTCAATAATTAACATAATTAGTAATGATACTTTAATTAATCGGTTGTTAAATATACAGGTAGTTTTTTTTTGCACAGCCAAGTATTTTAAAACGAAACCTATAATTATAATAGATACAGATTTTCCAAAGTATTCAAAAACAGATATTTTATAAATATACTATATATATATATATATATATATATATATATATATATATATATATATATATATATATATATATGTATATATATAATAGACTTCGCGGAAATTAATATTTTTAAATGCGCCAATTTTCTTTTTTTTTTTTAAATTTTCTTCCTTGTATAATATTTTAATACTCCGCTGGAATTAAAACAAGTATGAATGAACATCGAAAACACCAAACGTTTGAATCAGATCTTTTGAAATTCATTCTTGATAAAATTTGATGCAAGTTTATATAAATAATATGTAGCTTTAAGGCACCTTAATCATTGAGAAGTTGTTTAGAATTTGAGTTTTTTATTTCATCAAAAAATTTTTCAAATAAAACCAAGTTGTAAATATCGGTGGAGGCAACCGATTGCTATAGTCAGGAGTTTTGTAGCTCTTAAGATTTTTGAGCTACAATATAAACTTTTTTAAATGAGCCTAGGTATTATTTTGTCTATAAAATAAAAAATCAACAAAATGGCGAACTTTTTGAAAAAAATGACTTTTTTCGAAGTCCGCCATTTTGTTATTTTTCGATAAAATTTCATAATTCTAGTTTCGACCAGAATGACATATCTATAGATTAAGACTAATTAAGAATTTTTGATTTCATTTGTCCCCAAGACTCAAAATCACCCGGGCCATCCACGTGCTTTTTTTTGAGGCGCCAACTACAAGTGAGAATAATAATAATAAAACAAAATTTAATATATTCAAAACTTTTATATATTCAATTTTGCTACCTTAAGATGTAAATAAAAACATATTAAAAATTCAAAACTTTTCATTTGTTCTTTCTCAAAAAATAAAAATGCCCCTAAAAATAGGGATGAAAACGGCGCGAGTTACCAGACTACTACTTTAAGAATCTGAAGCTTAATAATAATAAATAGAAACGACTTCCTGCAAAAAAATTAAACCAATTTACAAATCAAAGAACAAAAGATTTCTGGAAATTCGCTAAAAGAAATCTGAAGTATCTCTTAAATAAATACTTTTTAAATATTTTCGTACAAAGTGAAAAAATAAGATCAGGTAGAAGGGTTCGTACTGCATTTAACTATTTATGTATATAGATCAGCGTTTCCCAAACGGTGGCCCACAAGTAAGTGTTCCGCGAAAAATCTGAACTTGGGAACTTACTTAATTGCTCAATTAAAGGTTATGTTTGTTTTCGTTTTCCTGTTCGCCAACTGTATTTATACGAATGTTTCGTAAATATTTTCGAATTCAAAAAGTGTGCGGCGATAAGCAAAGTTTGGGAAACACTGCTATTGACAGTGAAACACTGGAAAATCCTGCTACTGACAGTGCTCTTCTTGTAGAATTTATTATCTTTGTTTTTAAAATTAGTGTTTTTTATCCGTGGCTTTGCTCGCGTGATATGTACAGTACATATTTGAAATTGTAATTAAATGTAATTGTATTTCAACTTAATTAGGGATACTCTTTCATTAAAATATTTATCATTATAAAAAAACAGACACGCTACCACTTCTTTAATACATTTCCGTGCAAAATATTAAAAGTTTTTGCATTTAGGTGGAAAATAATACGCATTTCACACACGCCAACACTCAACATAAAGTTGTCACTATGTTTGTATTAGTAAATAGAAATATTAATTATGCATTCGTCACGGATAAACGCTTAACATATTGCTGAAAATATTTGTGAAAAAATTATACTTTTTACATGGTTAACCCATTGTCACGTGTTCATATGCGTAAAATGCTTAGAATCTTCACGTGCTTACATCTAGTATAAAAAAATGCCGTGAGCAGCGGGGCCCCATCACGGAAGCCGAATTTTTCCCTTTATCTTCGGTATTGAATGCCTATAAGCGAAATGTGATTGAAAGTATACAAGCGATTTGTCATTTTAGTGGTTTCAAAACTGATGATGAGTGTCCGGCTGATTGGGGCTTTAAAAAATGGTTTTAAGTTTTTAAGGGCTGAACCTCAGTAAATTTCAATTTTGTGCCGATAGCAGTTAGCAGGGAAAAAGTCAACACAATTCGTACAAGAGCATTCCTACCCATGCTTATCCGCCAATTGCCTTTGTGCTTTGTTTTTAAATATTAAAAGAGGACCTTAAATAGTAAACTGGAAGGCCTTTATGAAGAAATTTTTGTTTCCAAAAAAATCCAAAATTTCTATTTTATAAATAAAAATCCAAATATTATATACACTTAATATTTATGTATTGCATTTGTTATAACAGAAGGTTCATTTTTTTTTTAAATTTTTAAAATTACTATCCGCCTACTTGTATTAGAATAAAATAATGCATTTAAAACACATTTAACAATACCATTGAATTCCAATGTAAAAATGGGATACCGAGAGAGAATTATACCGAACTTTTGTCATAAAAACCCATTGTTTGCAATCCCATTAGATGCATCATAACCAGAGTATACTGCATTACCATTGAAAGTCTTCCCATATTTTAACAAACTGATAATAATTATTATTTATCAATTTTATTTTGATCAAAAAGTGAAATTTGTACTTTTGTCCTTCAACATCAAATATTTTTCATTTCTATTTATAAATTTAACATTAATCATTATTTTTTGTTGCTTTAAGCAACTTTTTGTCGAATTATTTAAGTAGGTAAAATTTAATCCGTCAGACACATTGACACAACAATTAAATGTATTTAAATATAATTTAACTGTCCATGTAACAACAAATTAATTCTATTCATCAAATTTAATTTGTTTTCTTTGATTTATTAAATTGTAGAGGAAACAGAGAAAATAGCAGTTGAACTATATTACTTACATCACGGAAGTTGTTGATATTAAATTATTACCTATTTAACTCTTTGATATAATGTAGTTTAAAACCACCATCTCCCAGTCATTTTTCAGTTATGGACCGATAAAATCTCGGATAAGTTTGTAAGGACCGGTTACATATAGGATGGTATATGACGAGTATCAGTCTTCTAAATTACGTTTATATATATTTAATATGAAAAGTGGTTTTCCAATCACTTGGCCGACCATGTAATTCAGATAAATATTCTAATCACTTTCTTAAGCATTAGAGAAATGTTTAAAAGCCATTCTTTAACCTTAAATAGAATTATTATATCCTGGAATCATTTCGGCCATTGGAGAAAGAATACCTTACATTTAGTCGTGTAATATGAAATATCGTTTTCGGACCACTTGGTCCACTATGTAATTTAGATAAATGTCAGTACTTTTTCAAGCAGTACAGAAATATTTCAAAGTAGTTCTTTAATTTTAAATAGAATTCTTCTAATCTGGAATTATTTCCGCCATTAGTTGGAACAATAGATATTTGGTGGTGTAATATGAAATGTCGTTTTCCGACCACTTGGTCTGCCGTGTAATTCAGATAAATACCAACATTTTATTAAGCATTAGAAAAATATTTAAAAGTAATTCTTTAATCTTAAATATAATTATTTTTTCTACTCCTGTTGAGGAACACACTCATTATATATCTGTTAATTTTTGAGAAAGTTAGGCATTATTCAAAGGTGTGGAGGAATTTTCATTACTCACTACCTTTTTGACCAATGAAATCACCGTATTAGCCATTATTCAATGGGCTGGCTTTTGTTTTGTGTATAATATACGTATCAATTTTTAATTTCATATCTGTTGCGTAGTAACGTCAAAGTAAACAAAGTAATTTGTATTTTGTTTTCATCGTTTGTACATATATAAACATTTAATGAAATTAGAGATAGATTAAAAATTGTATTCTTTTGATTTAAAAATATTCAATTTTATTTAAATCAAAAAGGAAAAAAGTCGTAGAAAAAATATCGTATTCTACTCGCTTGCAATGGCTATTACTCACTCAGAGGCATTAAGACACTCGCCTCACAAGCTCGGCTCGTGAGTAATAGCTATCATTACCAGCTTGTTGAATAATATCCTAGTATTTTGGAATCATTTCCGCCATCAATTGGAATAACATTTAGTCGTGTAATATGAAATGTCGTTTTCTGATCATTGACCATATGTCGGCACCAAGTTATCCCCACCATATTCTTTTCTCCTAACAAAAAGGCTGTGCTGTATTATGTTAGTCATGTGTCATCACATGCAGTAAATAAAAAAGCTAAAATCAAAAAATTGCTTTTCTTATACCTACGTCGAAACTATTTTTGAACCTAAACTCTGTCATTTCCTATTTTTAAAACTAGAAGAATTGTGCTGTACTTTGCTAAACGTACTCTATCATGGACCGTAAATAAGAAACTAAATTCCAAAACATTCAATTTTCATCGCTAAAATCTTTTTTAATTCATTTTAATTCACATATCTTTCTGCGGATCGGTGAGACATTTTTGTGGCTCAACACCGGTCCACGGACCGGCGATTAGGAAACACTGGTTTACACAAACACCACAACGGTGACGATACAAGGTTAAAAAAGCCCTTGTTTAATCTAAGGACACTTTAAGGACTCGAAGAAAAATCTCGCATGTCTATCCGTCTGTTTGTCCGTGTGTCTGTCGTATTTCCATAATTCCTACATCTCTGGACTTATGAACCTGAAATTTTACATGTAAATGCTACAGATGTAAATCTTAATTAATATACAAGAATTTATCTTACTTTTTTATAGTACTTTATTACACTGCAAAGCGTTCATAAAAATTTTCGTTGAAGTTCTTTTTGTCGTATTAGCGAATTTCCAGAAAGAATTCTGGAAATTCAGCTATTACAGCCACTCTCATGACGCGACTTGAGCCCGGCACTATGGCAGAAATTTGTTTTGAGGCCCCTAGAACCCAAAAATAATATTCACTAAAATTTATATATATATATATATATATATATATATATATATATATATATATATATATATATATATATATATATATATATATATATGTATGTATGTACGTATGTATGTATGTATATATGTATCAGCACGATAGCTCTTCAGGAAAAACCGCTAGCTTTACGAAATTTGGTGACAACGTTGGAAATTCAAAAATCTTGGATGAGTTCTTCAGCCAGACACGTCGGATGCCAGGAACATGGTTTTTGTTAATATTAATAGATTTGAGCGTTACTTTATGGTATTCCATATTTGTAAATAATAAACAAATACTTTACTTTGCAAAATACCACGTTTATTTTTAGATTTGAGCGTTACTTTATGGTATTCCATATTTGTAAATAATAAACAAATACTTTACTTTGCAAAATACCACGTTTATTTTTAATAAAAATGGTTTTTGTTCTTGCAAAAAATTAGTTTTTTGCCAAAATTTCCACTAATTCAAAAATTTTTGCCAAATTTTTTTACACCATTTAAAAGAAGAGAAAAAATTACATAAAAAAGGTCTTTAAACTTTTTTTCTATGTCAACTAGTTTCCGAGAAAAACTATCTTTCTTAGACTGTTATTTTTTCTTATATAAAGTGTGAAGTTATATGTACATTCTAAGTACATATATAAAGTGTGAAGTTATATGTACATTCTAAATACATATTCGACACAATATGTATATATTTAGGGTTCCGTTAGTAGCCACTTGAGGGGAAGTGATTGGAGGGGAGATGTTAACAGCTTATGGTAATCCCCACCAGCAGGTAGTCAGTGGCGGTTCAATAACTTTTAATGAAATACACTTAATTACTTTTCCTTGTGCAAGTCCACGCATATGCATGCATCTCTGTACATATACACACTTGGCTATATCCATACATAAACAAACGCATTTGTGCATACATATGCGTACATATTATATACTAGTTTACGCCTTTATATACACATGTGCTTACAAGTGATGAACTACATGTACAAATCCGGCCCTATATATCAAAGATTGAAATTGGTTCAGTAGTTTTGACATTATTAGTTTCGTATCCATATAATGTTTATTTTTACAATATTTTCCTGTATGCTGATTTAGTTATATTGTCAAAAAGCATTAAGTATACTTAACAATTTTTCTAAATGTGTCTAACGAAATTATACTAACAAGGGGAGTATCACACTTGGGAATCACAGATTCCGTTGATTTTTATATATGTTGTAGAGTCGTCTCCCCTCAATAACTAGGTAAAATGGTAAGACGCACTTCGCTTTTATTTTCGAGAAAAATGAATTTAAAGTTCAAGTCCACTCGACTCATTTTTTTTCCAAATTTATTTTTATTAAATATTTTGTTATTTTAATCAATAAATAATTTAAATGGTGAATTATTTATTGATTAAAATAACAAAATATTTAATAAAAATAAAGAACCGTGTCCCGGATAGTACTGCGAAGATGTTTCGTTCTTGAGTTATCGTGCGGACACTTAGTAAACATATATATAAATGTGTCCGCACGATAACTCAAGAACGAAACATCTTATTTTTAAGAAATTTCGTGAAAATATTTACAGTTTTTTGGGCATTTTTCGTGAAAAAAATTTGGCGGAATGAGGCGGAAAAATCACATAAAAAAGGTTTTTTATTTACAATTACTCTATATCAACTAGTTTCCGAGAAAAACGTACTTTTGTAAATGGAAATTCGCTATGTTATGCAGGATGCTGCGACAGGGGTATTTAATTTCTTAGCTCCGTCTGTGAAATACTGAACTTTAAAGAGAAATTTGTTGTCCTTACCCTCTCTATGACTTTTGAATTATTGATCAAAAAAATCCGAAAAAAACTTAAGTGTAAAAACTGTTTTTATTCTACCTAAATAAACCTATCTACGCCTAAACCATTTTCATGAAACTCCCTATCCATTAGCAAAAATTTAAATCAAATTAATTCGGTAAAATTTAGCCGAACTTATATTTACACAAAAATGAAAATAACCTTATAATTAAATAACATATAGAATTAAAATCAAATTTATTTTCAGATCAAAATTATATTGTCAACATTATAATTAGGTGTACACCAAAAAAAAAAAAATACAAAACTGCATAACTGACGTCCTTAAATTCAATTTTTTTTTAAAATCCAATACTCATAGAGTATTTGATGTAACACAGATAGTAGCAGGTATAAACTGAATTTCTTAGCAGAACGAGCGAAACCAGGAAGCGTGCGAGAAGTTTTTGCCAAAATTGTAATAATCGCCACAGGAGATTTTAAGTCAAAAAAAAAAAAAAAAAAAATAGCGCAATCATAATCATCGTCATATGAATTTGATATTTAAAACAAATCAATATTAAATAACATATTTATTCAATTTATTTACAAATAAAAAGTTATTCTAGTTTCCTTCTTCGTCATATCTAAACTTTTATTTTATAAGTTGCCCGAAAATAAAAACCCATTATTTTCCCAAAAAAAAAGAAAAAAAATTAAATATTTCCTAAAAATATTTAAAACAAATAGAGTTTTACATAATATGTACTCAAAACCATTTACTGGAATTTATTTTCAAAAAACCAAAAAAAAAAAAAATTAAAAAAATAAAAATAAAAATAAAAAGTTCATATTTCTTTTGTTGGTAAGGCAAAATATGTAGCAATTAACAATGAACTAAAACAGTTTCCCGCCTTGACCATAGAAAAAAATATTTATACGATTTTGAAGGTTGTGACACACATTACACATTTCAAAGAAAAAAAAATATAGTCAGCTGTTAAGAAGATCGACTTTTTACGAATTGTTACATTTAGTTTTCATTTATAATTCACACTTCAAAGAGTTTTATTTTTTTTTTTGTCTAATATGTATACATAATACCCCTGTCGCAGCATCCTGCATAATATAACGAATTTCCGTTTATAAAAATTAGTGTTTCTCGGAAACTAGCTGACATAGAAGAAAAGTTCTCATCCAAGGGTTTGGGACTCCCAATGTTCTCACCAAGTTTCGTAAAAATCGGATACTTCGTTCGAGAGTTATCGCACACACACACACACACACACACACTCATATATATATATATATATATATATATATATATATATATATATATATATATATATATATATATATATATATATATATATATATATATGTATATGTACATATATATATGCACATATGCTTTGTGTTAAAATAACATTAAAAATTGAGTTCTGGACATGTGAAATGTGTTAAATTTAACACAAATTTTTTCCCTGTAAAACCACTGATCTGAAAGTTTAATGGAAGATGGTGCATATCTTCTGTCGTACGAACGGTGAAAAGTTCAGTAAAAAATTTAGGGCCAGTGATCAAAAGTTTAATTAATATAAATCTCTATAGAATCTTAAATTCTTTGTAAACCTTAAATTCTTTGTTTGCAAACAATACACAATATTTAATAATCTGTTGTTTATAAATAACTGATTAAAAGTGGAATAAATAAATAAGTAAACACAACAACAATTGGTTGAGAAATTCAAAATTTTTCATTACGCTTTTATTGGGTGTCTAGATATATTACAAATCAACTAAAACTGGTTTGACGTCATCAAACAAATGCAACATGAAGCAAAATTAAACGTACCTAGTTTCTGTCTCTTTTCCTTTTTGTTATTTTTATATTAATGTAACTATATTAGGACTAACACACAGAATTTTCCGCCGAGTTTTCAAAAGTGGAATAACCAGTTTTTAAATCTGAATCAGGAAAATTTATACCCAAGGCGATAATTGTTCTTCTTGTCTTTAATCAACTAATGTCGTTCTCAACATTAAAATGACAATAATATCTATAAAAATTATAGTTTATAACTTTTTGACAATATTTCCATCTTCCTCACTTATAGCCAATAGAACCCAACCTTCAATTAACTTTTTGTTTTCAAATATGTAATTATATTTTTATTATGCATTTTACTCGTACCTGTAGAGAAAAAAATTCATTACCTCAGTATGGTATCAGTCATTTTAATCAATCAATTAAAATGATATTCATTTTTAAACCAGTAGCATTTTTTTTTTAAACAGGTAATCCTTACTCACAAGTCACAGGTATCGCATGTATTTATATTATATATAAATCAATTATCTTCTCTTGTAGTAAAATATTTTACAAATATTTTTATCCAGTCACAAAGATGGCAACAATCATTAGTATCAACAATAAACAAGTGAATTACCAGTATTTTAAGTATGCAATTATTTTAACGTTTGTTTGTTTGTGGCAACAAAATGGTTGTGTTGGACTAAAGTTACGTAAGTATTTTGTTTTAATTATTTTAAATTAGTTTTCGATACGAAAATAGATAGATACGAATAAAACATATCAAACAATCGTGTATTTTTCGTACTAGTTTCGGGACAAATTTTATACATTTATGTCGAAAAATATAAATATTTAATACCAAACAATTGTATTATTCATATACTGGAATAGAAAGTTATATGTGTATAAATCAACTGCGACAAGAAATTAAAGGAACGTGAAAAAAATTAAATTAATTGTTCAAATTAATAATAAGTAAAATTTAAAAAAAAAATAGTTTTTGTAATTTTTAATCAAAAAGTTTACTTTATCCAGGCTGTAAAGAAAAATGCCGAGCCCCAGTAAAAAATCACATTCTTTTAAAATTTAATTTATTTTTTTATAATTTAAGTGACGAACAAAGAGAAAAGCTCGTTTTTCCGGGCCCTTTTCCAACACCTACTTCAAGGCCGGGCCTCGAATTTGGAACCAGGCAGTCGCCTTTTCAAGGCCGGGCCACGGGGCTGGAACCCGACTGCCACCCCACTCGTCGGGCCTGCGTGTGATAATGTCAAAATAGTATAGTATAAAATACTACTATTTTCAGGCGTGAAAAAAGGAAATGACTGAAAAAGTATGTAAACAAATTCATTTCTATATAGTTACGATACAATATGAGCCATAGTTATCCATAAATAATTCAAAATAAATATGTTAATAGTATATTGTGCAATAAGTGCGGAAAATTGTCGATTGTCTACGAAAGCGAAGTTGAGCGCATGAACTTAGTGAGTGCGCTCATTCGCTTAAGTAGGCAATCGACAATCCCGCACGAGTTGCACATACTATTTTTTATTACGAATTTCACATACTTTTTTCTATTATTATTACTATTTTTGACATTTTTATTACTTTTTAAAATAATATTTTTGAGTGTTCGTCTTTTTTTTCTGAATTAAATATTGCTTAAATTACTTTATTGGTTGGTTTCTATAGAAATAATTATGAAATATTTATTAAATGAAAAATCAAGAGGCAACTTTGCGTGTTTTATTGTCCATAAATTAAAATAAATAAATTGCACGCAAAAAAGTATGTGGGAAGAGTACAGTGAGTAAACAGCTATTTTGCGTACAGAAATGTGTACGCCAAGTTAGTACTTCTCCCGCATGAGTACCTAATAAAAATTAAGTTTTTCTACTCCTACTATTAAAAGTAACATTTTGCGCACGGCTAACTATATTTAAAAATTAACAATTATTCCCACACTGTGCAGAAATAGCGTGGGAAATTATTTCGCACGGCTTAACATAATAAAAAAGTTGACGGTTATGTCATTGATTTTAATATATAATGGATATAAATAATTCTAAAAAAATACATATGTATGTTGATTATTTATTATTGTTTCCATAGTTTCAAAGTATGCTTTGGCAAAAATTTGAACATCTTACCACTGACATTTTAAAAATTTTTTACAACATTATAATTTTATTTTAATTATTTATGTTCAATTTTACGAAAAAAATCTGCTCGTAAAAAAGTATAGCGTAAAATACGAGGGAAAAACTTATTTCTCACTCATATTCGTGAGAATTAAGCCTCGTTTCCCATTTACTATACAATATACTATTTTTTAATGTAGTTGTTAAAATTTTAATAATTTGAGATTATTTTTTTCATTTTAATTCAGAATTACAAAAAATATTGTATGCAACACGTGTATAATGAATGTTTTTTTTCACTCGTCGCAATTACCCAAATCGACCCTCAACCTAATTTGACAAACTTACAACTTAAACCTTTACAGCTTATTGCATATATAACTATTTTTCTCAAATTTGACATGCTACATGTTCTGAAGTTACCTTAAACTTTAAAAAAAAAACACAGATAACTAAGCAATTCTATAACTCCTGAGTATTTGTCGGAAGTTTTTGAAGAACAAGGAAAACACTTTAAAACCGATTGAATTTTTTTCACATAATCGATATTTGTTGTAATGAAAATAGTTTGATCTTTCTGAAACCTTGCAGTCAATTGTTATAAAACGATTACTTAAGAAAATGCCAAAACTCAAAGTTAAAAAGATCGTTTTTTTGTTTAACCACTTTTAAAGTAAGGATCATAAAAGCTACAAAAGATTAAATTAAAAATTCGTGTTTATTTTAAAGTAAGAGTAAGAAATTTTAACATTTTTTTGATGAATTTGAATTTTAGTATCAAAAAATAAAATACTCAAGCTCAAAAATTCTCTTTTCAAAATAATTATCGGTTCATGTTTTACTGAAATTTTACCTTTCAAAGAAAAGTAAAAATTTTGAAAATTTTTGATGTTCCTTTAATTTTTTGCTAAAGTGATTAGACAGATTTTCGTTGAAAGGATTATAATATTATACATTTAATATGAAAAAATAAGTAAGTTGTAATTTTTAACAACAAGCGATTACAAAAAAAAAAAAAAAAAAAAAAAAAAATATTGTACAAAAAATATCTAAAAATTTTGCTACAGGATTCATAGTTTCACGCTTCCATATAAAAATCTGTCTACTCGTCCACTAAAACATCACTTTTTAGACTTCTTATTTAAATAGCTATTTAATTCATGTCTGCTCAACAATTCCTTGGGATCTGACCATAAAGAAATTAATAAAAAAATTAATTTTTAAGATTATTGTGAGGAATTATTAGAAATATTTAAATTAAAACTTACATTTTTTACAGCTGAATATATTAAACCATGTTCATTAAGTGATTCAAACTTGAACGAATGTATTAAAACACATGCACAAGAAGCGTTAACAAATTTTGCAAATGGTAAGTGATAAGCATTGTATTAAATACGAGATGTAAAAATATTTATAATTAATCCTCGGTCTTATCGTTTCTTACAGGAGACGCCAAATATCATATTCCATCACTGAAACCTATGGAGATCAACGAAATTATTTTAGATGGCACCAATACGATCAAACTAAAATTAACAAATGTTAAATTGAGCGGTCTTGCCACTATTATCTTTACATCAGGCAGCTTTAAGTAAGATTGTTATTAAAAAATGGAAATATTGTTTCTCTTTAGTGTTCCGTACCAAAAGTAACAAAACGAAACACCTATGGAATCACTTTGATGTCGATCTGTCTGTCACAGGCGATTTTCTCCAAAGCTATTAGTAAGAATCTGAAATTTAGCACAGAGGTAGAGTGGCATAGCTTAATTCTAGATATAGAGTTGAATTCCAATTCCGGGTGTTAATTTCATGGGTGATTAGGACAGTGAAAGAAAAAAATTTCCTAGAGTATCTAGTACACAGTAAAAAAATTTTTGTTCTGTGTAAAAAGAAAATTGTGGTTAAAAGTGGTTAAAATTTGTGTAGAGCAAAAGAATGTTATAAGTAGGTAAATTAGATTAGAATATATATATATATATATATATATATATATATATATATATATATATATATATATATATATATATATATCTACCAAAATATATATAATAAAAAAGATGAGAGTAGTTCTTATTATTAAACAAAACCGAAGAATTATAAGTACTTTCAGTTATTGACGAATATAGCTTTATTAAACGTTTAAGAATGAAACAATTTGGTTACATTTTAAGGTTATTTTGTTACACATTCAGTTACAAAAAATCATGTAAGCTTACTTACATGTAAGATTGTATATTATATAATACAATCTCAAATAAGCTTACATGATTTTTTTAAACTGAATCTGTAACAAAATAACCTTAAAATGTAAGAAAATTGTTTCATATTTAAACGTTTAATAAAACTATATTCGTCAATAACTGAAAAAACTTACAATTTTTTGGGTTTGTTTAATAATAAGAACTACTCTCATCTTTTTTTATTATATATATTTTCGTAAGTATATATGGACACCAGTAAGAATTGTTACAACGAACTGACTTACTTTGCGTTCTTTGAGTCTCATTTATAATAATATATGGACAAAATCGTTATAATTATTGACAACTTTCAAACATTTTAAGCTTCAGTGGAATTAAAATACTGAATATAAAAGTTTAACAACTAACTCTGATAAATCTGAAAAATTAACACAAAATGTATGTCCGCTTGTGTGTTTCATTGACACAAATCTTGTGTGTAGATTTGACACATATACTTTTTTGTTAAAAGAACACAAAAAATTGAGTGGACCGTTCTGGACATGTGATTTGTGTTAATTTTAACACAAATTTTTTCACTGTGTAGGGTATAAAAGCAAAATTTATTAAAGAATTAATTCAATAACATGTATATAAAATGAAAATTAACAGGACTTACAGGACTGAATTTTCTTTTGTAGTTCCCTTGGTACATAAAAAGAATCGGAAAAATAATTTATTTCAGTAATAAAATTTTGTCTAACCTCATATGCTATTACATTAAATCCATAATAACAGCTAATAATAGTATGAAACAGTGATATTGAGCCAAGGAGCAGTAATCGATTAAAGTTGTTTTACAGGCAAAATTAGTCATTATTCGAAAATATCAAGCATACAATAGTCGATTAATCGATTAAATTTTTAGTCGAATTTATGAATAGGGTAACCTATGAGCCTAACCCTTTCAAATGTAATGTTTTCTTTTGAATTTAATTATATTGATTTTTAACACTTTGGTAACAAAAAGAAATATATGAAATCGGACTAACGAGGAAAAATTGAAAAATCGTACAAATATATTACAATTTTTTAAATTTCATTTCTTTGAAATCTTATAAATACTACAGAAAAATACGCTGCCAATGGGGTGTGGCACACAGCTTCCTCGTACTCGTAAAAGACTTTAAAACAATATTCTACCAAATACATATATACCATCTTTTCGCCTTAAAGTTCATAAAAATTGTTGTAAATCAAAATACTTAAAGGCTAAATTATAAAATAATAGCAAAAATATTATTGAAACTAATCCCCAAAATTTCAATTTCATGGTCGCGCGTGGATACTATTACTCCGAATGCAATGAAATTCGTAGGGGACCACCTAGGAACCCGACCACATAATTTCTGACAATTTCATAAAAAAGAATTGAATAGTTCAGAAGTTATGCCACTTGGTGCAATTTAGTATATTAATGGAATTACATGGTAGCAACGTAGCTACCGTTACTCCGATTTCGATTAAATTCATAGGGGACCATCTAGGAACCAAACAGCATAATTTCTGAAAATTTCATTAAAAACAATCGAATAGTTCAGACGTTATGCCACTTGGTGCCAATTGGCGACACACAGACGGACGGACAGATACCAAACCAGAATTGTTCAGGAAGCTCTAAAACGTAAAATGTGCGTAAAAAATTTTATCTTGGAGGGAAAGAATTTTTTTATTTTTCAAAAGTGATCACAATGTTTCTGCTACTTTAGTTTTAATAGTCTCGGAAGCAATAATTAAATTAGTCGTTTTTAGTCATTTAAAAAAAAATTGATCATTTTAGTGGAGGCTAAAACAATCGACTAAAAAATGACTACTTTTGAAGAAGGTTAGTCGACTAGACCGATTAATCGACTAGTTATCCGACATCGCTTGTACGGAGCACTATCTGGCCGAGTACACCTTGCACTTGACGACTTATTTTTGATTTCTTTTTTTTTTTAGCAAAAATGATACTCATAGTGAGTTTAAATTGAAGTTATCACTACCAGCTCTGTATTCCATAAGTGATTATGAGATGACTGGTCAAATTTCAGTTGTACCAATTAGCGGAAAAGGTCCCAGCAACATTACTCTGGGTAAGTTCCTTATTATAACATCTTGTAATTATAACTTACAAAAATCTATCGCCTTTATTTATATTTATTTATATAGTCAACTGTGAGGCCGAAACTGAACATTTGTTTGATACGAAACAACGTAAGGGCAACGAGCATCTCCATTTTGTCCAGAATGATATTCAATTTGAGTGCAAACGGGTTTATTTTGATATGAAAAATCTATTTGGCGGGTAACGATAATTTAAGTAAGTAATGTGTAATATAAATCATCAAATCAGGGTCGATCAGAATGACTTAACTTTTATTTTAATTACAGGTGGAGAATTGAATAAATTATTGAATCAAAATTGGGAATTGATTTTGAATGACTTAAAACCAGCAATCGTTGAAACAATGAAGGAAATTATGAGAACCATTTTCACAGGGTACGTAAATCGGGTGCCAAAAGAAGACTTCTTCTTGCCATAAAATTAACATTTTATGTAATTTATTAACTATTGTAAAAATATTTATCTACGACTACCATGAAATTGTTTGTTTATTGTACAAAGTACTATCTAGGTACGCTATGTTTTACATACTGCAGCTGTACAAAAATGGTTCTTTACACGCATGTATGCATAAAGTAGAGATGTCGATTCTCCAAAAAAAGATCGATTTTTGGATCGATTTAAATCGAAATCAAAAAAATCGATTCAAAAAAAAATCGGCTAAAAAAAATCGATTCTGTGAGATCGATCTAAAAAATCGAAATTTTGAAAAGTTTAATAAAATTAGCTGATAATTTTTGTTTAAGGGGCTTACTTGATAGTACATAAGTAATATCGGTAATATCGTGTAAAAACGCCTTACATTATATTTGTAAAGGCGATGAATGAGTTAACTTTTCAATTATAATCATAAAAAATAAGGCAATTGAATATGTAGGACGAATACCACGAATTGAACCAAGTTTATTCAAAAATTTCAAACAAATTGACAAAAAAATGTTTTCTAAATAAGTGGCTTTTGTGGGAAAGGGATCGTCGTTTGCACAAATAGGTGGTCTCTTCCTTCGTTTTGACTTATATAGAGCCATAGGAGGAGTTCGTTGATATAACGAGTAAAAAGTGACAATTAACAATAGAGTTTTTGGTGTTTCATTTTAACACATGTTTCTTTGTAGAATTACTATTAAAATGAAGTTATTTTTGGAAAAAATTGGTGTACGATCTCTTCCTTTTAATAATCGATTCATGAATCGATTCAAATGAACAAAATCGAAAAAAGAATCGATTTTTTAAGCTTCGATTAATCGATTTTCGATTAATCGATTTAAAATCGACATCTCTAGCATAAAGAGAAAGAGCCTACTACACTTTTATTAATTCTTGTATATTATATTAAAATCTGTACAAAAATTTTACCTAGCAACTGAATTTACATTTTTTGTTTTTGATAAGTTTCAAATTCTATATAAATTTAATGTATTGTATTTGCATCAAATTTTTATCATTTATTGTGAATTTCATGTTAGTCGTAGATAAAGTATAGTACGTAACTCAGTTGTAAGGTATATTACGTAACTTTTTCGCTCGTGTGTAATATGCAACTTACAACCTCAATCACGTAATATACTTACTATTTTATTGTTATGTATATATTATCTGTAATTTTTTTTATTAAAAACAAATATTTTTGTAAAAAAATAAAAAATCATCAACTTTTCCATTGTATGTTATAAACAAATCCTATTCAAATTACAGTGAAATCTCACTTAAGCGGATGACGGAATTTTTGCCTTTGTAAATAACGGCAAATATTGGTGTTAGACAATTTGTAACGTTTTTCTCTTATGTCAAGTAAACAGAATAATTTAAATTTTAGTTTTATAACATTCGAGGGCAACCTTATTCATCAACAAGCTTCAACCTACCGGCCTTCAAAATGCCTTATTAAAATTTTTCATTTTACTTTTATCCTGAAAGTCCTGGAATATCCTGAAAAGAGTTGGACCCCTTTCATCAAGACTGGTTGAAATACATTCTACAATTACCAGCTTCTAAATTGAGTTTTAAAATTTTTTTTATTTTTAACCAGGAAAGCCTGAAATATCTTCGAAACGGCTGGATCAATGTTGACCAAAACTGCGGTTAAGGACAACTCGCAAAATTACCAGCATTTTGCCCTTAAAAGGGGTTTCTAAAATTTACCCTTACTAAATCTTTGCTAAAATTTTTAAAATCCACCAAATTGGTTTACTATAATTTCCATACAAAATAATTTACAACCTGTTAACAATTAATTATGCCGACAAACACACTCCAAGTGTATAGTTAGGACCACTTATCTTGGCAAAAATAAGAAATACATGTTATTTCTTTTATGCACTCTTTTTTATAACCATCAGGAATACTGCTCAAATTCGTCTCTTTTGCATTACCAAGTTGACTTGATCTCAGCTATAAATCTGTTGAAAAAATTTACGCCTGTATGCAGGCTCAATTCTTTTTAATCGAATTTTCCCGAAAAATTAGACTAATACAGCCTATACGATAAGAACGGCGAGAGGCGAGAGTAGGGGCGCCATCCGTTTTCGGACTCGTAGAACGCGATTCATGTAGAAAAAAAAGGTCTGATATATATATATATATATATATATATATATATATATATATATATATATATATATATATATATATATATATATATATATATATATATATATATATATATATATATATATATACATATATATATATATATATATATATATATATATATATATATATATATATATATATATATATATATATCTACAGAATCGTGTTCTACGGGTCCGAAAACGGATGGCGTCCCGTCCGTTAAACATTATATAATATCATCTCCAAAATGACTTTAAACACTAAATGATATAAGGATTGGAACATTATAGCAAAAATTTAAAATATAACGAAATGAAATTGACAAATGAATTCCAAATTTTGAATTTAACACCATAATAAAATTTAAAACTTATAAGAATTAAACTGACGAAAAAAATTCCAAATTTTTAAAAATTATATATATATATATATATATATATATATATATATATATATATATATATATATATATATACATATATATATATATATATATATATATATATATATATATATATATATATATATATTTCCCCCTTTACGGGTTCTTCAAGTACACTATAATTAAATTTTTAAAAATTTAAATTTTATATATATATATATATATATATATATATATATATATATATATGTATGTATATATATATATATATGTGTGTATATATATATATATATATATCTATATATAGTACTTATTACTACTATATACTAGTTAATTATTATAAACATATGACTAGATTTATGTCACTTCTATTCGCGGTAAATATGCAAGTAGGGTAAAAGCCCCGTTTGTGGAACGCGATCCAATAGAAAAACAGTTTTGACATTTATATCTTAATAAAGTTATTTCTGAAAGAAACCTCTGATAACAAAAATTATTATTAATAGAATGATTATTTTTCAATTTATATTCACCTCGCATATAATGTTTCCTCACTTAATTTAAGAAATACAAATATATATCGAACAATTTTTGTTGAATTCGTGAATTTTTATAATGGTGGATGATCATTATTCAAAACATATGAGTTATAAATTGTAACATTTTTCACCGAATTTTTAAAGTTATTAGCATAATAAAAGTATACAAATAATTGTTATTAGTCCACTTAAGAGATTAGGATAGTTAAATTATCTTTTTATACGGGTTAAATATTATTTGTAGAAGTGTTTTTAAATGAGTTCGAAGTTTTAGGGTATGTATTCCATTTTGAGAATGACCTATTACTTACCTATTTTATAAATATTTTTAATTTATTTTTGGGCCTAAAACACTTAACTAACTGTTTTTATAATTTCACTTTAATATTTTCTTTATTTCAGAACGTAAAATCAATTGAAAAATAATTAATATTGAATTAAAACTTCGAAATTTTTATTATTAAATAAAAACGTCAGACATATTAGATTTGAAATGACATATAACTATCATATAACATAACTAATTAAAAATTAACAATGGTAGATGGGTAAGTTAGGAAAGTACACGATGTTTTTTAAAACATCCTAGATGACACTAGGTGGCGAAAATCGTATACTGTAAGTACTATGAAACCTATACAGCAATCCCCCGAAGAACACGATTAATTGGTTCCGTGTTCTTTGAAACCGTGTAGTTTGAGACCACCAAAAGATAGGCATTTTTTTATTACAAGTGTGAAAATAAAAAAATATAAAAAAAACATGCCGTTTAATTTGCAAGTTATGGGTATTCCAAACATATTGCGACTGTTAAAACCTACTTTTCGTTATCGAAAATTATCGATAACGGTCTACTTATCATAAATTGGTTATAATTGTTTAATTTAAGCTCTATTAGTCCCTCTGATTTGGTTACCAATAGAATATTTTCGAAAAAATTAGTTTTCGATACTTTTCGTAGTTACGAAAAATATCGAAAACTAATTTTTTCGAAAATATGCTATTGGTGACTAAATCAATGGAGCTAACAGAGCCTAAAGAAACCAGTTATAATCAATCGATGATAAGTTGCGTGGTATCGATAATTTTCGATAACGAAAAGTAGGTTTTGATAGTCTCAATATGTTCGGAATACCCATAACTTGCTTCGCTTAAGCCTTCAAAAATTTCGTTATTTTTTCGCTACGACGCACTGTTTACGAGATATTTACGATCAAAAGTTTACGTAGACGTAAACGTAAACTTTTGATCGTAAATATCTCGTAAACAGTGCGTCGTAGCGAAAAAATAACGAAATTTTTGAAGGCTTAAGCGAAGCAAGTTATGGGTATTCCGAACATATTAAGACTGTCAAAACCTACTTTTCGTTATCGAAAATTATCGATGTCGAAAATAACATTTTCAAAATTTAAATATGTAAATTTCTACATATTCTTTATCATTTCTATTATAAAATACTCAAAAATTTTAGTAGTTTTTATTTCCAGCATTTTTCTTTTATAATGACAGATTCAATTTCCACGATTTTTATTCGTGTAAATCGAATCCACATGTAATATACATATTCGTGTACATTGAAGACTGATGTAACTTTATATCAAGTATATAATATGTACTTAAAAATCGTGTTGTTTGAAACCGTGTAATTCGGGGGAAGGGTACCCGTGTTCTTTGAGACCCGTGTTCTTCGAGTACCGTGTTCTTCGGGGGACGCCTGTATTAATTTTTTAAACGTACTTCACAGACCGAACGCTTTGTGGCACTCCTAGGAATTTATGTTGGACACTATTTAAGTTATGACACACATGGGCGCCATTTTGCATAAAAGTTTGATGATGAAAAAACCTTAATAATCTGTTCCAGTAATTTTAAAAATGATTTCCTGCAAAATCACGTTTTTTGACTTGTGTCAGTTTTCTAGAAAACCATCAATAAATACTTACATAAATACATCAAAAGATGTCGCAACTACACAGAAAAAAAAACAGTGATTTTATTTACAAAACCGCTTTTAGTATTCAGTTTTCGTTGTTAGAACTAAAATTTTAGTAATTGTAATGAAACTCGCTTCCAGTGATTGATATAAGTTTTATTAATACTACAAATTGCGTTTTATTAATGTGTACTCTTAGTTTTAATATAAAATTTTGCAAATATTACAAAAACTTTTGTAATAACAAAAAAAAAGTTTAGTAGTATATTTTTGTAGCATTAATTACAGTTCTATTAAATATTTTAAATAAATATAACAAAAATATTTGTAATTATAACACTGTTTTAAAAATCAAAATGCGCATGCTTAAAGTAAAAATCCCTTTTGTAATTAAAACGAAAATTTTTGTAATAATTAAATGACACTTGCGCAGAGTTGACAAGTTGATACATTTAAGTGGTATTTTGTAAACGTTCATAATACTTATATGCATTTAAAGAAGCTCTGATAATATTTACAAAGCTATTTCTGTTATTGAGTTTTTGTTGTTATAACTAAAATTTTAATATTGTTACAAAACTTGCCTCTACTACGATTTATTAATTCCTACTGTTATCTTTAAGACAAAATTTTGCAAATGTAACAAAAACATTTCTAATAACAAAAGATATTTTGATAGTATACTTGAGTAATTTAAAAATTTAAATGACAATAAAATTTAGTGATTGTCACATGTTGTTTAATTTCTCATTTAAAAACAGAGTTTTGTAATTACAACAAAAAGTTTTGTAATAAATAACTGACGCAAGCGCAGTATTAACGAATTCTTTGATTCTTAGAATAGGGTCCATCATCATAAATATTTATTATAAGCTGACAAGAGTTGATGAAAAATATAGTATACAATCTCCATTTAAAATTGTTTGCACGTTAGAAATATGGGAAGAAAACTTGCTAATAATGGTTTTACTATCGAAAATCTAATAGATATTGGCTAGTAAGTATTTTCATAAATTATTTTTTGCCCACAAATATTAATACTATTCCTATTAAAATTTAATCTCTTTTTTTCAGATACTAAAAGCAATTTTGAACATTATGGAAAAAATAGTATAAATTTGCAGTTAAATTAAACTTTTTTATAACGAAAAAAAAAGTTCCTTCAGTTCAGAAATTTATAAAGCACTAGCAAATTAAATGCATTTCTTTTCAAATTCAAGTAAGGGTTCATTTTTTGGTTAGACATGATTTTAAGCTTCATATTTTAGTTAGTAAAAAATTCTTTTTTTACAGATTGAAAACATGTACTCTTTTTTCATCTTTTCACTCTGATTCTGAATCGGATATGTAATCCATTATTCGACTAAATGCAATTAAAAACATTATTTTTCAAATTCAAGTAAGTTTTTTATTATTTAGTTAAACATTTTTTATGTTTCATATTTTAGTAAAATTTATGCTTCTTTTACAGATAAACAACATGCTTGTTTTTGTTTTGTTTTTTAAAACTTTTCACTGGATTTTGAAGATGTAATAAATTGAATATCGGACTACAGTTATATCTTTCAATGAAATTTGTTTAATATTAGTTCTGAATATAAAAATATGTTAAAATTATTTCTAAAGCACATGTCATATCTGCTGTAAGTTAATACATTTTAACATAACTTTTTATTTTTTTGTATTAATTAATTAATAAATTCATTTATATAAAATAAATTTTTTCTTATTTTACAGAGACTAACTGGATGTACTTTGATAATTAATGTAATGCAGTGTAAAATAAATGTGAAGTTTGAATTTTGTACATATTTTATAGTCACATCTGTTTTACTTTTTACATTAATTATCAAAGTGTATCCAATAAGTTCCTTTCCTTCACAAATATCCTTAATAATATTTACAGGAGTAATTTGTAAGTACGACAAAAAAATATAGTAAAATTTACTATAAAATTTAGTATTTATTAATAAATAAATCATACCTATTACAAATTCCATTTAGTAATTATAACAATGGTTATTAAATGTTCAACAAAACATACATTGAGTTTTATTCACAAAAATAAGTATTTGTGATAATTACAAAAGTTTTAGTAATCAGATTTTTAATAAAAGTGGTTTTGTAATATTACTAAAGGGTTCTATTGGAGTAAAAATTTTGTAATATTAATTCACGTTTTTGTAATATACAGTAAGTTTTTTTTTTCTGTGTAGTCATATCAGTATATGTCAAAAGATCACTGTATGCCATGTATATTAAATACGTGTTTTTTTTTAGGTGCCTATGCTGATTTTTTAAAGGGTGTTAATATATTCTGCCCGTTTTTTTATACGTGTCAACAAATTATAAAACAAAACATTAATAAATCAAAATTCTTGGGTTATATTTTCTTAAAAACATATTCATTGGATTAAAAAAACTTGGTTTCATGCTTATTAAGAAAAAAAATGGGTGTTTAATTCATTTATTAATTTTTATAAGCAAGTTTGATGAAATACCTAAAAATAGTGTTCCACAATCGGGGCTTTTACCCTATAATTAAACAAAATATATTTTTTTCAAAACGTTCATGGTAATTCATTCAAAGAACTGTTTTCTCATACTGTACGTAAAAGTACGAAAATCATTTTAAACAAACTAAGCAAAGTAAGCATGAGCAAATGGAGCAAAACTCGACATTTAAGATGTTTTTAGAATATGAACCAACATTTTAATGCAGTACCACTTCTGAAGACATTTTTTTCTTGACAAAATTAATGTTGCACTGTATACTCCATAATAATATTATCGCGACAATCGTCCGTAACCGTTTACAGTAGAACACTTGTCACATTTTTTACTACATTACGTATACAATCGAACAACTTGAATTCAACTATTTAAACGTAGGTATGTGGAAAACAAAACAGAATCAATGCCAAATAACAACAGCCAACTTCAAGAGTGACATTGAAACAAAAGAGGAATTATTTTCTACTACAAAGTAAAATTTTCTCATGTGTACACACGATGAACATGTGTATCAAGAAATTACAATAAATGAAGAAAATTTATCAAGAATAAAAAAATACAATAAATGTGTAACCTTGTCTTCTATAAAGTTTAAATAATCGCGTGAAATACTCATAAAATTACCATAAATTAATTAAGAAAATGACAATATAAGTTAATGTTCACAACGGTCAGTATAACCAAATTAACTAATTAAAACTGCCAAACAGCACACAGCTCTTGTACATTAAAATTCAATTGTCAACATGAATAATATACTGCTTAAAGCTGAACGGGCATTAGGTCGGTATTCGGGGTGGTACCACGCCGCTCGTTCGACCTAGTGGACGAACCTGCTTTTATTCAGACATTCAGCAATGATTCTCGTTATAATACACCCTGATCAGATAGAAATGCATTTATATTTCTATCTCTTTTTAAATACAAATTCAGAATATACAGGTTGATAACTATAACTTTCGATTTCGATGTGTATAGAATACAAAAATGTATATGATAATTGTTTGCAATACATTTCAGTGCAAAGTATTTAATAATCAGTTAAAAATTTATACTTTTATAAAAAATAAATGTATTTCGTATTATAAATGCATTTCATATTTAATACATGAAACATCCTGTATACAAATTATATATTCGTAGTACATGCTTAAAAGGAATAATAGTCCAATAGCACTAATTTTAATCCCTACCTCACTAAACATTAATTTTAGAATAGATATAAAAAATTTTTAAAAAGAGATTCTTGTAGGTATTGCCGAGGAGAACATTTGTGCAAAATGTGAACTCCCGGAAATGTTTTCTTATATATTGTTTAAACAATATTGAAAATTCATGAATAGCATTTTTGACCTTTCACCGCTTACGTAGCGAAAACGGTGATAGATACATTAAAAAGTCTTAAGACCTTTTTTTGTAGAGAATCGAATTCTCTACAAAAAAGTTCGCAAACCACCTGTCTATGTTGTACAGGTGAAAAGATTCAGCGCTCCAAACGCACTCAAAAATTCACTTTTTCTAGCGTTCCGGCAGGCTGTGCCGTCCGGAACCTTGCCGGAACGCTAGAAAAAGTGAATTTTTGAGTGCGCGTTTGGAGCGCTGTATCTTTTCCCTTATTATAAATGGTCCCTTCATCTAGTTTTTCTGGCAAGCCTCAAGTCCCGCTCCGACTCAAACGACTAATGAGTACGCATTGATCTTATATAAGAATATCTCTTTCGTTTATCTTTCTCACTGAAATCGAGCTCCGTCTATTTTTGGTGTCAATAAGATTCTTAGAGGTGAAGATATTTTTATCAAAGTATTTGAAAATTCCGATGTCAAAATGTTATTTCTTCCAATTTTCCGTATTATTCAAATACTTATATATTCAATTTTAGCAGTGACAAATAAAAATATTCTTTAGTTATTTAAAAATTCTATTTTGAAAATTATAAATTTTGAGCCTTCATTTAAATAACAAAAAACGTGGTGTTATTTGAAAATGACGTTATTCAGATATTATTACCGTAGTTACATATTTGTCTATGACAAATTGCATTCCCACATTGACATTTTAATAATTCGAATTGATCAAGCGAACTGGTTTTTCATTATAATTGTTTTTTAATTTTTTGGTATATAATTAATTTTGCACTCAAATTAGATTGATGGAAGAAATACACCGTCACTTAATACATAAAATATCCTTATCAACTTCTTTCAAATATTACGTTAAAAATGCTTTTATTTTTTGCTACAATTTAAAGTTATGTGAAACTTCTTCACGCTTCACAAAAATCTTACGGTGATGATACTATTGGTTATGTCCAATTGGAACCAGTGGGGACCATCTGTACTGTTAAGTGTAAAATTTTGTGACAATTCATTTTCTTGCATCAAATCGTGATGTCATTGCACACGTTACTATAACGAGTCGTTTTTCGTGTCAATTGGTTCATTTAAAATTGAATAGTAGTTTCTTCAAGATTTTTAAAAATTTAATAAAAATTAACCATTTTATACGTAAAAACAAAGTATTTACAATCATTTTTCAATTGCAGTCAAGTACCCTATTGTATCTAATAAACAATCATCGCATCGAATCAGGAAACTAGTTATTATTTTATTAATCAGACTTTTATCAATTTTTTATCAATTAAAAGAAAAATGTTTATACACAAACACAATTAAACTTGATCTTGATATAACTCCCTTACGAATGAAAAACGGAAATATTTATCAAGATGTTTTTAAATGCAATGTTAAGAAATTATGACGCTAGTACATACCTATAACTTTTTATTAGAGTACTTTTTTGATTAATTCAAGATCATTTAATACAAAATCTGATAAAAAAAAAAACAGCAGACATTAAATGGGAATTCTTTATATGATGCTAATCAAATTCTCCAAAAGGAACAACCAAAATTCTTCGAATAGTTCTAATTTTAGTATTTTGCGAGATTCTACATTTTGTGATGTAGTCAAACGATTTTAAAGTGGAATACCTTCCTTCGTTTGCCCCAGTTAAAATAAATCAACTCATTGTCCTGTGATTAGCAAGACATATTATGTATTTAACAGATTTCGACCTCAGATCATTTTAAAATGCGTTTTTACGCGTGGATAAAAATTCGAATCCAACGTGTAGATAAAGATTCTTTAGCAGTTTCCCAACACAACCTGCCTCCTAGCCCTTGGCACTGCCCCCATTTTCCACACGCATCATGAATATTTTTTTAAGGTTCCGAAGAAACATCTTGACACACGTATAGTTACGTCAAGTCTATCTGTCTGTCCGTCTGTCAGTGTATCACACTCCCATTTCATTTTTAAGCCCCGTTTGCGAAGTGCTGAGCTTCAAAGTGAGACATTATCACCCACCCCCCGCTCCAAACATTATTTTTAAACTGTAGATTTAAAAAAACCTGAAATATATAACTACAGATGCAACTGGTACTTACCTTCTAAAAATATTCGATTAAAATTATTAACATTCGATTGTGTTCAGCTAATTTTTGGAAATATAGGCAAATAAATTTTCATCGCCCCTAATAAATGAAATTTTGCATCGAGATATTTTCCAGTATTAGAAAATATTCCTCGAAAATTAAATTCCAATCCAGCCTGAGAAATACAGAGGAATTGAAAAACTCTTCTTGTAAACTTACCTATTTATCTAATTTTAGTGAATAGAATTATTAGTTGAGTCGCGATAATTCTGTCAGTACCTACGTAAAATTTTATTAATATTAAAAAAAAAAAAATTAAATAAAAAGTCACAATTCTTACTTAGGACATGAACGTTTAGTAAAGTCGATGATATAATATAAACTGTAGTATAAAATTTAAACTGTATCACTGTAAATTTATAATGATTTATATTATAAATCATACATCGGCAACTTATAGGCCGGGCGCACATTGAAACGCAGTTAACGCAGGCAGGGCAGCGCAATTTCTGTTACTCTTGTTGTAGAACGAGATAGCACGAATTTAAAAGCAGAGCAAGCAGAGCAGTACTGTTTTTCTTCAATTTCTTCAATTGTTTTCAGTTCGGTGAAATAAAACCAACTAAAACTCGAAAGCGTGTTACAATGTCGCGTAGTTTCTGTGTCACATTCACGAGTGCCACATCACTCTGGTGCGACGTAGTGCGGCTCTGCTCTGCTCTGCGTTTCAATTCGCGCTGTCCCGTTCTACAACAAGAGTCACAGAAACTGTGTTGCCCTGCCTGCGTTAACTGCGTCTCACGGTGCGCCCGACCTAACAATAGTATAATTTATTAGTAACACGAGTGCATAGTACCTATCCAAATTTAAGATGGCCGATGAAGGTCGTGTATGCACTGAGTAAATCCGATAAAAGCTAAAATTTAGATGTTAAGGAGGCCAAGAGATATTGAGTCCTAAATTACCGGAAAACTACGGATTTTTTCGACAGTGTAATTAGTACAATGTTTCAGTACAATGTGGGATAATTCGGGAATTTTTCAGTTATCACAAACAAAAGATAAGATTTGAGTAGGTACACATGAATTTAATCCTAGAATCATAATGCTATTTTTTGTTACATCAATCATACATAATCATTCGTCTGTCAGACTACCAAAATCAAAAAGTTGGGAAAAATATTAAATTGCTGTAAAGTTATATTGTGTATATAAAACTGATTCTTTAACCTTTTAAATAATTGTCTTGGGCTAGAACATATTTTTCACAGTTTTACCAAAAAATTTTATATCAATAACTCAAAAAACCACCTTTCATCCTGGAAACTTTCGTCGTCTGTCAGACGAATGGTTATGATTCTAAGGTTAATTTGATCTAGTCATTGCTAACTGGGCGAGCCCGACTCACTCTTGGCTGATTTTTTAATCTTTGCCTACAAATAATATCAAAACAATTTTTACAAAAACCATTATGCATTATCTCGTCAGACTTCTTCTCACATATACATATAACTAATTATAGTATCGCAAAAAAACTTCACCTTTCATCAAGTTGAAGAAGGAAAAAATACAAATTCAGAGTTGCTTAATAAATAATCATCAACATTTTTTTTGCGCAAAACCAACAAAGCTATAGATGTAAACAAATAAAATTAAATTGATATGCAAGCCTTGTGTGATCACGACACCCAGGGCCGCTTCTAGGAGGGGCACATGCCCCCTCTACAGATGTTAGACGGCGGCAAAAGTGCAAGTTCGGTGGCGGTCCCTGATGTTGAACATTCAAATGTTGAAGTTGTTTTGCTCGTCTCTTGCCTTTTGCAGGAAATGAATTTTGAAATCTGAATTCTGCTCAGGGTGGACGCCAACAACAAAGTTTGCCCCCGCCCCCTCATAATAATTGTAGGTCCGGCCCTGACGGCACCCACTTAATTCATCACGAATGAAGCCATTTGAACAATATATATATATATATATATATATATATATATATATATATATATATATATATATATATATATATATATATATATATATATATATATTTTTATGACCAACCATAACTGGATTGTGGAAGAGGAAGAAAAATTATAATTTATTGATATAAAAAGACTATTTATTTTCTTTCATTAATTATTTTGAAATATTTTCTTCTCCTTACATTATATAATAATAGAATTAAGTAGGTACTTAGGAATATTTAATTTACAATAAAAAAAATGTTGGACGGCAGTAAACAAGTAAATTTTAGTTTATTTGTGATTGTTTTCATTGGTTTTAGTTGGCAACAGTGGTACTGCGATGGATTAAAGCTACGTAAGTTTTCAAAATTTAATCTACTTTATAGTCAACATTTTCGATTAGGGTTGACCGGGGTAATTGTGAATGGATTTTCATGAGTTGAGATAAAAGCATTGCTTTAAGTACTTTTTATTTTATATAACACATAATGGTTAATTTATTTTTAATTCTACATTATTCAGGATGCACCCCCCAAATTTTGAGCAAATTCGTATGAAAAACAAAAATTTTATAAGCCATTCACATTTCCCCGGTGCGGTTTTGCAAATCTTATGAATTTCGGGGTAAATGTGAATGCCATCGGAAAAATTATTTAGAATGGATTACAAGAGAAGTGTGGTACGTCAGAGTAAAGCCCAACTCAAATTCTTCACATTTACTCCATTTTCAAATTTTTCATCATACTTTAACGGTCACAATTTCTTTTTGTTTAATGCAAGTTACGCATACCTCAAATTTCTACAAAAAATCAAGGTTAAAGAAAAAAAACAAAAATTGTAGGAACAGATTTATTACAAGCTAAAGATGATATTTTGTCATTTTATCATATAAAAAAGCAAAAAATTACATGAATTCACACAAAAACAAGGAAAATAAGACTTTTTCAAGGAAATACATTTAGTTTACATGAATAAAAAACATTTTTTTTTGTATTGTTTGTACAACGGAAACTTGAACAATAAGGTCACCAGCACCTTCATCAACATTTTCAACTCTGAAAAGGACACTACTGAAATTTTTGACCGAATGAAAATCCTTTATGAAAATCCGCATCTTGACTAAAAATCACAAATAGTGATTGAAAAATTATCAAACTTGATCGGCTGAGGATTTTTTGATAGCCAAGTACCTTGGCCACGATTCTAATGTTTGAAATTAAAGTCCATCTTAGAAAATGTGAAAATATTTTCTTTGCCATTTTTGACCCGTAAACAATAAATACGATTACGAGTAGTCCGTCTTTCGAGTTTCACTTCATCAATCATCAGAAAAAATGCAAGTGAAGATTTTATATTGAGTAAAAATTATTTCATTTTAAATTAAACAAGAATAGGTTGGCAGTAAGAATGTAATAAAATTTTACAAGTCAGTATTTTATATTTAAACATTGTTCTTTAGATTCTTACAGGGGAAGTTGGAACAAGACGGTATTTTGAAGCTTTGATGATAAATAAAATTCAGAGTTTTGTGATCAAGACTTTTTCTAATTATCTTCCAAATCAAATAAACAGAAAATACGCTGCCAATGGGATGTGACCCACAGCTTCCTCGTATTCGTAAAAGATTTTAAAACAGTATTCTACTAAATATATACCCTGAAATTATATTTTCGCCTAAAAGTTCGTAAAAAATTATTGTAATTCAAAATACTTAAAGGCTATATTATAAAATTTTAGAGACTAACCCCCAAAATACTTTAAAAATTTGAGCGAAGTGAGACTAGCAGTAAATAAGATATTGACATTTAATGGGATTTCATGGTAGCGCCGTGGATACTATTACTCCGAATGCAATGAAATTTGTAGGGGACCATCTAGGTAGGAACCAGACGCATAATTTCTGACAATTTCATAAAAAAGAATTTTGAATAGTTCAGAAGTTATGCCACTTAGTACAATTTAGTATAGGTATTAATGGAATGACATGGTAGCGGTGTAGCTACCGTTACTCCGATTTCGATTAAATTCATAGGGGACCATCTAGGAACCAAACTGCATAATTTTTGAAAATTTCATTAAAAACGATCGAATAGTTCAGAAGTTGGTGCAAACTGATGCCACTGGTTGCCACTTGGTGAAAATTGGTGACATACAGACGGATAGACAGACGGACGGACAGACAGACACCAAATCAAAATTGTTTAGGAAACACTAAAACGTAAAATGTGTGTAAAAATTTTTTCTATTTTTCAAAAGTGATCACAATGCTTCCGCTAATTTAGTAGTCTCTTAGGTTAAGTTTATAAGTACATAAGACCAAACGATTCTCTAATAATTAATTTATATGTAGTTAGCAAAACACTCTAAACAAAAAATATTATTAGATTTTACTGTAATATTTAATTTGGAAAAATATTCCAATTCATTTACACGAATCTTTTGTTTTATAGCCGATTATATCAAAGCCTGTTCCATAAGTGATCCAAAAATTAAAGAATGCATGAAAAGTCATGCTCAGGATGCCGCGCCCAGAATTTCTCAAGGTAAGTCAAACATTCAGACACTTCTTTTCTTAAGCAACCAAGCAAATTAATTACAACTTTTTAATCATTTAAAAATCACTGGAGTAGCTTGGCATTTTTGACTTTGATCTTCATGAAGACGACTATGGATTCTTGATAAATCCCGTTAAGAAAAGTGTTTTCATGTTATCAGATTAATTACCAAGTACTTAAGTCATCAACATAATTATAATTCTACTTTGAATAAATCTTATATGTATATTAAAATATAATAATTATAAACAAAAACAAAAAAAAACATGCTTAACTTATTCAACAAAAACTAAGGCCTTTGGAATTTTAATTCAAATAGTTATCGTACTTATATAAAAAAAAATTAATAACTATATTAATTAATTCAGTTATGATTATACCTCATAATTACAATTAGTTAATTAAATAATATAAGTTATCAAAATTATTATATCATTTTTTTATTCTCAATTTTTTATACATTTATATTTATAGAATTACATTAAACAGTATTCTAAACTAGAGACATAAATTTCGGGCATTTTCTTAAACTAAATTAAAAAAAAATGGACTCCCTGCCCCCTGGTCCCGATTGTTAACACTTATGAACTCCATATTTAAGCAATTTCAAATTTTATTCTTTGTATTATTTTCATTCTTTGTATGAATTAGTTAGAATTCATAGCTTTTCTGTAATCTGATTAAAAATATTATAACTTATTATAAGGTTTATTTACTAAAATATTTGATAATATATTTTTTCTACAATCTTAGCGGAAAGAAGGCTTTTAGCGCTCTGTGACGAGAGCGCAAAATGTGTATTTGACGAAGACTCTCGTTGCCGAGCAACAAAATACTACTTTGCGCTTTAAAGCGGAAAAGTAATACTTTGTCGCTCGCTCAACATATATTTAATTGCAAATCGGGTAGACGTTGTTTATATTTTCTATGGTAACAAATAAACAGATTCTAAAATCATTATTTTTATAGTAATCAAGTGAAGTATAATTTTATTAAATTTCAAAATAACTGCAAAATATTAATTAAAAATAATAAATAGCTATAATTAATAAACAATAAGAATAAAAAATTTAAAAAAATCTATACATATATGATGAAAATATATAATAGTGACAGTGATTTCTCAAGTACACCTTCAGATATTTCTCAAGCTGCAAAAATTATAACATTAACTCGACAATTTCCAGAGTTATTTGGAAGTGACAGATGTTTTCAATTTTTTTCAACGATAAGATAATTAAATCTTTACGTTCTGTTACCACCATTAGAAGGCTAATAGATGACTTTATATTTCTTTCTTGTGACAGCTCTATACTATAAATTAAACAAACAAATTAATACAATTTACAATTAAAAATGTCTGTCACCTACAGGTGACACTGGGAATTGCCGAGTTAAAGTAAATATTAACGTCCATTATTATTTTTTCAAGTATCTTGTAAATAAAAAATACTTTTTATAAGATTGTAGAAAAAATTTTGTGTGCAATTCGAGCACAAAATGACATTGTCGCTCTCATTGTCATTCTCAATCGAGCGACAATGTAACATTTGACGCTCTTGATACACAAATAACTATTGCAATTAAACATAATGGCACCTTAGAATTAGTAATAAAAACAATAATGTTGGTGACATAAATAATGAGAATTGGTATTTTAATCAAATCTTTTAAATCAATATCTACACTCATACCAAATTTCAAGTTTCTAACACTAATTGAAGTAGGTATCCTAACAAAATAATTACCTATATTTGAAATTTGAAATAAATCTCCATAAACATTTTCAACGTTAATAATTTTACAGTCCATATTCATACAGCTTGTCTATTGGTGTACAAAATAATTTAAAAAAATAAATAGGTAGATAAATAAATTAAATAAAACTTAAAAATGAGAGCTATGTAGCTGATTCAAATGACTAGAGTCCTTTACTAGGTATTAATACTTTTATTAAACCATATACTTTTTACTATTAATAAAGTACTTGCTTTGAAAAAATTCCAATTTTATTGTAGTTCATTTTATATAAGTAATATTTTTGCAAAGTAAAGTGCTTTGTTTATAAGACCTCAAGTGAAACTTGACTAACTCTTACACCACGTCGCACAACGTCAACAATTCCATATAAAGTACATTAATTGTCAAAACAGTGTTCTAGTTGGGCGTTTTGTCATTATAGGTCATGACCGTCATGTTCTTAATAGCACGGTGTTTTTAATTTTTAAAAATAGTTATACTTAAAAAAAGTAGTTTTTAAAACAATCAGTTGAATTAAATTCGAGATTTTATATTAACCCGGTGGAAACTGTAGCTTCGGGAAAATCACTTTAAAGTTTTCAGCAAAATTGCAAGCAGTTACAACAGTACAAGTCTATGTTGCTTAAAGATTGAAGCTAAAATAATACTCCTGTCGCAGAATCCTGCATAACATAGCAAATTTCCGTTTAAAAAAATTAGTTTTTCTCGGAAACTAGTTGACATAGAATAATAGTTTAAAGACCTTTTTTGTGTGATTTTTTCTCCACGTGTCAATGGTGTAAAAAAATTTTGTAAAATTTTTTGAATAAGTGGAGATTCTGGCAAAAAAATAATTTTTTCGACGAACAAAAATCACGTTCCGGGCATCGGACGTGTCTGGCTAACAAACTTGTCCAACGGTCTAGGACTTCCAACAATTTCACCAAATATCGTAAAAGTAGGACGTTTATATATATATATATATATATATATATATATATATATATATATATATATATATATATATATATATATATATATATAAATATATATATATATATATATATATATTTTATTATATATATTATATATATATATATATATATATATATATATATGTATATAAATATATATAATATTATGTTATATATTATATATATATATATATATATATATATATATATATATATATATATATATATATATAATATTATAATATATATATATATATATATATATATATATATATATATATATATATAAATTTTAGTGAATATTATTTTCGGTTTCTAGAGACTTCAAAACGAATTCCTATCATAGTCCCGGGTTCAAGTCGCGTCATGACAATGGCTGTAATAACTGACTTTTCAATTCAAAAATTCGCTGAAAACACTGAACTAATGACGATACAGTTCAAGTGGTCGAATAGTGTGGGTAGACTAGTGGTTAATTCTTTTCGGTGCAGTGTTATTTAAATAGATATAGCTTCCTAAATATTGAATTAATATTATAAATTTAAAAGTTCCTTTTGAAAACATATTTATCCTAAATCAAACCAACTTTATACTAATATGTGATATAGTCGTTTTTAAAATTAAAATATTAATCATTATTAACATTTTTTAGGAGACCCAAAATATCATGTACCACCGTTGACCCCAATGGAAATCAAAGAAATTATACTGGAAGGAACAAACACAATTCAGTTGGCTTTACAAGATGTGAAAATCTATGGTCTTGAAGACGCCAAATTCCTAGCCGGCAATTTACTGTAAAATATATTTTTACAGAATTTGAATTACAGGCAGTTAATTTATTAAAAATAAATTTTCTTTTGTAGCAAAAACGATACTCACTATGAGGTCACATATAAAATACGTCTTCCAATGCTTGTACTGTTAAGTCACTATAACATCAAAGGACGTATTCTAGTTATTCCACTTACTGGCGATGGGCCTAGCAACATAACTCTTGGTACGTTCTTATAGCAGACAATTTTCTTTAAACATGGGTATGTTTTTAGGTTGGGATGCAGTTGAAAAACCTCCTGTCCATAAGAATGGCATTGAAAATGTGACGGTTTATAATTTAGTAAAAACTATGTATAATCTAAGAACGGGTAGTCGAAAATTTGGGGACACTACGATTTCCGTAACACTGGCATTTGAATTTCGATAAAACGCCCCAAATCAAAATGAAAATAAAGAACAAAATTTTTTCATATCTCACTTGGTTTTCGAGATATTACTAGGGTGAATGCGGGAGAGATGCCGCACATTTTGAAAACACTTGATAATTTTTAAAGTATGCATTTAATTGATTTGAAATTTGGTACACAATAAATGTAAACATTGTTCTTTAAAACTATTTATAAATAATTTTAAATTTTGAGTCATAAAGGATTCATAATTAACATTTTTGTAGAGTCGGCAAAGCGGCGTCTCTCCCACACCCATGGGAGAGATGCCGCATCAAAGAAGGTGAGACGCCGTATAGTTCATATTAAAAAATTTGTATTTTACAGACATCTCCATACATGATGCATTCCATATGTAGCCATTTTTGGCACTTTATACATCTTAACCAGTCAACTTTTCTTTTGTTTCTGAGTACTTTTCAAAACATTCAATATACACGCAATCATCATTATTTTCGTTATCTTCACTAATATGAGAGGTCTTCCTGATCCAATTAATGGATCTTTTATATTTATGTGGCATAATTTACAATCCAAAAAAAAAAAAAAAAATAATTGCATAATATTAAGGAATAAGTCTATGTTTTTAACATGTAATATGATGCGACATCTATACCAACTTTAAATGCGGCATCTCTCCTTTTTGTTGGGATAGATGCCGCATGTTGCTATAGCAAGCATAGTGCGGAATTCTAACCTAAAATTTTATACAATACTTTTAAAATATACCTAAATTAATAACAAAACTCATTTTCATTAAAACCATGACATATACCTTCTAAAATTCTAATGAATTAAATGCTTGATAAAATATTATGTTAAAAAACTTACTTTTCAATAATAGAAAGTTGGATAATTACTAAACTGATGGACAAATCATAAATGTTACCATATCATATACAGTTTAAATAAGTAAATTATTTTAAACATATAATCCATTAATAGCGCTATCTATTAATCAACGGACGAACTATGGCCACTACGGCATCTCTCCCGCACTTACCCTATTTGAAATTCTTAATTCTTAATACATAATTACATAATTACACAAGGAGACGCTCCCAGAGTAAAATTCGCAATTTTGATAAAACTTTGCTGATATGTAGAAAAGGCAAAAATAAGAGACCCGTAGTTTTTTTTGTCAAGAATCTTTCACTTTTACGGGGTGAAACCAGCTGCTTAAGTTGGGAGTATAAGTAAACTGGGGTCGAGTTCACAAAGGGAGCTGAAGAGATGAAAATGGGGGTAAATTTTCTTGTACAACCTAAGTGCTTAAATAACACAGTTTAAATAACATTTTTTAAAATTTTTTTTACATGATAGTGGTCACAAATTTTCGTAAGTAAGGAAACAAGATAAATAGTTAATGTTTCTTGTTGTCTTTATGTGTACCCATTGAATTATAAAACATATCCATGATTCAGTGTTTTCCCATGCAACAGAAAAATATTTTTTTTTAAATAATCCTCATTTTGATTTTTAGTCGGTAGTACCTTTGAAGTTGCTTGCATTTTCGACTTGAAAGATCGTAAGGGTAAAGAATATTTGAATTTGGTGCAAGCTGATCTCGATTTTGTAAGCGAACGTCTCTACTTCGATTTGAAAAATTTGCTGGGCGATAAAAACGAATTAGGTATGGAAGTAAATAAAGCACTGAATGACAACTGGCAAGTGATTTTGAGCGATTTAAAACCGGCAATCGTCGATCTCGTGAAGGAAATTTTGCAGATAATAATACTTGGTTACACAAATCATATACCTGTAAATGAATTATTGCTTCCTTAATGATTTTCTTCCGAGTAACATTATAGCCTGTATTTTCTTTTATTAAATAAGACAGTCAGTTTATTGGAGTTTACTGATAAGCTGTGAAATATGTAATAATATACCTAATTAATAAGGACCAAAAATAGTAAAATGTTTTTGTTAATATTATTTGACTGTAATTTTGCAAAAATTGTTTTACTTTAAGTACATATTTATCAAAGGGTGCGTATTTTATCTTACTACTAAAATGATTATTATTGGCAGGGTGCGTAGTATATGGTGGGGATAATTAAATCGATTGCAGCGTGAGTAGTGGAGAAAATAGGCAATAATACATGCTTCATATGTGTTTATAGTGTAATAAAAAATATTAAATAAAAATATAATACATTGATCCACTTTGATTATAAACGCAATTGCCACTAATATGTCGTTCCTTATTTATCCGTCAACGTATTAACGTCTACACGTCAATCCATAAATACAAAATTAAAAATATTTGAGGTATTTTAAACTCACATGCAATGATGTTTCATAAGAAGTTATTGATGTTTGCCTTATGTATGACTGTACATTCAACTAAATGACTTATGCCAGCATTTCTTAATTTTCGAATTTCCCTGAGGTGTTTCACTATCACCAGCAACTTTTTCCTCTGCATAGTCCGGGGTTGGAAGGAAATACTGTCTTGATAATTATATCCATGTTAACGTCGAAAATTGTTTAAATACTTTATTAATACAATTATTATATTCATCCAGTATTTTATACCTCAAATTGTTCAAATTTATTTATAAAAAAAAAAAAAATAATTGTAAATAACAAATATTTGTATTCAGATTTTACGGTTTTTTTGAAAATATATTAAATTTATTTCCACGGTTACCATTATTTAATAGCATAAAAAAATGTATATTATAGATGTCATTGGCATCACGCACCCAGCCAATATTAAAGTGACTCCAATTTTACTATTATCTTATTTTGTTGTTTTAACTTGTAATCTTTTATAGCCAAGCTTGAATAAAACGTGGTACGCTCTCCTAGTTTAGTAGTAATTTTTAAGTTAAGAAACGGAATAGTATTACGTTTAAATTCAACAGTATATAACACTAAAAAGAATGATAATTAACAGAAACTTTCATAGTCGAATCAAATACACACCCTAAGAAAAATGTTGTTAATTGTTAGAATGTCAAAATTTTATATAGGTATATATATATATATATATATATATATATATATATATATATATATATATATATATATATATATATATATATATATATATATATATATATATATAAAAGCATTTAATTTTTGTTAGTGAATTTTCATTCTGGAAATTCAGCTATTACGGCCGTTCTCATGTAGGCCGTGAGCGCGAAAAAGGATTTTACGCAACTTTTATATGTAAAGTAGTTCTTGGAAAATTTATAATTTTTTATAATGAAAATTTTATACATTGATAATGCTTTCTTTGTCAATATAATAAGCTATTTATATTTCTATCTCAATACAATATAAATTATAATAAAACAGTTGTTTAGTTAACTATATGTAAAACAAGTGATGGCTAGTCAATAAATGTATTACAATAATGATATCTCTGTCTCATCTTTTTAATATAAAATTAACCAGATTTTGTAAGAATACGTTATGGAAAGAATATTTTTGTATGATGCCTTCATTTAGAGCGAGGGAATATACCTATATGTTTGCATACCTAGCAAAAAATCGAAAAGTACTGCATCGATTTTGAAAATTTCTTCAATGTTACAAAGCTAAACAAATTCAAATGAATACAGGGTATGTTATATGAGTGCCGTCAGGATCCTGTGGACCCAAAAAAATCAAAATTAAATTACCCAATCAATTTTGAAAATTTTTTCACCGTTAAAAAACTAAACTATTTTAGTTACTTATGTTAAATGAGGTTCCCAAAGATCTAGCGAATCGCCATAGGTTACGTTATATGAGATTCGCCAGGGTCCTAGGAACTTAGAAGCACCAAAAATGAACTACAAAACTGATTTTAATAATTTTTTCATTGCTAAAAAGATAATCTTAGATGTATATAGCCTATTTTATATGAGATCCGGCAAGAGCCTGCGAACCTAAAACTACCAAAAAAAAACCATTCAATCCATTTAAAGAACCTTTTTACTGTTAGAAAGCTAAATTATTTTAGATAGACAAACATTACGTTATACGAGGTCCGTAAAAATAATTTTTTAGTATCTGTAAAATAATTTATATTTATTGAGAGTTGACGTGAGATTATGCCCCCCCCCCCAGTTCAAATGAGTTTTAATGAAATTTTATCAGGCCCCACCCCTCATTTTAGGCTCACGTAATTAATGGATGTCCCTTTATCTATTGTTCAAAATACTAAGTATAAGCTAAGTTTTACATACAGCTGTACGAATTCTTAACTTTAAACACGACTGTGTGTAAAGAATCACGCTGCCTGCAAATAAATACGGTAAGAATAAAAAGTTATTTCGTTCCAGGTAAATTAATGTGAGATTTAATTGTACTTTGTAATATAATTTTTTATAATTACTTCCTTGACGACATTAATACCGCACAAAATAGAATGATTCTCATAACCTAAATGATATAAGATTAAACTCTTAGTTTTTTTGTTTTTTTTTTTTTTTTCTGTAAGCTTTTTACCAATTACATCATACACATCATTTATTCGACGTCCATAAATCAAAATTAATTTGACTTTTCCGTTTGTAATCAGCAGAGATGGGAAGAAAAGGTCCCTAACAGAGTCGCCATATAAAATATTTTGTACTGGGGAGCTACGAATAGAGCTGGGGGGCTGTCATAGAACGTAAAAATATTATCAGTCTTTTTTAAATCAGTTTTACGACGTTTTGCTACTAATACCACATCGTTAATGTAATTGTTTTGTGTCTGTTTGTGTTTTTAATTGCCAATATTATGCTTGTTATATGTACATATATATCTTTTTTTTTTTTTTTTTTTTTTTATTTAAGCTTATTTATTGTCGCTCGACTTCTTTGGTCATTTGCGACTACAATTAATTTATTACAATTTTTGAATACATAATATGTATACAATCAAAGATTAACAGTTAAATTTGATAAATACTTATTATACATTTAAATTATATAATATATATTGCCAGTTTATTTTGATTGAAAAAATGTTATATTAATAATTATATAATTTGGTTAATTAACTGTATTATATTAAAATACATATTTGTGTGTTGCTGTTTTGAATTGAGAATGATTGTTTCTAATACACTTTCAGAAAAAACTTTGGGTTTATATTTTATCTAGTAAACAATTAATTTTTAGAAACTTCATAATTTTTTGCACGTTTATTTCACTGTAACTTAAAATTTCATGGAATGGGGTGTTCTCTATTGTTTTGTTTCTGTTGTATTTTTGACATTCCACTAATATGTGTTTGACTGTTAAAGTTGTATTGCACACGCCACAGTGTGGAGGATTTTCTTTGTTCAGTAAATATTTATGGGTGATTTTGGTATGTCCTGTTCTTAGTCTGCATAGTAAGACTTCTTCTTTTCTGTTTTTTCTGCAAGCGGTGTTCCAATATCCAATTGTAGGTTTCACTAATTTTAGTTTGTTGTTGGGAGTTATCGACCAATCATTTTGTCTGTCACTGTTTATTCTTTTTTTTATATGCGATATTAAGTCGCCGGCTATAACTCTTATAGTGGATTGATCGTGTGTGTTGTTGTCTTGCTGGGCTGCCTGATCTGCCATTTCATTCCCGATTATTCCTGAGTGGCCAGGAATCCACATAAACTCTACATTCTGATGTCTTGTTATTGCTTCGTACAGTAAATCTATGATTTCTATAACTAAGGGATGTTTAGTTTGTCGATAATTTTTTAAAGATTGCAAGGCACTAAATGAATCGGAGCATATAAGAACATTAGAGAAATTGGTTGATGATATGTAAACCATTGCCTCTTTAATTGCATGTAATTCAGCAGTGAAAATTGTTGCGTAACATGGTAACTTAAACGATATTTTTTGATTATTTATTACATAAGCTGATGCTGTTTTCATTTCTGTTTTTGATCCGTCTGTGTAGATTATTTGATAATTTTGATATTTGTTGTTGATCGTTTCGAGAAATTCTGTTTGATATTGTATAGAATTCGTAGAAATTTTGGGAAATACGGATAGCTGCAAATTTACTTGTGGTGTAGAATAATACCAGGGAGGATATTTTGTAGTTTTAATCTGAGCCACGTTAGGTATTTCCAGTTGTAGGTTACTTAAAATATATTTGCAACGAATGTTCAATGGCTTTGAAATTTTATTATTTTCATATCTTTCTATTGTCCTTGTGTTTATTATTTCATATGCTGTGTTGTTTTTTCTGGAGTGTAAGTTAATATAATAATTTAGTGATAGTTCTTTTCTTCTTTCTTTCAGCGATACTGTATTCGTTTCTATTTCTAAGCTACGTGTTGGCGTAGTTCTAAAGGAACCTGTTGCAATTCTGAGTGCTTCGTTTTGAATACTGTCTAGAGTTTTGATTATTGTAGGAGCGGCAGTGTCGTAGATTATTGCTCCGTGGTCTAATTTGGATCGTACCATGCTGCGATATATAGTTAGTAGTGTTTTTCTGTCACTTCCCCAGGATTGATGACCAATTGCTTTCATTAAGTTTAATGATTTGAAGCATTTTCGTTTCAAATTATAAATATGTGCTTTCCAATTTAGTTTATGATCCCATGTCATACCAAGGAATGTTATTGTGTTACTGCGTTGTATGTTAACATCGTTGATTTTTAAATTTATGTTGTTTTCACTTATTTTCTTTTTTCGTGTGAATATTATATATTTGGATTTAGTTTCTGCAAATGTTAGTCCTCTCTGGATATACCAACTGGTAAGATTATTTAGTGTTGTTTGGAGCTTTTCTGTCATATATTGTAAATTGTATCCTCTAATATAAAGAGCGATATCGTCCACGAAGAGGGAGCATGAGATGGGTCGATCGATGAGGCTTGGAATTTCGATAGTGGCTATGATGAACAAGGTTGGACTTATAGCTGATCCTTGAGGAATGCCGTTTTCTTGAACCATTGATTTTGATAAGTTTTTCCCAATTCGAATTTGGAATGTTCTATGTCTTAAAAAATTCATTATGAATGCAGTGATGTTTCCTTTTATTCCTAGAAATGACAAAGTTGACAATATTTTATCACGCCTTATTCTATCGTACGCTTTTTCGATATCTAAGAAGACTGCCATCGTGTACTGTTTGCGGAGAAATCCTTCTTGTATTTCATTTTCTAGTTTGATTAATTGGTCTACTGCGCTATTGTTTTTCCTTGAACCACATTGTTGTTTTGGGAATGTATTTCTCTTTTCTAGGCACCACATTAGTCTATTATTGACCATTTTTTCCATTATTTTGCACATTGTATTGGTTAAAGAGATTGGTCTATAGCTCGTAACTTCTGTAACTGTCTTGTTAGGTTTGAGCAATGGTATGATGTGCGCATGATTCCATGATGATGGTGTAATTTGTCTAGACCAAATGTTGTTATAAAAGTTTAATAGAGCACTTGTTGAAGTTTCGTTTATGTGCTGTAGCATTGATATGTGGATGAAGTCTGGTCCTGGTGCTGATATTTTGAAGGATTTAATTGCAGTTTGCAATTCTTCTTCTGTAAAAGGTTGATTATACTCCTCTAAATTGTCTGAGCTGTAATCTATGTTATTTTGAGGTTCTATGATATCGTTATTTGTTACATTGATTGAAGAGATATTATGAAAGTGGTCTGCAAATAGGTCTAATATTTTTGTTTTTTTTGTCACGGTAACATTTTGATCTACTAATGCCGGAATGGTGGTGAAATTGTGTTTATTATTTATCTTTCTTAGCTGCTTCCAGCAAACTGACGCTGGGGTTTGGTCTGTTATTGTTCCTACAAATTCTTCCCACGATCTTTTCTTATTATGCCGTAGAATCTTACGGGATTCGGCTCGAGCTTTCTTAAATAAAATTAAGTTTTCCGTTGTCGGGTGTCTTTTATATTGCGTAAGACAATGTTTCTTTATTTTTATGGAGTTTTCGCATTCTAATGTCCACCAACAAGCATTTTTTTTATTTTGAATGGTTTCAGATTTGGGTATAGATGTTTCCGCTGCTTGTAATATCACTCTTTTGATGTATTCGTTATTCTCTTCGATGTTGTTGGTAGTTGCTAACGTGTTGTCGATTTGACAAATTGTTGTGAAGGTTTCCCAGTCTGCCTTGTGTATGTTCCAGGTGGGATATTTGTCATAGACGTTGCAGGCAGATGTTGTATATTTTATAATTTGCGGAAAATGGTCGCTTGAGTATAGGTGAGGAGCTGTTGTCCATTCTAGTTCACTAGCTATATGAATATGACAGAGTGTTAAATCTATCGAGCTGAAATTTCCGTTAGTTGAATTAAAATAAGTGGGCGATCCAGTATTAAGCAGTGTTAGTTGGTTGTTGGTGATAGTTTGTTCTATTATTTTTCCCCTTGTGTTTAGATTCGCTGATCCCCAGATTGGATTGTGTGCATTGAAATCTCCTGTTAATATGTATGGTTTTTCTAATTGCTGGAGTAATAGCTCAATGTGGTTGTGGTTTAATGTTATGTTTTGATGTATATATATGTTGCATACAGTTATTGGCGTTTCAAGATATAATTTTATTGCCAGCACTTCCATTTCTGAGTGAACTGTGACTGGTTCGTAGTGGATTTTGTTATTTATTGCAAATAACAGACCTCCTTTTGCATTTCCTCCATCTATATAATCTTTTCTATATATTTTATAATTTTTTAATTTGACTGTGTGGTTATTGGATAACTTGGTTTCTTGTAGGCAGAGTGCAGTGGGTTGATAATTAAATATTATCTGTTGTAGTTCGGGATATTTTGTTCTGATACTGTTTATGTTCCACGATATTATTCTGTCTGCCATTATTAAGTGCTTAAGTCTTGTGAGAGGCTGTGAGGTGAATCTGATGATTCTTCACTTGATGACTGCGTAGTGTTATACAAATGCATTTTTATTTTATTCTGGAGCCGTGTCAGTCTGGCTTTGATAGCTTTTTCTTCCAAATGAGGGTAAATGTCGTATAACATCTGATTCAAATTTTCTAGATCTGGTGTGTATGACTTTAGTATTTGTATTGGTTGAGTTGAACTTTTGACTTCGCTTAACATATTACATAGGGTGTCGAAATCTAGGATATATTTCTCAGGTTCTCGTTCTATTATACTTTTAACAGGTTTTAGATAGTGCTCGACTTGCCTGGTTTGTGTTGACTCCCTGCTCGTTTTCTGTTTTTTCTTTCGTGGCTTGTTTACTCTGTCTATTTCATTTTTACTATTGTCTATGATTCTGTTACTGTTTTGAAGATTATTGGAATTTTGATTTGCAGATTCATGAACTAATGCTGTAGTAGTTATTGTGAACATTTCTTGGGATTCCGGGTCCTTGACTACTTCTCTTGTTTCATCAATTCTATTTTCGACTGATGATAGATTACTTGATGTTTCTTCATACGAATTATTTGATGATTCAGCCGGTCTTTTTCTGGTGTCTTGAATTATTGAAGGGTTGGTTGGATAAACGAGGTTCATACATCTGTTTGCTGTGTGACCGTGCAATTTACAGTTGTAGCATTTCAAGCCTTCTGTTTCTATGAATATCCGGTGGTATTCATCATCATGTAAAATTTCCAGGCTCTTGGGAATGAATCCATTTTCAGGAGGGATTATGTAAACTTGTCTTCTGAAGCTCAAAATATGTGCATATTCTTTATCTTGTATTCCAGCTTTTAATTCGGTGATTGGGGAACCAACTTGCAGTTTATGAAAATCTAATGCTGCTTCTATTTCGCTATCTGAGATAGTTGGAGATACGCCTGATAGCACAATTTTTTTCAGTGGTGAGACCATGCGCCTGATTGGTATTTGAAAATTTTTATATTCAACTGTAGTTCTATTTTGGATAGCTTCATCGACAATTTCTTTACTTAACAGATATACGCAGACTCGATTGTTTGATATTCTTGCTGCATATTTGATTTTGGATGGTCCTACTATGGTTCCGATTGCTTTTACGTAGTCTGTTAAATTTAGTTGGTCGTTTATGACTTGCATTATAATTGCTTGTTCTTTGTTGGGCCTGTTGTTCATTTTAACTATATTGGAGTACGTTGTATTACTATTGACTGTAGTTGTTGCTTTAGGCACTGTGGTAGTTTTTGTTGTCTGTTGTGATGTACTGTTGTTGTTGTTCTCGAAACTCCTGTAGTCAGAGGTTTCGGGCTCCATTTCGATGCTTTCCATATTTAATGTTTTGTGTTTTAATGCAGGGCTTTAATGGCCCTGCATTAACAAGAGAACGAATTAACTTTTGTTGATAAGTGTAGATAATTTTATTGTGGTTTAATTTTAAACTATTTCGTAACTATTAATTGTTGTGATAGTAATTACTTTTAAATACACGTCTATTCACTACAACTGCTTAGCTTCGACTATATATATCTTATATTTTTCTAATGGAAAAATAAAATCATCTTCAATCTTGTAAGCGACCTACTAGAGTGATACAATCTACTAATACAATCAATTTTGTTTACATTAAAGCAGGTATAAAGAAGGTGAGATATAGATATTATTTAAATAATCATAAAGGAAATAGAGATATTGTTTACATTATAAATGTTTTGAATTCGTCTAAATTAATTTCTATTACAGTCGACCACTTATTTATTCAACATTAATTTTTTTAAATTATTTTTAAAATTAATAGTATTGTGTGCAATAAGTGCGGGAAATTGTCGATTGCCCACGAAAGCGAAATTGAGCGCACGAACGTAGTGAGTGCTCTCATTCGCTTGAGTGGAGCAATTGACAATCCCGCACGAGTTGCACATACTATTTTTTATTACGAATTTCACATACTTTTTTCTATTATTATCACTAATTTTGACATTTTTATTACTTTTTAAAATAATATTTTTAAGTGTTCGTCTTTTTTTTCTGAATTAATTATCGTTTAAATATTACTTTGTTGGTGGTTTCTATAGAAATAATTATGAAATATTTATTAAATGAAAAATTAAGAGGCGGCTTTGCGTATTTTGATTAAATTTTGCGTGTTTTATTGTCAATTTGCGTGTGCAAAGTTACTTTCCACACGCAAAAAAGTATGCGGGAAGAGTACAGTGGGCAAACGGCTATTTTGCGTACAGAAATGTGTGCGCCAAGTTAGTACTTCTCCCGCATGAGTAATAAAAAATTATATATTAAATTATGAAAAATTGGTAATTTTTGATTTTTACTGATTTGTTCTTAAAAGCTTTCTAGGCTAATCTTCAAATCCAGAGGAAACTCCTCAGCTTTGTAATAAAATTTATAGCCCCCCAATCCAAAATATTTTATATGGCGATTCTGTTAGGGACCACTGTTTTCCCAAGTCTGGTGATCAGTAAAAATATTTTTACTTGACAAAATTTTTGACTTAACGATGATTGTTTAATTTATTTTTCCTTGACTTTCCTGATATTTATTTTTTTAAATGTAATCTTTTTATCACCTAATTATTTAATTACCTTTTACAATTGTTAGAAATTGCAATAAGGAAAAACAATCCTGTTATTGTAAATCTAAAAAAAAAAATAATTAATATTCTTATTTTATATAAAAGTAATTTGAGCTAAAGTATCAGATAACAAGTACACAGACCAAGGACGTCACCAAGAAGAGAGAAGACAGGGAAAGACAGCTGACCTTCGTTAGAAACTCAAAAAAAAAATAGCAAAAAGTTGAAGATTTCTGTTAGTGTTTTTATTAAAGAATGTTTTGATTTATTCATCTTTCAGCTTAGCTCCAACAGCTGAATGGAATTATCAAGATGGACCCATTCAAAATCATGTTCGGAGCAAATTTTGCTCCTCCTAAATAATGCTTGTAATTAAAAAAAAAAAAAAAATTGCTCAAATTTTACAATTATTTTTGTGTTTACATAATAAATAATTGGAAAACTTATGTCACTTCTATTCGAAGTAAATATGCATGTATATATTTAACCAAATTTATAACTTTTAAAACACTTATTGTAATTCATTCGTATACCCGTAGCTGAGAAGTGTGGAAACTTTTGTTTACATCCTTTACACGGTTATGGTTGGGGCTTGGGAGATGATACATAACAAGAACACATAGTTTATATTAGGGATGTTATGGATATCCGTAATCGTAACCGAACTACCGGATATCCGAAATAATTAATTATCCGTAACCGAAACCGTATCCAAAAATAAATGTTTCGGATTTGTTTCGGATAACGACAGACAACTTCCGCTGGAAAATTGAGTTTAAATCGAAGAAAATTTTGGCTGCATGTGTTTCTTTTGATAGATCTTTGTTGATTCGTGTTTGGCGTTCACTTTTTTGGTACAATTCTTCCCCTTTTTTCTTAAAAAATCGTCACTAAAAGCAATTATCCGTAATCGTAACTGTATCCGGAACATTATCCGATATTATTATATATCCGTAACCGGAACCGAAACCGAAAAAAATGTTTTTAAATATCCGTATCCGTATCCGAAATTTCATATCCATAACATCCCTAGTTTATATACATAGGTACACGTGTGTACCATCAAAGGATACTTTGTGCTGTAACCAGGGCCGGCGAGAGGGTAGGGCAGGTGGGGCAATTGCCGGGAGGCCCGGTAAAAGGCTGAGAAGGTTTTTTTTTGTTCGTTAGTCATATTTTAGGGGAAATATGAGATGTTAGGAAGGGGCCCGGAAGGTAAATTAGGGGCCCGGGAAAAGATTGTCGAGGTTTTATTTTTCTCCCACTCTTAAATGTATTTTTGGGGTAAAAATGGCAAAATATGTTAAAGTATCGAACGAAAAATTTCCTCAGGGCTCTCGCCGGCCCTGGCTGTAACGCTTTCGTAGTGCCGACTGTAAATGCTTAAAAACAGTCAGTAAGTACCGCCAACTAATATTTAAATTTCTTACTATTTCATATTTTCCATTCTCATCATACACTTTGATGGGCATATAAAGAAAAAATAGGAAATTAAAAACATCGCATAAAAAAAGTTACCAAAATATCGGGCAGAAAAAAAAAACACATAAAAACAGTTTTTGTTGTTTTTGCTGTATATTTATATCTTGTAATTAAATATTTGTTCTTGTAAATGAAAAAAAGGTTTTTTTATTTTTTTTTTTAATAAAAAATTAATTATTATGTACCTATAATATTTGTTATTAAATTTTCTTTTTATTGTGAGTATGGGTTATATGACATTGAAATACTTATAAGGCACTGTTCTACTTACAACGATATTTCTTTCGCAACTTAAACTTTACAGTCACGATTTTTATTTTTTACAAAAAATTTTGGTCTTTTCGATCCTATTTATCAGTGCGTCCACCATGACATTTTTAAAATCCTGACGTCAAAAAAATTTCATAACCTTACATTCTACGACTCCACAAAACAGAAATCCAATTTTCAAAACTAAAATTCTTGGAAAATATCAAACAGTTTATACAGAAGTCCCCACAATATTTTTCAGACAAATACGATTGCATTTGCCCAATTTTTTTCAAACATGGCACATTCTCACAATTATCAGCTTTAAATGTATTCGTTAAAATTTTCAATTTTACTTTTATCCTGGAAATTCTGGAATATCCTAAAAATGACTGAACTTCATTTCTATCAATCTTGGTTACGAAGTATCCCACAAATATCAGCGTTCAAATTGGAGTTTAAAGATTTTATTTTATTATTATTATTTTTAAGATATTATTAAATTTTATTTTTATTCTGAAAATTGCAAACTATACTGGAAACCGTTGGACCAATGTTCGTCCCACCTGGTTTCAAAGTGGGCTTTTAAAATTTTTAATTTTGTTTTTATCCTAGAAATCCTGCAATACCCTGAAAACGGCTGAATCTCTTTTCATCAAACCTGGCTAAGAACCATCCTGGGATTGCCAGCTTTCAAATGAAAAGAACAGCATTGAAATTGGTTAAACTGTTTTAGAGATAAATGGCAACGGATAAACATTACGCACACCTCTTACCCCAAATGTATATTCCTTCTCCATTCCATCGTGGATAAAAGCATTTAATACAGCATTACTTGTAAAGGAGCATTTTTTCTTGACAAGTTGATGCTGTACTGCGTATACTCCATAATATTATCGACCGTTACCGTTTACAGTAGAGATGATCGATATATCGATAACTGTTATTTTATAACTAGTATAGAAAGATAACAGTTATCGTCAATAACTGGAATACCCAGTAACTGGTTACTTAAATAACTCCTTTGAAAATATCGATAACATTGGTCAATATTAATATATTCGAAAGCAAGGATCACAGTAATTTATTTTAACCACCTACGGAGAATTTCAAAATAATAACGCCCCAGGCAAGTCAGACATTTTCTATTGTAGCACATTTAAAAAACCCTTAAAAAAGAACTATTGTCTATTGTACAGTTATCTATTTGTATTTGTAATTTTGTATCCATAAAATTGTTAAAATTGTGTATATAAAGCCCAAATCCTTGTACAGACAAGTATTTGAACAGATATTGCAGTACAATAAAGCAAAAAATATTATTTAGTATCCGTCAGTATTATAGATCTGTGCATATTTCACTAACAGAACCGTTTATACGCATATCCAATATCTTACAATATGTTAAAATATACAAATACCATACCAGTTATTATAATAACTGTTATAAATAACAGTTATTTTTCAGTAACTGTTATTCCAATAACAGTTATTAGAAAATAACCGTTTAGCTCATCTCTAGTTTACAGTAGTACATTTGCCACATTTTTTACCATAGGACGTATACAGCAATCCCCCGAAGAACACGATTAATTGGTTCCGTGTTCTTTGAAACCGTCTTGTTCGAGACCACCAAAGATAGGAATTTTCTATTACAAGTGTGAAAATAAAAAAACATAAAAAAATTTCAAAGAAATAACGCAACGACTTTTGAATTATATTACTTACAAACACTTTTGTATGTAATGCATATTTAGTTCGATTAAAATAGAATGGAATTGAGCATTCGTTAGCTTTGAAGTCGGTCTATCATAAAAACTTATTGAAAACTTAGATCGTTAAAATTTCGTAAACGGTGCATCGTAGCTAATAAATGACGAAATTTTTGAAGGCTTTAAGCGAAGCAAGTTGTGGGTATTCCAAACTTTATGCGTCTGTTAAAACCTACCTTTTATTATCGAAAATTATCGAAAACGAACTACTTATCTTAAATTGGTTATAATTGTTTAAACTCTATTAGTCCCTCTGATTTGATCACCAATAGGATATTTTTAAAAAGATTAGCTTTTGATATTTTTCGTAAACGTAAACTTTTGATCGTAAATATCTCGTAAACGGTGCGTCGTAGCGAAAAAATAACGAAATTTTTGAAGGTTTAAGCGAAGCAAGTTGTGGGTATTCCAAACATATTGGGGCTGTCAAAGGCTACTTTTCGTTATCGAAAATTATCGATACCGCGTAACTTATCATAGATTGGTTATAACTGGTTAATTTAGGCACTGTTAGTCCCATTAATTTAGTCACCAATAGAATATTTTCGAAAAAATTAGTTTTCGATACTTTTCGTAAATGGAAACTTTTGATTGTAAATATCTCGTAAACGGTGTGTCGTAGCGAAAAAATAACGAATTTTTTGAAGGCTTAAGCGAAGCAAGTTGTTGGTATTCCGAACGTATTAGGACTGTCCAAACCTACTTTTCATTATCGAACATAACGACATTTTCAAAATTTAAATATGTAAATTTCTACATATTCGTTATCATTTTTATTATAAAATTGTCAAAAATTTTAGTAGTTTTTATTTCTAGCATTTTTATTTTTTTTTATTTATAACGACAAATTCAATTTAGGGTAAAAGCCCCTATCCCGGAACGCGATCCAATACTCTAGCAGTTTTGATATTTTTATATTAATGAAGTTATTTCTGAAAGAAACCTCTGATAACAAAAATTATTATTAATAGAATGATTATTCTTCAATTTAAATTCACCTCGCATTTAATGTTTCCTTACTGAATTAAAGAAATACATACCTATATGTATTAAATATTTTTTGTTGAATACAGTATTTTGATCCTTTATTTACGTCTGATACATAAACCATTCTATATTTCCTACACTGACGTCTAGATGTCACTCTATGTGTCATATTACTCATATTACACGTCTGCTTGTATATCGGTTCTCAACTCTTAGTGTCATTAATATTTTTTGTTTGGATATAGATGTCGACATTTTGTAAAAGAAAAACATTAATAAATAAAATTTTTTGGGTTGTATTCTTTTATAAACATATTCATTGTATTGAAAAAACTTTGTTTCATGCTTATTAAAGAAAAAGAATGGGTGTTTAATTAATTTGTCAATTTTTATAAGCCAGTTTAATTGCACAGCTAAAAATAGTGTTCCGGTATAGGGGATTTTACGTTATACGATTTTTATTCCTGTAAATCAAATCCTGATATAAAACTGATATATTCGCGTACATTGTGAACCGATGTAACTTTATATCAAACATAATAATAGTTATATGTATTTTATTCATTTTCGGAAGAATTACTTAAAAATCGTGTTGTTTGAAACCGTGTAATTCGGGGGAAGGGTACCCGTGTTCTTCGAGTAGGTTCGAAGGTTACCTGTACAATTGGACAACTTGAATTTTTACTATTTAAACGTATGTGGAAAACAAAACAAAATCAATACCAAATAACAACAGCCAGCTTCAAGTGTAACATTGAAATAAAAGAGGATTTATTTTCTTCTACAAAGTAAAATTTTCTCATGTGTTCACACGATGAACATGTGTATCAAGAAATTACGATAGGAGAAGAAAATTCATTAAAAAGAAAAAAAAATGTAATCAAAGTATAACCTTGTCTTCTATCAAGTTTAAATAATTAATCGCGTGAATCACTCATAAAATTACCATAAATTAATTATGAAAACCGCAATATAAGTAAATTTTGACAACGGTCAACATAACCGAATTAACTAATTAAAACTGCTAAATAAGATAAAGCCCGTTTCACATTAGTATTCAATTGTCAACATGAATATACTGCCTATTCAATAATTTTTTTTTTATTATAATGGAAAGTAGGCTTTTGCGCTCTGTGAGGAAAGCGTAAAATGTGTAGTTGCCGAGGACTCTAATTGCCGAGCGACAAAGTACTACTTTTCGCTTTAAAGCGAAAAGTAATTTTTTGTCGCTCGCTCAACATAAATTTAATTACAAATCAGGTAGGCGTTGTTTATATTTTCTATGGCAACAAATAAACAAAATTCTAAATTTATTAGTATTTTTATTGCGATCAAGTGAAATATTAATTTTATTATAAATTTCAAAATAACTACAAAATATTAATTAAAAATAATAAATAACTATAATTAATAAATAATAAGAATCAAAGATTTAAGAAAATCTATACATACCTACACGATGGAAATATGCAATAGTGACAGTGATTTGTCAAGTACCTACTCCTGCAGATATTTGGTGTCGTGCTCGTAGCGTACGTGTTTGAAGCGTACAACTAAAATTCGTGTTTGAAGCGTACATAAATTTATATCGCGTGTTCCAAGCGTTCATTTTCCAAATAAATGACATAATTTCTACTGGATTTCTACTCATTATTATTAAATAATCAAACAATAAAAATGTAAATATTTTAATTTTATTATAAGATTAACAGTAATGCCTACCTGTTAATCAGGGAGACATCATATTTACTGAAAACAAACAGATGACAGTTAATTATGTAATATATATTAATATAATCCTTATGACTTTGCCCAGTCCCAAGCCTGGGATAAAAGAGTGAGGGGAAGTGTAATATTAAACTAATGAAATATTTCAAATTAAAGCATACTTTTGAGCCTTGAAAAATCTATTTTTACGGAATTTTATATACATATATCATTAATTAACTATCTGTTATCTATTAAAATCAAAATAAAACCAATATTTATATTATCAATTAAAATATTATGGGTTTCCTCCAATTTAATTGTCGGGTTACTAACTTCAATAAAGAAGCGTCTTGAAGATGTATTGTCCATCTTTTGCAAAATATCATCAAGTACAGTTTTCATAAAATTTGGGTTTTTTCACCTAAACTCAAAACTGTCATCTGTTGGTTTTCAATAAATATTATGTTCCCCTGATGAACAGGTAGGCATTACTGTTAAACGTATTACAAATAATAAAATGTAAAAAAATATATTTATTTTTTTTATTGTTTGATTATTTAATAAAATATCTCCAGTTGAAATGACATCATTTATTTGGAAAGTGTACGCTTGGAACACACGATATAAATTTATGTACGCTTCAAACACGTACGCTACGAGCACCTAATCAGATATAATTTTCTGAAGTTGCAAAGATTATAACATTAAAGTAAATATTAACGTCCATTATTATTTTTTCAAGTATCTTTTAAATAAAAAATACATTTTATAAGATTGTAGAACAAATTTTCTGTGTAACTGTGTAATTTGAGCACAAAATGACATTGCCGCTCTCAACATTCTCAATCGACCGCTACCATTTGCAACCATTTGCCGTTCTTAATACACAAATAACTATTAAAAATCTGTTATAACATTAATTATAATCAATTCAACTATAGATTCAATTCTTTTTCAGTGATCACTCTGTGGAGATGAATAAAAAAATGACGACCTTTAGCATCGACTGGGCATGGGCCCAATTTATCCAGTAGGGATCTCTAGGCAGTGTAAGTCTTAGACGCCGCCCCTCCTAACTTTGTAGATCTTTAATCAAATTTTCGCCGGAAATGTAGACCATTACACTGTATCGAAAGTCATCGGATTAGTGGGGTTAAATTTTAGACCAAGCTGCTCGCTGGGATACGTTTCAATTTTCAAAGAAATTTTCATCAAAAAAATTCACCTTTCATCAAGTTGAAGGAAAAAAATGAATAATTCAGAGTTGCTTCAATAAATAGTCATTATCTAGTATCTATATTTTTTGCGCTAAACCAACAAAGTTACAATTATATAAACAAAAAAAACTAAATTGTTATACAATCTTTGTGTGATCACAGCACCCACCTACTTCATCACGGATGAAGCCATTTGAATAATATTTTTTTTTTTTATGACCAACCATAATTAGATTGTGGTAGAGGAAGGAAAAATTATAATTTTTTAATATAAAAAGACTTTATTTCCCTTCACTAATTACATATTTTAAAATATTTTCTTCTTTTGACATTATATAATAATAGAATTAAGTAGTAAAATTTTGAATATTGCAATAAGGAAAGATGTTTGACAGTAGTAAACAAATAAATTTTAGTTTATTTGTGATTGTTTTCATCTATTTTACCTGGCATCAGTGCTGTGATGGACTAAAGCTACGTAAGTTTTTAATATACTTTAAAGGGTCTATAATCCAAATTTTCGATTACATCAGAAATTTGAATAGCCTTAATTTGAATGACTTACTTTATGAAAGTTCTTTGGCAGTTTTCATTAGTAAATAAATTATAAGATTAGGAGTAGTCCGCCTTTCAAGTTTCAATTCATTAGTCGCCAGAAATAATGCAAGGGAAGATTTTATATTGAGTAAAAATTCTTTATTTTATTTCTAACTTTACAAGCACAAGTTGACAATAAGAGTGTAATAAAATTTTACTAGTCCATTTTTATATTCAGACTAGCCGTATACCCGATGGGATTTCCCATCGACAACATCTTTTTATTAGGTACTCACTTTCTGCTCACTTTTAATGTTTTTCAAAAGCCTAAATCAATATTCACGTTTCTAACTTCAAAAATAACGAACGTCCCATACGAACTTTCATTTCCTGTTTTAACCCCTTTAGGAATAAATTTCCAGAAACGTTTACACAACTGACGTTTATTTACAAATAGAAGCCTAAACGGCAATTTTCATATCACCTGTGCTAAATTTCGTCTTTCTAAACCCAACAGTTTAGGCTGTCCGTTGTCTGTCAGTCAGTCAGTCAGCGTTAGAAATTTATTCAATAATATTTATTTTAATAGCCATAGTAACATATTTTTATATACCACTAACTTCAAAAATAACGAATTTACATACAAATTTTCATCCCCTATTAAACCCACTTAGGGGACGAATTTTCAAAAATCCTTACTTAGTGCTCATCTACGTTACATAGAGAACTCCTATGCAAAATTTCATTCTTCTAAACCCAATGGTTTAGGCTGTGCGTTGTCTGTCAGTCAGTCAGTCAGCGTTAGAAATTTATTAAGTAGATATTGTTCTCAAGATATTTATGAGGTAAAACGAGGTTGTTAAGTTTTGATGATAAATAAAACAGTTTTTGTGATAAAGACCTTATCCCAAAAGTGGAGCAAAATGGGGCATTTTGCACAAATAGCACATCTCGTTCATAAATAAATAGCTAGACAAATTATTTAGCGGCAACCAATTGAAATTTGGGCACGTTGATGGGTGAACGATAAGCTGAGATCAAATAGCTGAAAACAAATGCTCCATCCTGCCCCTAATATAATAATCTGAGTTTGATTTGAATTACTCTACAATTTTAAACAATTGCTGAATGATCAAATACAACCTTATATACCTTCAATTTTTATTATTTTGATACCTTTTTGAAATAGATAAAATTTATGAAAATAATAGCACAACCACGTAAAATTACTTTTTTGGCTCTAGCATGGAAATATAATTAATTACTTACTTCAACCGATTTCCTATATAAGAAATTATAATTTCTTAAAACTAATTCGAATAATTCTAACTGAAATAAAAAATCATGATTATTTTATTAATCTACACCAGGCAGGGTGTCATTTTTGGCTCTAACATAGAAATATAATTAATTACTTACTTCAACAGATTTCCTATACAACCAATTATAATTTCTTAAAACTAATTCGAATAATTCTAACTGAAATAAAAAATCATGATTATTTTATTAATCTACACCAGGCAGGGTGCAGATTGCAGGTTAAGGGCATCTTAGACTATGGGTCGCGTCCGCATTTGGCGTCGCTTAGCGAAATCTTGGGGTCATAGCAAAAAATTTTTATATGTGTATATATTGTTACCTAATCAATAAATCCTTACAATATACCTCTATCCAGAGCCGGATTAACCCTGAGTGCCGCCCCTAGGCACCGTGAAAATGCCGCCCCTACCTTTTCCTTAAAAAGATGCAAATCTTAATTTTTCCTACTTTTTTTCAAACTTTCTCTTAGAAAATTACTGACAAGCAAAAACAAAACAAAAATTTGGCCGCCCTCTCCTAAAAGCCTAAAAACTGACAAGCAAAAAAAAAAAACGTCAATTACAAATTTTGCTGCCCTGTTTTCAAAATCTTCCGCCCCTAAAAATTGGCCGCCCCTAGGTCATGGCCTAGGTTGGCCTATTGGCTAAGCTGGCCCTACCTCTATTTGGGGTCACGAATGAAACAATTTTAAGAAGCCCTGATCTACACATATAATAAAACTGTAACGAGACCGTGTTTGTACATGGAAAATTTTTTGAAAATTGGAATGGTTCTGTAGGTAGTTATCAATTTAGATATCAAAAAAGTTATTTTTAAATTTTTTATCTGTTTGTTTATCTAATTTGTCTGTTCACACATCACGCAAAAACAACTTGACGGATTTTAAATGGCAACAATTCGAAAAATAATTTTCAAAATAAATGAAAAAATCGACTTTAATTTGTTTATAAAAAACTTTATTTGTTAACCAATTTTATTAAAATGTAATTTCGAGAAAAACGCGTTTTCGCGCAAAAAGTTTCATAAAATGTTTATCGTTTTTGTATTTATACCTGTCGTTAACGCCATCTGTGAATCATTTTTGGAAATATGTATAACTGATCTGTAATAAAAAAAAAAGTTATCGATTAAGCTAAGAGACTTCAAAGTGCTACCCGCAAACGAGCGGCATTTTTGTACGTTTCATTGAATAGTACAATTATAACCAGTTTGGACGGACACTAATGTGACTGTTTGTCCTGGTGAGAACGAGTCTTTTTTAGGATAATTTTATATAGCACTGAAGGAAAATAACTGTACATAAAATATTTACAGGATGCTTTAACCCTTCAAAGCCTAGGGAAGATATAATTGTTTTCAAATTTAATGTTTCGAAAATAGTAAAAACAATATTTTAAATTTACTCTACAGGGTATAAAATAAATAACTCTCGTCCTTTTGAGTGATGACTCATAGTACACTGTAGACACTAAAAACACAGGAATTTTTTCGGAATTAAAAGTTTGAGAAAATTGCAAATTTGCTGGCTACATGATGTTTCAAAACTTTTCTAAGTCCGGCTCTGACTAAATTATGCATAAATACCGTCTTAAATCAAATGTACAAAATGAAATGGTCAGGTACAAAGAGATGAGATTCGTCTAAATCCATTGTCAGAATTTATCAACATGTTTTCTGACAATGGATTTAGACGAAAGTCAATGGAACTAATTTAAATTTTACAGATGTTTTTTTCTAAAAATGATTTTTTCTTTCTTCTTTTACTTTTTCTGTTTTCTATTGCAAGTTTTGTCTTCAGATGTTTTGTTGTTTCACATTTCCGTTTTCGTATATCATTTTTAGTGATGTACGTATTTCCTTTTTTGCAAACAACAAGTTGCTATATTTGACATTGTTTGATTTGATTGGTTTTGATCCAAACTAAAAGGTTTTTAGTTTCTTTGTTTATGAAAAAAAATTTTTAACTTTTTTCATTTTTTATTTTTACTGATTTTTATATTCTTGTCTTGATAATGGTGTTTTGAGACACCGAAACCGGTCGACATGTTGAAGATTGGTTAAAAATTCCGTTTTTTTTTCTGGTCTTAATATTGAGGTTTATTGGCAAATAAAGTCAAATAATTAAATTACAAGTTTAAAATTTTTTGGCGAAAATAGAGGTAACAATTTATTTATTTATTTAACATATTACTTCTTTACCGAACTATAACCGTCTAAATACAAGAATGAGATGTCTAGTTAAGTTTATAAATACATAAGAACAAACGATCATTAAATAATAGTTAATAAAATGCGAAACAAAACAATATTATTAGATTTTACACTAATATTCAATTTGGCAAAATAATCTCATGCATTAACACGAATCTTTTATTATTTTTAGCCGATTATATCAAAGCCTGTTCCGAAACCGATCCAGAAATTAAAGAATGTATGAAAACGCATGCCCAGGATGCACTATCAAGAATTGCGCAAGGTAAATCAAACATTCAGACACTTCTTATCTTAAACAATCAGTCTGGAGTAGTTTTAACGTAAATTAGACTTTGAACTTCATGAATATCGCTATAGATTGTTAATAAATTCGGTTAAGAAGAGTGTTTTCATATTATCACATTAATTATACCAAGTACCCTTAGTCATCTACATGATTATAATTCTACTTTGCATAAATCTTATAAAATATAATAATTTAAAAAAAAAAAAGAAACCTGCTGAAGTTATTATACAGTAACCAAGGCCTTTGGATTTTTAATTCAAATAGTTATTATATGAAAATTAATAATTATATTAATTAATTCAGTTATGATTATACCTCATAATTACCTACAATTAATTAAATAAAATAAGTTACCAAAATTATCTATTTTCAATCATTTTTTCCATTCTCAATTTTTTGTGTATTTACATTATAGACAGAATTACATTAAAATCAGAATTCTAATCTAGAGACGTTTCTAAATTTCGGGCATTTTTCAAACTAAATAAAAAGAAGGAATGCAACTCCCTGTGACACAAATAATGAAAATATTTTCGAATCGTTTAAATCAAGACCTCTTACTCATACGAAATTTCAAGTTTCTAGCATTAATAGAAATGCCCTAACAATATGAAAATTATTAACATTTTTTTAGGAGATCCAAAGTATCATGTACCGCCATTGACCCCCATGGAAATCAAAGAAATTGTACTGGAAGGAACAAACACTATTCGATTGGTTTTACAAGATGTGAAAGTTTATGGTCTTGAAGACTCCAAATTCCTAGCCGGCAACTTAATGTAAAATATATTTTTACAGAATTTGAATTACAGACGATCAATTTATCAAAAATTAATTTTCTTTTGTAGCAAAAACGATACTCACTATGAGGTCACATATAAATTACATGTTCCAATGCTTGTACTGTTAAGTCACTATAACATCAAAGGGCGTATTCTAGTTATTCCACTTACTGGCGATGGACCTAGCAACATAACGCTTGGTAAGTTACTCTAAGAGACAATTTTTTTTTTAACATGGATATGTTTTTGGGTTGGGGTACAGTTGAAAAAATTCCTGTCTATAAAACCGGTATCAAAAATGTCACGCTCTACGTATAATTTAAGTACGGGTAGTTGAAAATTAGGGGATACTACGATTTCCATGGCGCAACCATTTGACAATGAATTTCGATAAAATAACATCCCGAAATAAAATGAGAATAAAGAATAAAATCTTTCGATATCTGATTTTCGAGATATTGATACTTGAAGTTCTTAATTCTAAATACACTTACACTAGAAGATGCATCCAAGAGTGAAATTCGCAATTTTAATGAAACTTTGCTGGTCTGTGGAAAAGGCAAAAATAAAACACACGTATTGCTTCCGAGACTACTAAACTAGCGGAAGCATTGTGATCACTTTTGAAAAATAAAAAATTATTTCTCTCCAAAATAAATTTTTTTACGCACATTTTACGTTTTAGAACTTCCTGAACAATTTTGGTTTGGTGTTTGTGTGTCGCCAGTTTGCACCAAGTGGCATAACTTCTGAACTATTCAATTCTTCTTTATGAAATTTTCATAAATTATACAGTTTGGTTCCTAGATGGTCCCCTGTGAATTTAATCAAAATCGGAGTAACGGTAGCTACACCGCTACCATGAAATCCGATGAAATGTCAATATCTTATTTACTGCTAGTCCCATTTCGCTCAAATTTTTAGAGTATTTTGGGGGTTAGTTTCTAAAATATTTTTGCTATTATTTTATAATTTAGCCTTTAAGTATTTTGAGCTACACCAATTTTTGATGACCTTTAAGGCGAAAATATAATTTCACGGTACATATATTTGGTAGAATACTGTTTTAAAGTCTTTTACGAGTACGAGGAAGCTGTGTGCCACACCCCATTGGCAGTGAATTTTTTTATCTTTCACTTCTTTCTTGTACAACCTGAGTGGTTAAATAACACAGTTTAAATAGCATTTTTTAAAAATTTTTTTACATGACAGTGGTTACAAATTATCGTAAGTAAGTAAACAAGATAAATAGTTAATGTTTCTTGTTGTCTTTATGTGTACCTATTGAATTATAAAACATATCCATGATTATTCAATTTTTCCCGTGCAACAGAAATAATCTTTTTTTTAAATAATCCTCATTTTGATTTTTAGTCGGTAGTACCTTTGAGGCTGCTTACATTTTCGATTTGAAAGATCGTAAGGGTAAAGAATATTTGAATTTGGTGCAAGCTGATCTCGATTTTGTATGCGAACGTCTCTATTTCGATATGCAAAATTTGCTGGGCGATAAAAACCAATTCGGTGTGGAAGTAAATAAAGCACTGAATGACAACTGGCAAGTGATTTTGAGCGATTTAAAACCGGCAATCGTCGACGCCGTAAAGGAAATTTTGAAGACAATATTCCTTGGTTACACAAACCATATTCCTATTAATGAATTATTACTTCCTTAAGAATTTTCCTCAGAACGACACTATAGCCTATATTTTTTTTATTAAATAAAACAGTGAGTTCGTTGGAGTTTACTGATATGCTGTGAAACATGTATTAATATAATAATAAGGACAAATTAATGGTATAGTGATTTTGTTATTATTTGACTGTAATTTTGAAAAAGTAGTTTTACTTTAAGTATGTACTTAAGGGTGAGTATTTTATCTTACTACTAAAATGATTCTTATATTAAAGTGGCTCCAATTTTACTATTATCTTATTATAATATTTTAACTTGCTTTTAAGAAACGAGGAAGATAAGTTAAAAATAACTTGGAGTTCCCCTTGAGGTAACTAAAAATCTCATATTATCTTTATTCAATTAAAGCAAGAAATTAATATAACGAATGAAAATTCACATGTACAAATAACCAGATTTAAATAAAATGTATCATCTCTTAAGTTAATAGTAACATTTCAGTTAAGAAACAGAATAGTATAAAAGATACATTTGCATTTAAGAACTTTAGTAGTCGAATAAAATACGCACCTCAAAAAATATTGTCAATTGTTAGGATGTCAGAATTTTATATATTAGATTTTTGTTTTTCAAATTTCTATAAAAATTATTAAGCCAATGAATGAGTCTATTTAATTGTTTTTGTTTTTGTTTATAACGAAAAATTTACAGAATACAAACTAACAAGGAGAGGTCACACTGTGTGAGTTACCGATCTGGCCGAGTTTCCGTGTATTTAAAGAGGTTCACTAGTGTATTAAATCACCAAAATCCTAGGGTGCAACACTAAAAGATAACGGAGAAATTTCTCTTAAAAGTTTTAGGCTTATAATTAATACAAGTTCCAAAAATTCAGAATTGTTCAAATTTGCTTAAAGAAAAACACGAAATCTCATCTTGTGAAGATGCAATACAAATTCACTCACTAATCCACCATCAATTATCAGCAACAATGTTTCAAAAAATGGTCAAATACGCGTGGTTTGCATCGAAACTTTTCAATTAAAGAGACATTTTTCAAAACAAAAAATGATATATTTTTCCCCTTTGATAAACTAATAATCTTCTATTATAAGAGCATTTTTTTAAAAACCGACTTCAAAAAGAAAAAAATAATTAATAGCACGAATTTTGAAGTCAGGCGGGGCGTCGTATGTAAAATTACGATTGGATGTGCTTGAAAAATTCATGAATTCTTCAAGATTTACATTTTTTTTATACTACTTCCCGCCTGACTTTGAAGTCGGTTTTTTAAAAAAACTCTTATTTCATACCTTTTAGTGACAATCCTTATGAGTCCACCCCATTACAATTTTTTATTTGGTTGTTAAATTTTTTTTTATTAAATTCCAAATTTCATACATTTAGGTGGAATAGTTTCCAAAATACCAGTGTCCAAAAATCATAACTTTGGGCACTCATTGATTTTGCTTTGAAATTTGGAACATTAATAATGTTTAAAGTAATAATTACTAGGAATAAGAAATCAATGAAAATCCACCAATTTTTCAAGTCAACAAAGAAATTTTTAAACTAGGTAGGTACTGACAGAAAATTATTTTTAGGATAATTGGATCAACACAAATTAAAAAAAAATATATGTAGGTATCTATAGACATTAAAGTAAATAATTTTGCATTATATACAAATTTTAAATTTGTCATAATTATTCATATTGTTCATATTATTGAAGATGGTTAAAAAATTACTCAACCAATGTCAACAAAATTTTTATGGGACCACCTGGAGAACTTTAACTACGAACTAAAAAAGAATGGCGCAAATTGAGCCAGAAATGTAGCAGAAATCGGTGTACATACATAAAAAAAAACATACGGATTGAATTGAGAACCTCCTCGCTTTTGAAGTCGATTAAAAAATAATTTTGCTTGCTCAAATTGTTTTTATAATGATTATCATCCAAAAAACTGTATATCTGAACAAGAAAATCAATAAAACTACTATTATATTTCTGACTATCCATTGTATTTTATCATTAAAAAAAGCGCAATTCCATAATAAGTAGAATTCCATAAATTTATTAAATCCGCCTTATGTTAGCAAATAAATGATTTTTATGAAAAATGAAGAAAAAGGAAATACGCTGCTCACTTCGCCAAGAAAATTTTCATAAGTTTGAATTTTCAAAATCGTACTACTGGTAAGCCTAAAACTTTCAAGAGACATTTCTCCCTTATTTCCAAGCCCTAGGGCTTTGGGGATTTACTACACTAGTGAACTTCTAAAATCACACGGAGACTCGACCAAATCGGTGACCAACACAGTGTGACCTTACCTTATAACTTAAGAAACCTAACTTAATCCAGACATTTTTGTGTATCATAACGAGGTATACAAAAAAGGCCAAATTTATTAGTTAGGCGGTAAAAATATGCATATGTACTTGAGGCTACTACAACCGATAGTGTTCTGGTTGGTTACATTTCGATTACATCCAAGAAAAGAAACTTTTCCAGTACCATTTCTATGATACAAATTTGGTTGTAATGAAAATGGCAACTCTCAAAAAACTCACATGGTATATCAGACCTTTTTTTTCTTCAGAATCGTGTTCTACGGGTCCGAAAACGGATAGCACCCCTACTCACGCTTCTTCCTGTTCTTATCATATAGGCTGTATAAGTCTAATTTTTTCAGTTGAAAAATTCGACTAAAAATCTGTAATGTATCGATTTTTCGGGAACATCATTTCCAAAACAAATGGAAGAATATCTTTGAATTAATTAATATATCATTTAAAATCATAGAAAATTATTCTATTGTTTAAATTTAACCACCAGTAGTGACATTAAATTATGATGTCATGCTGTAGAATATCCAATCAATTCTCTCTAAATTGATAATATAGACATACGTTTTAATTTGAAGAGTGTTAATTGATTTTTGGATTACGTCAATTATAAAATCGTTCGAGATGAACTTAAATCTTTGATAAGGCTTCATCAATTCATTACAATATACAATACAATTATTATTTTAATCCATTATGATATCAGACTTTTTAGGTGATCCCATAATGTTGAAGATCTACTTATTTACTTTACAAAATGTCTACGGGAAAAAGCATGTGAATTCTGATGATTCAATCAAAAAATTCTCAGAAATCAAGGCTCGCTAAAAGCATTTTAATATGTTACAAGATTTTACTATTTGCTGTAAATATGTCCATTTTTTCTCATTAGTCATTACTATATATCATCAATTCATCATTGTACACCAATGTATTATGTAATTTTACAATAAAATATAATAAAGATAAACTTGTAGTTGTTAGTCATTTGCTTACATAAATAAATTTCTATATAATGTGTTATAATCTTATAATGTTACTTACATATATATTGGACTCTTCATCAAGTACGCCCCAGACAGTAGCGGTTCCAAGAGAGGGGAATAAGGGGAATAAATCCCTCCCCAAAATATCAAAACATAATTAAGTTTACTGTTATAAGCAATAGGTATAAAACAGCATGGCTTAAAATTTATGAGAATCACTGTAAATTAAATTGGTGCTCCCAAAAACACAATGAATTTCGTTACCACTATTAGATTGCCTTAGTAGTTAGCAGTAACTGACCTTTTAGACGGTCATATCAGTTCTCAGTTCAGTTTCAGTTTCAGTCGAACTGTCAGAATCAAAATCAGAAAGGAGAACTGAAGCGGAGACTGAGAACTTACAGAATGGATAGACCTATTTGTTTCGTTTCAGATCTTAGAAATCGTATGTGTAAGCAAGCGCATCATGCCTCAGTCGGTTTACTCACGTCAATTTTCTTGAAAATCTGACAAAGTGCACATTTTATATAGGCAACTGTCGCTATGTCCAACCAGGATCACGATTTTGTTGTCTAATTTATTAAAATTTATAAAACCTTACCGTGTTCATGGGATAAGACAGATGTACGTTACTACAATGTAAATATTAGGGAAGTTGCCTACACTCTTCTATTAAAGAAATATAAAGAATACGGTGCTAAATCGATATGGTAAAATCTAAAATAAATAGCCTACGCTCAACTTACAACAAAGAACTTAAGAAAGTTAAGGACAGTGAAATAAGTGGAGCAGGAACTAGGGAAGTATACAAGCCATCACTATGGTATTATGATCTCCTTTCGTTCGTCAGCGACCAACAGCCGACTGTAACAAGTGTTAATACCATGGACAGCGACGATGAAAATCAGGAAAGATTAGGAGATACGTATCTTTATTATTTCGTAAATAATTCAACCAATCACATGGTTCTAAGCGAAGTTCCTTCCTTAAATTTATATACGACAATGAATTTCTTTTAAGAAGCCAAACCTTACACCACTAGCTTCTTTTTTCCGCTCTTTCTTTAGCACCAAAGCTAACGCTATTACAGTGAAATAGTCTTCATCCATGAGTTATTATATTAGCACTTTTAAACTAGTATAAGAATATAAGTTGAAGACTTTTAAAGCGAAACACTCTGTTTAGAATAACTCAGATTATACAAAGAACTGAAACGATTGAGAACAGTGAGAACCGAACGGACCGTGTAAAAACAAACCTTCTTCCGAACTGAAATGAAACGAAAACGGAAACTGAAACTGAACTGAGAACTGATATGACCGTCTAAAACGCCCTTAACTGTACCAATTGCAGTGATTGTCGCCCTTAAATGATGTATAACTAGCGAATTTAGTAAATGAGTATTTATCTGTTTGTAACAAATGGGCACATTTCTTAGCTAATTCAAAATTGATTGTTGACTGATTGTGAGTTTGATTGTTTTTTATAAAGGTACTAAATATATTCTTTTTTAATTGAGACAAACCTCCGAATTCCCCCAAAGTTTGAATATTTCCATCCAAAAATCCCTCCAAAATTCCTTCTAGCAATATTCCTCCTCCAAATATTTTCCTAGGACCGCCCCTAGACCCCCAGATCCCTACCATATCTATACGCTACTGCTTCTACCATGTCGTAATTGTTTAACGATCCGGTAAAATCAAAAGTTAATGTCCACTAATTGTTTAATTGTTTTCTATATAAAAACAATGGAACAAAATTCAGAATAGTTTAGAACGTATATCGATTAGTCAATTCAAACAAAATGCCACAACTAAGGCTGAACATTTTTAATTGTTTAATCTGTTTATTTCCACTTTTCGGCAATTCGATTTGCAGTTTACCTTTACGTAAGTAATCCAAAATTAACAATAGTACTTTTAAATTAATAAAAAAAAATCTTTTTAGCCTCTTACATAAAACCATGTTACATAAAGGATTCCGGATTCAATGTGTGTGCACAAAAACATGCCATGGAAGCACTGCCATACCTTATCCACGGCGATCCAACGTACCACCTTCCAAAATTGAGTCCATTACATGTGGATGAGATACGAATTGAGCCCAGCAAACGTTTCCAAATTATTATGACGAAAATCATTATTAATGGACTCGAAAATGGTACCGTGGAAGTCTTTGAGTGAGTATTCCAAAAAAAAATATTTTAATTCAATTTTAGGGACACTAATTTCTTTTCTCTAGAATGGACTGGAATGCCTTTAAAGCGCACTTAAGAGTCGTAATACCTCGATTTGAGTTCTTGTCTGAATATACGGCGAAGTTTGAAATTTTGGGTCTGCCATTAACAGGATCTGGTCCATTTAACTTTACCCTTAGTAAGTAAAAAAAAAACTTGTTTTATCATAAATGAAACATATATATAGTTTTCCGTACCAAAATTAGCAAAATGGTACACTTATGGGATTGTCTCAGTGTCCGTCTGTTTGTCACAGGTGATTTTCACTGAAACTATTCGGGATAGAAATTTGAACTGTAAAAAGTTGAGTTTTGATTTGGGACCTTAATTTCAAGGAATAATGTGAATAACGGGAAAACAATTTTCAAAGACGTCGTATAGAGACCCGACACGCTCACTAAAGTATGAATTTAACAAATTGATGTATTTTCTTTTGAGCAATTTTTTAGAAAAATGCCCAAAAAATTTACCTTACAGAAAATAATTTACATATATAAGTACGTTTACTCATGATTTATTTTATAAATTATTTTTCGAATTATAGTGAATGCTATCTTTCATGTGGATGTTTTTTTTAAAACTGAATACAAAAATGGCATCAAATTTATGGGTCTCAAAAAGGACCAATTATTTTTGGAAACGTCGCGCGCCTATTTCGATTTTCATAATTTATCAACGTCAAATCCAGAAATTAGTGAGTATTACAATTTGATCTATTTAAGGCGATTTCGGAACTTTATTTATCTTTTTATATGAATATTAGGTAAAAATTTGAATAGAATCTTGAATATGAACTGGCAACTGGTCCTAGAAGAATTAAGAAAGCCACTACAAGAAGTTATGATGCGAGTAATTGAGACATTTTTTATAGGAATTATGGAACGAGTGCCACAGGATGAAATATTTATTCCTTAATTAAATAATTTTTATGTGATTTTAAATAAAATCTTGTGTAATTGAGTTTTAAAGTTTTTCTTTTTTTACTTTAAAAAAGTTGAAGTGCTAAATTTTCTGCAATTCCAGGGCTAAAATACATGATTTCGGTCCCTCATAAGAGAGAAAGGTGACACTTTTAGTCCCAAGGGCCAAAAATACTGTTGCTCCCATTTATAAGCCAGTTAATAAGCAAAATTTTGAGATCACCAAAAAAATTCAAACTTGTAGATAAAGACAAATAGTTATATTGTATTAAGTAATTTGATGAATTTATCCAAGTATACTTGATGTAATATTATTTCATACAATTTGAATATTTAGATAAGTTTTTTCTTAATTTTTATAATTTTAAATTACCTGGAATTTAAAAAAATAATATATACGCCACGAACCTATGTATTTTTTGTTCTTTTTTTTTCATCCCTCATTTAAACAAACTTTACACTCGGAATTAAAGGTTACAGTTTAGTTCCTTGGTGGATAATACACTATTATTTCCATTCTTCTGTATACAGTTTAGTGTAGGTGCTGGCATCTTTGTGAAGTATATGAAACTGTGATTGAAATTGTTGCGGTTTGATATTTTGCTAGAGTTTCAAAGAATAATGGAGAGATAGCGCTACTGAAAAGAACATTATTTTCAAATTATTTTTTTGTGTATTTCCTAACAATATTATAGAATTTTCTCAAAATTTTAATTTGACTGACAATTTCAAAGTAAATTCACATATTCTAAATTCAATTATAATAAATTGAATAATTCACTGTTGGGAGCTTTACTTTGTGAAATTTCATTTTAAATATTGAAAATATTTAGTTTTAATTACTTTGTCAATTTCACGAAAGATAATATTCTTTTACTTAATGCGTTTTCAGCCTCTTCGGTCATCATCAGAGTGATAATGGCCGAAAAGGCAGAAAACGCATTAAGTAAAAGAATATTATTTTTTGTGAAATTGACAAAGTAATCAAAACTAAATATTTTCAATATTCATAATAAAATGAACTTTTTCAAAAGAATATGTGGCATAGAATTTATACTATTGATTAGGAAATTTATAGGTAACTGATCTTATCTCACAAAATACCTAATTCCTTGTGGTATACAATAATGATAAAGGCCCTGCATATATTTGTGAGCTTCATACAAGCAATCAGGGCCGAATTTATAATTCTTACGCTCATGAACTCAATAAAATTTTGTGCCTGCCTCCCTCCTTGTACTTGCATAAATTTAATGCATACGAGTTTTTGACTGAAATAATATAAAGGTAGACATAAAATACAGGGTATTCCACGATATTTCAATCCAAAAGAAAGGCTTGGTCGATGAACTGGGAACTTGTTGGATTTTTATGATCTGAAAGAGAAACTATTTTTTTTATACTTCCCATTCAGCAATTTCCAATTACGTGCAGTGGCGTAGCTAGGCGTGGACAGTAATGGGGGCCTCGCAAATGGCTGTTCTTCGTTGTTTTTTTGCTCGTCGCCTAATTTTTAAGACAAAAATTTCAAAAAAAAATTAATGGAGTCCTCGCAAAAATTATCTTGCCCACGCCCCATTTTCGTCTTGCGACGCCAATGATTACGTGACATCTACTGCAAAATCTTAGGGTCTTCTAAAAAATTTCGAGGATTTTCGAAATTTCCTCAAAATCTTTAAAAGCTAAATCGTTAAAAAAAACATTGGTCGAAATTCAATATACGCTAGAAAACGCTGAACAAATCAAATATACCTACGCTCGAAAAAATATCATGTTCCATTTAAAATTTTAAGATTAATATTACGAACGCGAGAAAATAGCCATTAGTTTTGGTCATAAGAATGCAGCAAATTTCATGTTTATCATCCAAGCCCTTCCCGAAATATTACTTGGTAAAAAGATCTTGAAACACACTGTATGTAAACAAAGAGAAATTTTACAGCCTCTAGCCTGGGTTCAGGGCTACAAGGCCCATGCCCAAATTCGGCCCTGTAAGCGATATTTACATTAATATTATAATCAAATATTTAATATGAATAGTGACAATTCTGTCATATTTTAATAGCAGTATCTAATATTAATTACACTATTAAATAATTATGTTTCAAACATTGACAAAATGCAATTAGAAATGCTAGAAATTTGATTAGTCTAGAACGGCATTGTACAAAATGTTTAAATCTACTGCTAATTCATTGATTCGTAAAGTGAATAATACAATTAAATTTTAAAAGTCCAGGTCGACAAACCAAAGTTAATGAAAAAATTCAGTTTTTCTACTCCTGTTGAAGAACACACTTATTACATATCCGTTAATTGTTGAGAAAGTTAAGCATTATTCAAAGGTGTGGAGGAATTTTCATTACTCACTACCTTTCTGACAACCTAATAATCACAAAAACGGGCGTCAGCCGTCGTACCCGCGGTGGACCTAAAAGAGGCAGCGGGTTTAATTTTGAGCTACTTTTTGACATTTAGAACTGTTAAATGTCAAATAGTTCACTGATTTTAAATTACAAAAAAATTGTTATTGTAATTTTTAATATCCATAGTTATATTTGATTAGAGAATTATTTAACTTGCTATGATCGAAATTAATTTTAAAAAATTCAATTAAAGAAATCATTTTTTTAGCTATATTTTGATCGGTTATTCTACTCTAATCAATCATAACTATGGAAATTAAAAATTATAATAACAATTTTTTAAGTAATGTAAAATCAGTGGACAATATTTGACAGTTCTAAATGTCAAATACCCCTGTCGCAGCATCCTGCATAACAAAGCGAACTTCCGTTTATAAAAATTAGTTTTTTTCGGAAACTAGTTGACATAGAATAATAGTTTACAGACCTTTTTTATGTAATTTTTTTTTCTCTCTTAAATGGTGTAAAAAAATTTCACAAAAATTTTTGAATAAGTAGAAATTTTGGCAAAAAACTAATTTTTTGCAAGAACAAAAACCATGTTCCTAGCATCCGACGTGTCTGGCTGACGAACTCATCCAAGGGTTCCGGACTTCCAATGTTCTCACCAAGTTTCGTAAAAATTGGATACTTCGTTCGAGAGTTATCGCGCTGACACACACACACACACACACACACACACACACACACACACATATATATATATATATATATATATATATATATATATATATATATATATATATATATATATATATATATATATATATATATAATGAAAAAAAAAATTTTTTAGCGACAGCCTGCATATAAATTATTAAGAACGGACTAAAAGAAAGAAAATTGTTCTACATGTTTCAGTCATTTAAATGACCATCTTCAGGAAAATCAATAATTCAGTTGTGAAAACAACTCAGAAAAATAATATCAAAAGGACATAACCTCCAAATGTCAAATGGATGTCAAAATGACAGACGAAATTAAAAAATTAAAAATCAAAGAATCAAAAAATTAACGGACCCCATACTAAATAGGGAAAGTCAAAATCATGATAAAATATTAGAAGACGAGATGCGACCAAATACTTACCGTATCAGGAAACATCAAGAATATAAAATTCCAACGAAGTTGTAGGAAAAACAGGTATGTCACAAAGAAATTATGTAACATCACAAAAAATTACGAAAATCATTAAAAATTAGAAAATAAAATAAAAGTAAAACCCAGTAATTATTACACTTAAAACACTCAATATTTTAGTAAAAAAATTAAATTGTTGAGGCTAGACAAGAAATTAAAAAGTGATTATTAATTAATTATTAAAACAATAGTTAAGTAGCATCATGTGTAGTGTTTGAAGTTTTGTAATTAAATGACTGTTCAAATTGCATAGATATTGTTTTCATGAGAGAACGACATTGATCATAAGACAAAAGTTGCGCAGTCTCATTAAGAATTGATTGATTCAAATTATGATGGTGTGCGATATATAATTTTTCCAGCATGTCTAGGAGTGCCCCCTTTTTAGCAAAATGTAACGGTTCAAAATTATCATCGATCACAAATTTGTGATCAGTTTCCAAAATATGTTCAGCTATTGCAGAATAATTTTTTAAATTAGAAGCTTTAATTGCTGCTAAATGTTCAGAAAATCTAGTACAGAGACGTCGGCCAGACTGACCAACGTAGAGAGCCCCACATTGACATTCGAATTTATAAACGCCTGATGTGTGTAAAGGATTAATAGTATCTTTGTTTTTAGTGAGAAGACTTGCGATGGTATTACAAGATGAAAAAGTTAGTTTAACGCCATTTTCATGAAAAAATTTGCGGAACCCGTTCACTTGTGAGGATATATATGGAATAGAAGCATATCTCAAATTAGGTGATTTTACAGATTTAGTTAAATTCGGAAACAGCGATGTGTCAAAGTGCTTATTTAAATGTTTAGAAAAAATTTTAAATATAAAATCGGTTTCATAACCGTTGGCATGTCCTATATGTATAATGATGGATAATTCACCAAGAAAATTAGTGGTGTTAAGCGGATATGAAAATAATCTATTAAAAGAAAAGTTGAAAAAAGCTAATTTGTGAGAAATAGGATGAGAAGAAAGTTGATGAATACAATGGTCTGTATGTGTTGATTTACGAAATACAGAGATTTCAAAACGTTTGGAATAATGGTCTCTTTTCACGGTGATGTCCAAAAAATTAATTTTGTTATTTTCCTCAAATTCTAGAGTAAATTTAATTCTGTCATGCAGGTTGTTAAGGAAATGTAAAAATTGCAATGCCTGGTCCCGAGTACCAGTCCAAACTACAAGTACGTCATCCACATAACGCCTCCAGAAACCAAGATATTCTAAACATGGGTGATTTGAATCGAAAATTAAACCCTCTAGATAATTCATGAAAAAATTGGCCATAAAAGGTGAGCAAGAAGCGCCCATCGGTAAGCTATTGACTTGTTGATAAATTTTGTTGTCAAAAGAAAAATAGTTATAGTCTAGTAAAAGATTGAAGCACTGCAACATAGCTTCAATATTGGGGGCGTCAGAGTCGTTGTTGAAATTAGTGGTAAGGAAATCGCGAAGGAGAGATTTTAATTCATCGGTCGGAGTTGGGTGTACAAATCAACCACATCGAAACTAAGTAGAAGACAATTTTTAGGTAATTCGATTTTTGTTAGATAAGAAATAAGTTCAGATGTGTTATTAAGAGAATATTTAAAATTAATATTAGTGAATTTGTAGATATTTTGAAGAAACCATTGAGACAAACCACAAAACAAGGAATCAAAATGTGATACTACCGGTCTATATTTGCCACCAGGTTTATGTATTTTGGGGAGGCCGTACAATTTGGGGGTGACAGGATTCATCGGGATTTTGACAATCTTTGATAGATCAAACAACTTAATAACTTAATAAAATCAAAAATTTTATTAAGTTGTTTGATCTATCAAAGATTGTCAAAATCCCGATGAATCCTGTCACCCCCAAATTTTCTTTCTTTTAGTTCGTTCTTAATAATTTATATGCAGGCTGTCGCTAAAAAAATTTTTTTTTCATTATTCATTTTACCTGCAGTTGGATTCTAATAATTTATATATATATATATATATATATATATATATATATATATATATATATATATATATATATATATATATATATATATATATATATAAATTTTAGTGAATATTATTTTCGGTTTCTAGGGACCTCAAAACAAATTTCTGCCATAGTCCCGGACTCAGATTGGGCCATGATAGTGGTTGAAATAGTTGAATTCCATTCTGGAAATTCGCTAAAATTATTAGATGATTTTCAAATCTGAGCTCACGTAATCCGTGTTTACGGTATTAATATTTATCAGACTTGACAGAGAGGTGAAAGGTTATATACGTATTTAAGTTTTTGTTGGTATGTGTAAGGTAGTGGATGTTTGTGTGTGTAATACTCTGTATGTATGTAGCGGTAGTCCAAGGTGAAAATGCATACGTATATACTAGAACAACCATGTGCATGTACCTGCTACTAGTGATGTAACAATTAACAGCCACCACTGTGGCCGCGACGCTTAAAGAGCCGATGGACGACTAATCGGTAAGCAGTATAAATTGCTACTTACTGCAACTTTCGGATCACACTTTTTTATATGCATAGGCTTGATCTGTCTCATCTGTGGTAAAAACACATCAGTGGATAATATCTAAAACACATAACAAACCCCAAAGAGTTAACGACGAATAGTTTGTTGATGAATTTGATGGCCACTGATAGTTCACAATACGTTAGTTAATCAATTCAATTTTATATTATTATTAATCAACCGCTAATGTATGTGATATATACACTATAGCCAGTCCTAACAGTCGATTCATACATTATAATTAACTATACAAATACAACAGCTGCTCGATAAACTCGACAGAGTATTATAAGAGTGACCATCGTATATCGAGAGTCGAGTCGAGTTGATTATTATGTGACATTTGAAACCGATAATAGTTTGGCACCATCGAAAACAACAAGCAGATGATTTTATCGACACCCCAAATAATAATACTATCGTTACACTTGGTGAACGAGCGAGTGAGTGCTAAATGGTGAACGTTACCGGTGTTTGGTGTTTGGTGGAACACCATCATCCATGGTATTGTTTACGTTGTCAACAATAAAGTGGCTGTCATTCAACATCACTTTTCACATTAAATTCACTTTTCCGAAAGTATAGAGAAACTTCGTCGTGGTCAACTAATCAAAAACTAAATCGAATAAATCCAAAGATCAAATATACAAAGATCGTCACGAGTTGGATTCCAAGTAAGGGCAATCATGTGGCGGCCCTTTTTCAAAGGGTTACATCTGGGGAAAATTTAAAAATTTATTGCCATTAAACTCCAATGTTTTATTACCTCCGCTAAAAGTTCCACCACAAAAATAATACAATATCTATAACGTCTATAAAACTTTCCACCAATATTAAATACACTGACTGGTTTAGTAAGCTTCTGGGCAATACGTCCACATTATTTAGTACGTCTACTACACTCTCGATCGAAGTTCTTCGGCCAGGTACTCGGTGACGTTAGTCGACGTGCACAGACTTTGCGGCTAATTCGGCAAAGTAAACCGAGTATAGCAGTGAGCCGCATCGTGTTCAGAGTCCGCGCCGTTTGATGCAGGTAAAAAACCGATACGGAGTGAAAACTGGTCGAAGCAAGGCGAGGAAGCATGAAATGGCCTCCTACACTCATGTACTCCGCCAGCTTCAGGCAACTTCGCAAGTAATATAGTGCATTCTTAAAGTAATTATCGAAATTTACAAAAATTTTAAAAAGCGAAATTTATATTTCGCTGAAACCGTCATTAGAAAAATTAATATAGTCATTATGCTTGTCAAATTTATAAAAAGGTGCGTCTTAGCAGTAAAAGCAGTGCAACTTTGACTAAGACACACGTGTAGTCTAAATCTACTGAAATTCTTAACCTTTGGAATATAGCTCAAATATTCTAGAATTAGATAATTCGCTCTAACGCAGACTCTGGCTATGTGCGCATAAGCTCAACCTAGAGATGACAATCGCGTTGAGAGTTTTAAGGACCCTCTCGGGTTCTAGCGATTGCCATCAGAAAGGGCTATGATTTTCTTAAAACGAACGGGAGTTTAAATTTTTTTACGGGAATGAGAGTAGGCAATAATAAACAAGTGTTTTGGTAATATTTTTATTTTCATTTATATATAACACAAACAAAGCGAAACCCAAAATAATGACACCAGTCTCCTCAAGAACGAAACAATGGGAATGGGAGTGAACGGGAGTGCTAAGCAAAATCTGGAACGGACGGGAACGAGTTAAGAAAATCACTCCCGTTCCTATCTCTAGTTCAACCGCACGCAAAATTTGTCCGATGAAACTAATTTCACTGTATCTATATAGTTAATTTATTTATTGATAATCCATTGCAGGACTCTATTATTACTGTTTAGTGTCACAGTATCAGTATTATCTACAGTAAATACCAAATATATGTCCGTCCGTCCATCCAAATAGATTGATTGACAATAATAATAAACATATATTAACTAGTGAAGCGACACATAGATGGCAATATGATCGAAGTTATATCATTGAAATTTATAATATTACTATATAAATACACCGCTATGGTTAGTTAATGAATTTAGGTAATATTTTTTTCACTGGCAGCAACAAATGATTTGAAAATTTTATTTGACAGTTTTAATAAATTGTTAGAGAAAAATTAGAAATTCTATTAAATAATGGATTTTGCCATAGTTTTTAATATAGTTTAATTAATGTTTTAATTTTTTTTTAAAATATTATTTTCTTAGAATTTATACTACTCTCTCGGCCCATGAATATGAAATTTTTTCATGTGCGCGATTTTTTCATTTATAATGAAAAAAGGAATGATGTAATAATTCATTCAGTAAAAATCTGAATGATGTAATAATTTATATTTATATGCAAAGTAGTGATAAAATGCTTAAAAACAGTTAATAACTAACTTTTCATTCTCATTATGTATTTTGATGGGCATTTCTAAAAAAAAATATTAAATATTAAAAATACCCCTGTCGCAGCATCCTGCATAACATAGCGAATTTCCATTTACAAAAGTACGTTTTTCTCGGAAACTAGTTGATATAGAGTAATTGTAAATAAAAAAGACCTTCTCTATGTGATTTTTCCGCCTCATTCCGCCAAATTGTTTTCGTAAAATGAAGTTTTTCGTGTAAAAAATTTGGTGGAATTAGGCGGAAAAGTCACATAAAGAAGGTCTTTTATTTACAATTACTCTATATCAACTAGTTTCCGAGAAAAACGTACTTTTGTAAATGGAAATTCGCTATGTTATGCAGGATGCTGCGACAGGGGTATTCCATTTTTTGAAGTGGTACCTCCTCCTTGAGGTCGCTCAAAAAAATCAGATGGCGAGTCCAGAACTGTCCAAATCCCACTACTGACTTTTTTTCTTATTTTCTCAAAAACTAGCTAACGTAGAATAATAGTTCAAAAACCTTTTTTGTGTGATTTTTTTCCGTCTTTGCAATGGTGTAAAAAAATGTGGCAACAACTTTTAAATTATAGCAAATTTTGGCAAAAAACTAATTTTTTGCAGGAACAAAAACCATGTTCCTGGCATCCGACGTGTTGGGCTGAAGAACTCATCCAAGATTTTTGGATTTCCAACGTTGTCACCAAATTTCGTAAAGCTAGCAGTTTTTTCTGAAGAGTTATCGTGCTGATACATATATACATACATACATACATACATACATACATACATATACATATATATATATATATATATATATATATATATACATATATAAATTTTAGTGAATATTATTTTTTGTTTCTAGGGACCTAAAAAACAAATTTCTGCCATAGTCCGGGGCTCAAGTCGCGTCATGACACCTACTGTAATAGCTGAATTTCCAGAATTCTTTCTGGAAGTTCGCTAATATCCCATAATAAAAGTCAGAAAAAACAAAATTGCACAAATCTTCCTCTTAGACTTTTTCACTAAAACATTCTTTAATTATGCGGGTTTTGAGGTAAATTCAAAACGGTAAATATGTTTTCATATGCACTAAAAATGCCGGTCTACAAAAATGATGCATTAAAAATACTTAATCCCCAATATTATGCAAACAGCCCCTCCAGTAGCGATCCCGAATTTACACATATCAATAGAAAGTCTCTTAAAAATAAAATGATATACCATAATATAGTATATCTTTTTAGTTTAGAAATGACGTCACTATCGTCTCTTTTCAATTTATGATGCTAGCTCTCCTTTAAAAAAATTAAACGATACTCATCCTTAAAATAGTACATAAGTTAAATTTATTTTCCTCTTTTGGTTTTCTCACTTATTTCAATTGATAAATTATATAAGATTTCACTTACGGATTAGTGTATACTGAATGAAAGTTAGAAAAAGATACCATACCATCAAATTAGGTATTATTAAATAACTTTTACCAACAATTTTTTATTTGGTGCACCCATTTCAATTCATATTTTTATATTCATATAAATAGTCATGGGACTCCATTCGAATTGTTTTGTTCCAAGGAACAAAGAGGATTGACAACCAATTCTCGAGGGAGAAAGTTGTAGAATTCAATGTAACCCGCATGAAGGAGAAGAATCCGGAAGCAAATATCCGGTGGCTAAATCAGATAATTTTCTATAATAATGTATTACGTTTTAAAATAATTAGATTCGCCTAATTCTGTCCTCAATAAAGTACATAATTAGCACCATCCGCGTACACGAGACAATTGCTTAAGGATATTCCTAATATATCTAAGGATTTAAGTTATTCATCTTATCACTTTCGGGGTCTCATACATTATAAATACACTCTCAATATAATATATCGTCATGAATGTCGCCGTCAGATTGTAGAATTTGTCATTTCACAAAATATCACTGTTTTGTAAAGTTACTAACAATGAGTAAGGTGGTTCGGTTTCAGTCGTATTGTAAAATCTATTGTATTTGCCAATACGTGTGTTATATTTTATCAAATTGCAAAATTGTACCAGCGTGGAAATGATATAATGATGCAACGATGCACATTTTGAAAATATAACTACTCATTTTCGACCAAAAGGTAATTTAATAATAAGACCCATAATATTAATAGATTTGAGCGTTACTTTTTGGTATTCCATATTTGTAAATAATAAACCAATACTTTACTTTGCAAAATGCCACTTTTATTTTTGAAACTGTGAAAGCCGGAGAGCAGAGCATTTCAGATCCTATAGGAATAAGAAATCCGACTCTGCTTTTGCGAGGCATTTAATTGACACCGGACACACACTAGAACGGGAAATTACCGTGCTACACGAGGCAAACAAAGGACAGAAGTTAACAATCGTAGAAGTAATAGAAATAAATAAACATAACTCCGATCACCTTTTAAATGACTACACCGATATTTACAGTTAAACTTTAATTTCAATATTATAATTAATTTAAACCTTTAAAATTGCATTCTTCTGTAATATTGTCTGTTTGTCAATTTCAATCTTTTGTCACGTGTTTGTTTGCATTTGTCACATGTAATGTAATCTTGTTTTTCTTGTTTTTCGGATTCTCCCACTACCCCCGCTCCTTCCACTTCCACACCATATACCACTCCCCCTTCATAAATATAGGTAGATAAAATTAGTATATAAGGGCATGTATCGAATGTAATTTTTATTCTGTTTGAAAATGAGCTAACGGTTCGAAACAATATTATCACAGTTTCAAAAATAAAAGTGGTATTTTGCAAAGTAAAGTATTTGTTTATTATATTTTGTAATAAAACCCAATTGGAAATAATTACCCTTTGCCAAAAAATAAAGTTTCAATGGTGCTTCCCCATCTAAATATACGAATTTTTTGGATTCCGTAATTCTTATAACAAAATCCTTATGATTTCATTATTTCTGTTATCGCAGAGGTAGATAGTCTACTCGCACTTGACCACTTTGTAATAATGTAAGATCTTAAAGCCTAATTTTAATTTGAATGTTAAATTAAAGTAATAAATATTTTTTTACCAAGAATTGTAAAAACTTACTGACTACAAAATCCTGACTTGATGGTATTTAACACGTACTTGCCAATTTTTTTCAAATTTAACAAAAGTTAAGAGTTATAGTGTATTTTTAGCTAATTCCCGGTAATGCCGAGCTTTTAAAAAAAATAGGTAATTAACAAATTTTCTTTAAAATCTTGCTGAAAAGGTGATTTTTTTAATATATCTTTTATGAACATACGGGTCTACTAGACACCTTCAAACCGAAATATGTATTATACAAATTATGTACGGATTACTAGATATTATATCACCAATTAAACGTATACGTATATTTTTACTTGATACTAGTTCTAATTTTACCACCAGAGGCGCGAGTGAAAATCTTAGCGTCGCCAATTGCGTTTCCTATAATTGTAAAACTATAAGTGCCAAAGCGGTTAACCGTTTAGCCAGCTAAATTGTAAAATACAAATCATTATTATAATTTGACGTAATATTAGTTTAGACGTTTTGTAAATTTTTTGCCTTTTCACATAACAGCGACACTTTGTAAGACGACTAGACATTTAATAATTTGCCTAACGTTACAATCCGGCAGCGACATACATATAAGGAAACCAAGCAAACGTATGCCCATGTAAAACCCAATCTTAATTTATTGATTGTAAGAAAGTTTTCAGTACCGTACAAGCGGAAACAATACTAGTATGTATATTGTTTATTTATGTGTCTACTCTGTGGGTAATTCAATATATGGGTACTTATACAAACGAAAGAAGAAAATGGACTAAATTGCGGCCCGACATCTTTCATGCATAAGCTTTGGCAAGTAATTTTATTTCAAGTTGATGACATTTTTCACACTATTTCAAAGTGGCCAGTCAAAAAATTAAAAATTATAAATTTTATGGCCACTATAAAAAAAGAGACATCCAGGAAAGTGAAATAGTGAGTAAAAAACTAAAATTAACACAAGAGAATTTCTTATATTCATTTTTATTACTAAGCACAATTTATTAAACTATTAAACAATTTATTAATTTATTTTTATTATCTAACAATTTTTATTATTTTTATTATTAAATTTTTAATTATTAAACAATTTATTATGTATTTAATATATATTATATATTAGTAGTGTATATATATATATATATATATATATATATATATATATATATATATATATATATATATATATATATATTATATATATATAGTAGTATAATTTATTGCGTCTGTACATTTGTATAACATATATATATATATATATATATATATATATATATATTGGTAGTTATATAGTGTATATATGTATTAAAAAAAAAAACTAAAAAGAAATTGCGAAAATATATTGGAAGTCATTTACGACAGTTTAATACATATTATATATTATATTAGTAGTATATATACCAATAGTTATATTAATTATATAGTACCCATATATCATACAGAAAAAAAATGGGAATTTATTTTTTATTAAAAAATATACGGAGTCATTTATTACAGTATTCTAATGACATTTACCTAATTTATTTACATTATTTAAGTTTAATCCCGTTTTTGGAGCTGCCAGGAGACTGAGACCAGAGGACTGAGAATTCTTCAATATTCTTTAAAAATCGGCTAAATAGCGTCTTATAAAAAAAAAAAAAAAAAAAAAAAAAAAAAAAAAACAGGTCCGCTATTCCAATACAAAAATTAATATTTACAACTCATACAACTGAAAAATTTCTTATATCCACAGTAGTTTTGACGAAAATGCTGACCAGGATACTAAGAAATTGTCTGGACCGATTACGATCTCTCTTACAATGTTAACTGAATTAATTGATACAACCTCAAATTAAGTAAAACATGTACTTTATTTTATTTACTATATTTCAGTTAATTACTATTTTTTTCTATGACAAACGATGATTTAATCGGAATATAATTTTTTTTTATTTTTTTAAGTGTTTTTATTTGATAAGAGAATGATACAAAGTTCCGGAGACAAAACTCAATAGAATATTTCTTAAAGAAAATATAAAAAAATTCAAAAATTATTTATGCAATAAAAAATTACCAATATTATAGATTACTACTGCAGTGTAAATTTTTTTTATACATTCAGAAAAAATAATTATTTAGTCTGGTATGTTTTACTTCGCAGAGGAGACATACCAGGAGACTGAGAATTTTACATTTTAAGTGTCATTTTTTATAAAAGATATAATTGGAAATCGGGTTATTTTGAGTGACCAGTTAGATGCAATAATGGTTTACAGTTTCCATCTAGAAAAAATGTATTTTTCAAAATATTAATATACAAAATGAGTTGGGCCGTCCAAAATTCCCTCGTTTGTAGAACTACCCATATATAATTAGATGAGTTGACTCATTTCGACTGACTTTGACTCATTCGATGGGTGAACAATACAATTAATGTATGTAGAGACAAGCAATTACATATACTTAGCTCAATAACGGGTTGCGGCCAAAACGGGGAGGACTGAAGAGGGAAACGGTTGAGGGAGATGTTAATATTGTGATATATACACTAACGCTTCAATAATAGACATGGTCCTGAAGGAGATAGCATTTGACGGTATGACTATTTCCCACAGTGACGGCGGATATACGGGATGTTTGGGTACAGTATCAACATATACACCAATAATTGTTATTGATTTATAACAGATTTTTAGTGGTTAACACAGTGGTTGACCCAGTTTTGCTCGTCAAGGCCCATCCTTTCTCTCCCCGGCGCTGTTTATCCGTAATCTAAAGTCGAAAATTATTTTCAAGTGAAGCATTCTATACAATAATTGTACATTACATATTTATTTAGATTCATGTTAGCTTTAATTCAATAGAGAATCTGTGTGAACTGATCTAGAATAGGAATTATAACACAAATATTAATTCATGCTAATAATAGAACATTTCGTACAACTGAAAGTCGATTACGAACAACAAATGAACAGATAAAGAGACATTGCGTTATCCTATACGGCCTATAAGAAGCAGCAGGACAAAATTAACAATTAAAGCAGCACGACGAAAAAGCATTACCGCATAAGAGTACATAAAAAGTGCCTAATCTTCATATATAACCTATTTTGGTCATATATGACCCATTTTGGTCATATATGAACATTAGGCACTTGTTTTTCCACAGAGAAATAGTGGGATTGTTGTGGGGGACATGGGAGTATATCATACACTTGTAAATATATACTTCTCGCCCCTGAAGATGACCATAAATTGATTGAAACATGTCGGGCATATTCCGATGAAAGATGAAAGTGATTTTGATGTTTTTATATTAATTTTATCTTTGATGATCGATTTTGTGCAGGTTGCCTGGAATTTTATTAGATATTATTATTTGCCTGCAGTTGGATTTTATAGTATAGTAGTGATGAGCAAAATTAGTCTTGGTCTTGCAGTCTTGTCTTGGTCTTGCAATTTTTGCAAGACCAAGACTATGTATACCAAGAGCAAGACCAAGACCAAGACTATAAGTATGGCTGCAAGACCAATACCAAGACTCACGTGAGCAAGACCAAGCAAGACAAGACAAAAGCAAGAAAAAAGCAAGACTCTTGCTAAACTATTTAAATAGTTTGAAAGTATAATTAATGCCGTAAACAGAGAAAATTCTGATTTTAGAAGGAAAAAATTCGCTAATAAAAAAAATGTAAGAAAGTGCGAGATTTTTTAGCAAGACCAAGACCAAGATTGCATTTTGCAAGACCAAGACCAAGACCAAGACTCAAACTGCTCCAGCAAGACCAAGACCAAGATTCTTAATGCAAGTACAAGACCAAGACTGCCAAGTCTTGGTCTTGGTCTTGCATTTGCTCATTACTATAGTATAGGTATTAACTCTTTGCACTCAAGCAAAAATAAACGTGTTTCTCGACTAGCTGGCAAGACATGTGACACATGACATGACGCATGATTTTTATTCCTATTTTTTTAAAAAAACTTGCAACCATTTTTGCACTTGCAACCAACTTGCAACCAAATTAAATGTTTTAAATGAGCTTTCTGTTAGATTTGTTACTTTCAAAAGTTGGTTCAACGCTATTTATTGTCCACAGACCCAGATTTTAATGTTTAAAGTAAAATATGGTTGAGCTAATGGCCAAATCACCTTGTCATGCTAGACATGTCTTATAAGTGCAAAGGGTTAATATATACTTCTTTGGAGCTTTCCCGTCATTGTAAGACTAAGAAATATGAAATTTTAGAATTACAGGGTCTTACAGTTGATGAAACATTTTGAGACTATTTTTTTTTTTAAATAGCTCATAGTTTTTTACTCTCTTTTAGATACCTACTTTCAAAAACAAAATTTCCAGGCTATACGAAAAAAAAATTATGAATGACTAACTTTGTCACTTCTAAAGGTCGAACGAGATATTTATTGTAGACAGATGGGGTATATCGTAGATAACTGTGGGTAAGGGTGTTGTGGGTGATGGCTACTGCTTTAAATCAAATCTCCGCTGCAAAAGAAGGCTTGAGTAGATTAAATCAATCATAGTTAGTTCTACCAATGTATGATACTTTAATTTATTTTATAATATTATGTGCAGATTCGCTACTAATAAAACATAATAACAAACCTACATCGTCTTCTAGTTTGTTTTTTTAGCGAATTTCCAAAACTGGAAATTCAGCTTTTACGCCAGGTGTCATGGTGCGACCTAAGCCCGGGACCATATCAGAAATATGTTTTGAGGTCCCTAGAATACGAAAATGATATTCACTAAAATTTATATATATATATATATATATATATATATATATATATATATATATATATATATATATATATATATATATATGTATCCGCGCGATAACTCTCGAATGAAACGTCTAACGCTTATGAAATTTTGTGTGCGGACTGGATTCTGAATTGGCTTGGCTAAGTTCGTTAGCCAGACACGTCGGATGCCCAGAAGTAGGTTTTCTGGCCATTTTTTATCATTCGATCCTATCATAAGGCAGTTCGATTTTTACATCGTTGAAAAGGAAAAAAAAAATTATGAAGAAAATATTCTTATAATTTTCTTTCTATTTTAAGTATTTTTCGAGAAAATGTAAATTTTCACTTTTATTCTTTCTTTGTTAGTCTAATAAGTAATTTATATTTATATCTCAGTTCTTTATAAAGTATAAAAATATTTCACTTTTTTATTAAAGAATTTTGTGAGAACAAGTGAAAACTATTCACATATATGTGTAATAACACACATACATGTATAGAGTTTTGTTTCTCATTTATTGCATTATAATTAGCATGGTTCTATCCCATGTTAAAAAATGTAAATTAAACAGATTTTCTAAGCTAATGTAATGAAGAATTTTTTTTTTTTTTTATTGAATTTTTAAGTAAACAAGAAATTGAAGATTATGTTATGATATAAATATTAAATATAAAACAAAACAAAATATGTACAATGTACATATGTATGTACGGAAAAATATTTTGAATCGATTTTGAAAATTTTTCCACTAATAATTAATAATGTTAAAAAATTAAACCATTTCAAATGGATTTAAGGTATTTTATGTGAGGTCAAGGTTTTCGGGACCTAAAAAGGCCAGAAATTAATTAACCAATCGATTTTAAAAATTTTTTCACAGTTAGTAAGTTAAAGTATTTGAATTAATTAATTAAATGATGTCCGCAAGAAGCTTACGGACTGCCATAAGTTATATGAGATCCTTAGAACCCTTTTCTTACTGTTAGAGTACTAGATTTGTATGAGTTTCGCCAGGATTTACTGATCCCATAATTGTAAAAAATAAACTAAACGACCAATTTTAAAAATTTCTTCACTGTTACAGAGCTAAACTATTTTAGATAGATTTAGAATACATTATGTAAGGTCCGTCAGGGTCCACAGGACCCAAAAGTGTCAAAAATAAACTAACTGACCGATTTTGAAAATTTTTTCACTGTTACAGAGCTAAACTATTTTAGATAAATATCGATTACGTTATGTAAGGTCCGCCTGGGTCCATAGGACACAAAAGTGTCAAAAATAAACTGCCTGATCGATTTTGAAAATTTTTTCACTGTTACAGAGCTAAACTGTTTTAGATAAATATAGATTCCGTTATGTAAGGTCTGCCAGGGTCCATAGGATCCAGAAGTGTCAAAAATAAACTAACTGACCGATTTTGAAAATTTTTTCACTGTTACAGAGCTAAACTATTTTAGATAAATATAAATTACGTTATGTAAGGTCCACCAAGGTCCATAAAACCCAAAAGTGTCAAAAATAAACTAACTGACCGATTTTGAAAATTTTTTCACTGTTACAGAGCTAAACTATTTTAGATAAGTATAGATTACGTTGTGTAAGGTCTGCCAGGGTCCATAGGATCCAGAAGTGTCAAAAATAAACTAACTGACCGATTTTGAAAATTTTTTCACTGTTACAGAGCTAAACTATTTTAGATAAATATAGATTACGTTATGTAAAGTCTGCCAGGGTCCATCGGATCCAAAAGTGTCAAAAATAAACTAGCTGACCGATTTTGAAAATTTTTTCACTGTTGGGGAGCTAAGCTATTTTAGATACATATAGATTACGTTATGTAAGGTCTGAAGTGTCAGTAGGACCTAAAAGTGTCAAAAATAAAATAACTGACCGATTTTGAAACCTTTTTACTATTACCGAGGTAAACTATTTTAGATAGGTACAGGTTGTGTTATCTGAGATCCACAACTGTCCTGCGGATGCAAATGCGGCGTAGAATGCTACACAACGGGTTTTGAATATATATATATATATATATATATATATATATATATATATATATATATATATATATATATATATATATATATATATATATATGTATATATATATACATATATATATATACATATATATATATATATATATATATATATATATATATATATATATATATATATATATATATATTACATAAAGTCCGCCTAGAATATACGGTCGAGCTGATTTTTTAATGAGGTCCACCGGGATCTTGCAGATCCGAAAACGCCAGTAATAAGCTATCGAAAAGATGCTAAAAAATTTCTCACTGCTAGAGAACTAAATTATTTTAGATGGATACAACTATGCTGCACAAAATTCGTTCGGGTTCTTGGGTCCCCAAAAATACCAAAACTAATTACCCAGCCGATTTTAAAAATTCTTTTACTCTTAGAAAACTAAACTATTTTAAAAAGGTGCAGGTCTTAGATGAGATCCGCCAGTGCCCAAGATTTGGAAATTCGCTATGTTATGCAGATGCTGCGACAGGGGTATTTTTATTGAAAGCTATTTTTTTAAATGTTATATCAATGTAGAATCTGTGAAGTGCAGTTTTCTAAGACAACAACTTGAAATTCGTTCCTAATTAACAATCAAGCAAAAATTGATTTAATTGTATACCCATATATACATATACACCATGTGAGTTTTTTGAGAGTTGCCATTTTTATTACAGCCAATTCTGTATGATAGAAATGGTACTGGAAAAGGTTCTCTTCTTGGATGTAATAGAAATGTAACCAAAAAAAACACTGTCGGTTGAAGTAGCCTCAAGTACATTTATGCATATTTTTACCTCCTAATTGATAAATTTAAAAAAAGTTAAAAAATTAAACTTGGGTAAAAAATTTTTTTCCCTCATTTATGTTATTAATTAATGCATTAGATCAGTTTTATCGAAAAATTAATATATAATCTCATTTAAAAATTTATAAGTTTGTATCATAGCTCGAAAACCATAAGAGCTATAAAACTCCTGACTATAACAATCGGTTGCCCCCATCGATATCTACAACTCTCACTTGAACAGTTTTTCGATTAAATCAACGGTTTGTCTGTAATAAAAATGACAACTCTCAAAAAACTCATATATATATATATATATATATATATATATATATATATATATATATATATATATATATATATATATATATGTATATAACGAAGGTCCAACGACTTCGAAAACCCTTATTTAGCTTTTATTTACTTTTTCTGAAGTTACTGAAAATTTTTTTTAAACTTAATAGCGTCACCACATTAAAAATTTCATTTTTTCTCAAAATGATCACACATGTATGTAATGCTACCGCGAACGGATATTGATCAATAACAACAGTGTGTGATGTGACTTTTATAACCGTTATAGACGAATAACATAATACATATAACATAACGGTTAATTGTTTATCTATTTTTCGGCCATAAATTATTTTGTATTTTATTGTTTATTTTTATAATTCACTTCCTGTTACGTCACTGTACCATTTGATCTACGATTTTTAAGGGATTAAAAATTTTTAGTAAACTTTGGGTCGTCTTCATAATTTCACTAAAGTTACTTTAAGTCTTTACGTTTAATTTAAAGTAATTCAATTTATAATAAATTTGATGTGATACTCATTAGCAAGGTTCTTAAGTAAATGTCAATTAATTTAAACTGGTAAGTCTATAAAGTCGAAATAAAATAGGTAGAATATCTTTAAGGCTTATGACTAAGCCATATCTGTGGCAGCTTAGAGTGATAATGTTAACTTAAAGTCTTTAATTTGTTGTATGAAAATAATAAAACGAAAACAGCGCTTTTTCTCGGACTTTATAACTTAAAAATTTTAAATAAACTGATAATTGCTTATACGAACAAATAAATATCATATCAAATTATGATTTGAATTACTTTAAATTAAAGATAAAGGATAAAAATTATTTTAATAAAGTGAGTTTAATAATGAAAACGGCCCCCAGAGTGATAATGTTAATTTATTGTTTTAAAGTAACTTGAAATTTTATTTAAAAAACGATCCTTATATCATTATATGCATTCGTTAGTATCTAAAAATTTATAGCTTAATTCTATCATCAACGCCTACCTGGTCTAAAACGTTGTATTGTGGAGCAAAAATTAATATTCGTTAGGTAACAATAAACAATGACCATGTTGTTCTATAATATAAATTTAATTGAAATATTATCCTCCCAAAAATATAATTTTTTTCAATTTTTTTTTTCGTTTATCATTAAACTGCATATGTAAACTCACTCCCCTCATCTCTCCCTCACCTTTCTGATTTTTTTTTTTTAAATATAAAACATTTTATAAAATAAATTTATTAATATTGCAATTAAATTTCGTACTACATACCTCCAAACACAGTTACACACCCCTCACACCCAGTGTGTTTCAGTATAAACAAATAAACCACGCTCTGCTACCATTATGGATACGGTCCCTATATAATATAGGCAAACGTGTATACATATATACTGTGTATTTAGATATTATTTGACAATAGCCCGCCTGTTAATTATAGTGGTTAACTACACTATAAATTGTAAGAAGAGCTTTTGTAAACATCATACAGTGATGGTTTGAATAAGTTTACAAAATTTTCTAAATTTATTTGTTATCAAATGATTTAAATCAGTGTTTTTCAACCTGTGGATCGCGAAGCTTCTTTAAGGGGGTCGTAGTTACTTTGAAAAAAAAACATTCTAGTTAAAAATATAAAATTTAATAAAGAAAAGGTTAATTAAAGGTTACATTAATGTCATAGAACACTAGAAGCAAACTAAAATAAAAAAGGTGTAGCTCGCTTGGTGTCATTTGTTGGTCTGTCACAGCTTAAGGCATTTAGTCAGTCGGTGTAGATCACCGAATCCACTACGATTGTTATGTATTGTAAGACCATTGTTACTTGAGCTGGACGTTGGTCTATCTCATAATACGTGTTTTGTAGTTGTGTGTGTGAATACGCACACAGACGCAAACATCAAACCAACACCACTACAAACAGTGTGTACCCACACAACATAATAATGCGAAGTGGGGAGGATTTTACGTCACTTTTCTGGTACACTCGGAATACTAACTATCATAATATGATAGTAGTTTGGTCCCTTGATTAATGTGATGGTTGAGCCTGTTTCTCGTTGACCAATTTTTCCCCATCGCAGATCTGTTCTTAATACGCAGAAAATTAGATCATTTGCTAAATTTAGATGAATTTTCTGATTGTCTTTTATTTGAGTCATCGAAGAAAACGTCAACTTACACAGGTAAGAGGTGCAAAATAGGGTCAAACACTTCAAGGCTTCTGTAGTTAATTGTGAGTATTCTGTTTTTCTCTTTAACCCAAAGATATCCAAAGTGATAGACTTGAATTCCAAGTATAGCATTCAATCAGCAAATAACTCCAGCAGATTTTCTTTTATGTTTGGTTCTCAAACTTGTCTCGCTTGTAGCTACCTTTAAAATATGCCGGTTTCAAATACTTAAGTACGTATTTAGTCGATATTTATAACATAAAAAAAATGAAATAAAAGAAATAGCGGAAAGTAGGGGTCGCGAAATATTTTCCATACTAGGGGAGTCGCGGAATAAAAATGGTTGAAAAACACTGATTTAAATGATGTGAGGCGTGTGTAAAATCTAAAAATAATATACATAAGTATTTGACAATATTTTCTACGATATTGGTGCTAAGAACCGAATTTTATGAAATAGCTGAATTTGACTTTTTTCACCAACTAGTTCTGAGAATCAGAACCAACTCTGTGGTGCGTGGTACTTACCTGGTTGGTATTAGCTATCTATGTTTGATTGAAAATGTACAATTTTATCATTATATTTACTTACAATGTCGTCAGTATTATGGACGCAAGCTAAAAAGAACTTTTTTATCTACATCTGCATTTATCTTTGTCTATCATATTAACCCGGCGTGTGTAAACTGGGTCTTTAAAGGAACAGTCGAAATTTAAGACTCAATTTTCTCTCTCATGAATAAAGCGCGGGCTTTGGCTGCCCTCCGTAAAAAATCTAGTTAGTAGTGGGGACTCAAGGTCCAATGGATGCCCGGGTCTGGCGATTAACTTGCTGATGCGAGCGAGTGAAAGTTTCATCCGTTAACTAAAAGGGTCAGCATACACACGGCGTCAGTATTTTCGAAGGTAAGTGAATGGTGTTATTTTTATCTTTCCCGTAGTTTTTCAGTTTTTTAAGGCTAGAATAAATTATTGTATACCGTTATAATTCATTGATGGATCTACCTTAGATAACATGAATAACGTGCACAGCAGTGGAATCGCGACTTTATTTTTTCTTTTTTTTTTTTTATATAAAACAAAATTTTGCTCCATTTTTTTTTTCTTTACTTCTTGCTTTTTCTGTTTTTTCTAATATTATTTAATTTCTTTATATAAATAATTACTGTTCCGTTTATTATGACCTACCTGTAAATATTCCCCATTTTCAGATGCTTGAATAATTCAACTTTTTGGAGCCACTGTCAAAAAAAATTATATTCATTTGAAAACTCATAATATAAGCTATAAAAGCCTAAAACCATTTGTTTTAATATTCCTTTATTGTAGAGTTAGGAATTTTTTTACAAAATTTTATTTTTCATGCTTTTTGGACTACTGGTCGATTTTTATTAATAACAATTATACTTTTGACTCTGGAAACTGCTGGCCCATGTAATAGACACTCCAAAAAGTAACTCAGAATTCTTGACATTTTTTGGAAGCCTAGAAAACTTTGAAAACACGACCGTTCCCTGGAAGACCCATTGTACATACCGTGTTCTTGAAAATATAGTGTACACACGCCGGGTTAATAAATAGAAGCTTACTCACTCACTCATATAAAAATATAATTACTTGGTTTAGTTGGTACAAATAATACAATTTGTGTTCCCCTCATAATACAAACCTTCGAGAATTGTTTTAAACTTATACGGTGTCAACTTGAACGAAGCATCAGTGTATTCCATAGGCTACTGGTACCACTCACACAATTTTGGAGATCATTTATCTCATTCTAACAACATAAAACATATACAACATTGACATATTGTAAACAGAAATATTAAGCATGCAGAAAGTCCGTTTAACTAACACTAAAAGACATAAAATCATTTTGTTTCTACACGCCTGTGTCTGATACTTTTATTTACTGCCTGTATTATATCAAACGACTCATTCCAACTATTCCCACCCACTCTGTAGCTGTATGTATAATGTGTTCCGTTATCATTTGCCCATCATTGCTTTCTATACAAATACATAATATTGTGTGTATTTATATAATAAATATTATATATCGTATACCTATATAGAGTATATTGTATAAATACACATATATACTATGTACCTAGGCTATTGTTACCTCTTCGGCTCTTCGGCCCAACTAACCGCAAAACATACCTATATATTAAACCGCATACAATACGTAATATTCATCTGCCTGCTGTTTCTACATATATCTAGTTGAGTGTATCATTATATTATAAACATACTATTATCTGGCATAGAGTTTAATTGACTGTAGACTAGAGGGTAGAAATTAATAACTGGTCACGTGACCATCAAACGTAATCTTTCTCTACCGGAAAGAAGTTAGCGCCGAAAGTTGGAAAATCTTTTTTTTATATGGCTAAATTGCTCCCAAATTGCTCCTTTGGAATCAGTAATTGCTCCACCTGAAACTTAATTACTTAATTAGTTATTTACAAACAAAAAAACTTTTTTGTTTGACTATTTCTATTATCAAAATCTTGTCAAATAATGCATTTTTATACAATTACTTTTTATCAAAAAATTGCTCTCGATTTGCTCCATCTAATTTAAAAGTTAGTTATTAATTTCTCTGAATAATAATTAAAATATATTAAAATAAAAAATATTATGAATTAGGTTATGTATTATTAAAACGTATAGGCAATCCATTATACCTTTAAGTCGTTTGCATATATTTAAGGATAATTGAATTTTGACAAGTTAAATAACATTATAAAAAAACAAAATATTTTAATAAATATTCAAAAAAATTAAGATTTAGCTTTTAAATTAAATAGAGCAAACTGGGAGCAATTTATTGACGTAAAGAAATTATATAAAAAAGTATTATTTTGGGAAATTTTGATAACTTAAATAACGGAAAAAAAATTTTTCCCTTTATAAATAACTAATTAAACAATTAAGTTTCTTGTGGAGCAATTTCTGATTTCAAAGGAGCAATTTGGGAGCAATTTAACCATATAAAAAACAAAAAGATTTTTCAACTTTCGGCGCTAACTTCTTTCCGGTTCTTTCTCTTGGAAATTATGATAAAACGTAATCTAAATTTTTTATTACGAAAAGAGTAATAAAGTTTCATCTTTAAGAGGAACTTAACGCGCTAAAATTTTACAAATCTATACTAATTTACTAAGGAGAAACTGTGAGCTTATACGAAAGAGGTAAACTTAAGAAGATCTATTATTAAATAAACTCAAATCATGTTTAATACAGTAATACTAAATAGAATAAGGATTTTGGTGTAACACTACAACAAGTTTAAATCAAGCCAGGATAAAGTGAGCTATTTGACTGCTCTCTTAGCATAGGACAAGTATGTCAAGAGAAGAGTTAACTACGTAACAACGAAGCTGACGATCTAAACTAAACCTTCAAAGAAATACGAATTAGTAATACTGGTTTTATGGTTTAAAGATTTAAAACGAAAAAAGAATTGGTGAAAACCAATAGAAACCAACAAAATTTAACAAACCTATTGTTAAGAAAAATGATTCGAAAATGTGTTGTGATGGAAAAAGATTTTTGATGGTAAATGAATTATTAAACTTAAGATCTGATAACAGATGCCAACAGGGCCAAATTAACCCCAAGTGCCGCCCCTAGGCATCGTGAAAAAAACCGCCCCCATCGTTTGCTCAAAAATAAAAAAAATCGTAACTTTTTCTACCTTCTTTTCACTTTCCTCTAAAAAAAATTACTGACGAGAAAAAAAAAACGTCAATTTCCAACTTTTGCCGCCAAAAATCTACCGCCCCTAGGCCATGGCCTACCTTGGCTTATTGGGTAATCCGGCCCTGAATGCCAATATTACCTTAAATAAAGCGTGGCAGAAGATTTAAAAAGAAATTAAAATCATCTATAATTTGCAGCTTAAAATTACAGTTCAGCAAAAAGAAAAAAAACTTCCAGTGATTGCTGAAATATTTTCAAACTGTATACAAAAATCGGACAGTACAAATCCATCTTCTTTAGAATAACTAAGAAAAACATACGTAAAAAAGAAAATAAAGAAGAAACTGTAAAATGAAAGAAAACATGAAATTAAGAAAATTACCTTAAGGTAGTTGGTCGATAAAACGATTTTTTCAAAGGATTTTAAAGCGGCCCCTACACGCTCAATAATATTGTGCAATCAACTTGTGCAATTTATTGAACTTCTCTCCAGACAGTTCAATAATTTGTAAAAGAAATTTGTACAATAAATTGAATGTAGGAATTATACAATAATTCAATTGTTGTTTAATTTTAAATATTAAGTGATAAAGATGCAGCGAAGCAGTAAATAATTACTCTTTCAAATTAATAAGTCAAACTGATTCAATGAATAGCCATCAAATATGGCATTACAAAACAATTAATAAATTGAAACTTAAATAAATAAAGTCATATTGCGCAATAATATTTGCAAAGCCTACAGACGTTACAATATTCATTCATTGCACAATATATTTCAAACTGTTTTTGATCAGCACAATATATTGTACAACCCTTCAATATAACCTACAGACGATCCATAATATTGTGCCACCTTAGATTTTGTGCAATATTATTGAGCGTGTAGGGGCCGCTTAACGAAACTTCTCTAGATATTTACTTACTCCAATACCAATAATACGAGCCCTTACCGAAAAAAAATTGACTAACCCAATTTTGACAAAAACGATTTTAAAGTTCTGTAATTTTAACACAAGCTCTTATGAGAAAATTTTATTTATTTATTTTTTTTTTTTTTTTTGAATAAAATGAAAACGTGTCAAAGGAATTTGATAAAAATTTAATATGTTATTTAATACAAAGTTACAAACCATATTTAATAAGAAATAAAAATCATTAACCATGCCGTTTTTGAAGTATAATTTAAATACATCATTTTACAACGTTTTTACAACGCTTTTTCAACAATTCTTTCAAATTGCTACAACATAAGCGCGCGAAAATTCTAAAAAACAATTGGTATACAAATGTAATAACTGAAAAATATTAATACATTATTTAATTTTTGATAAAAGAAAATTTTTTTCCTGAGATATACTTTTGTACCTGGCTGTCTCAGAGCAACTACGTTAATAAAACTGAGAATTTTTTCAAATTCTAAATATCCGGCATAGTAAAATTTAACTGGTCGCATGTATTTAAATTTACTGAGGCATAAATCTACCTAAGACAATATTAACATTTTTACACAAAATCAACATTATTGGCCTCTTAAGCCTCATTAATAAAATAATATCGTAAATGTATATCGAAATTTACTCTAGAATTTCAAAAAAATTTTCATATACCTCAATAGTTATCACTTTATATGGTATATATGCAACCGGTTTATATTCAATGTATTAATGTTTGCCTATCTTCATATGGATTTTGCACCGTCAGTGAGTCGGATTTGTGTGTTAATACAACACCTCTTTGCAAATGACTACTTACGTATTAATGAGGATTGTATATATTGGTGAATAAACCTTTACAAAACAAACCCCAGCACCCATCCATAACCCGCCCCAACCAGCCCCGTTATTTCCATCGCTACTGAACACACAAACATATGTGTACTACGTATTAAGTGTTATGTGTTATCTATGCACTGTTTTGTAAACTGTATTACGGTCGGGTAGTTACATGATACGTCACGGCAGTAAACTGTTTGCATAAATGGAGTACCTATACGCAATCGAGAACCTAGTTTTAGATGGTTGCTACTACGGCGGTATGTTAAATTCTAAAATCATTCGGCTAATGATATTTTAAATAGATACCATATAATATTGACGCTTGTATAAGCACAATGGGAATTTTAATATCCTGGATTTGATCGTAATCGTGCCATAATGAATAAATTTGGACCGAGCAAATAATAATTCACAATTCACAATAGTTTGGAGCTTATTAGAGAGAAATTATTGAAAATTTTTGAGATTTTCAAGCGAAAATTATCAGAAAATTGATTTTACTCCAATATTGATCACAATCATTTCAAAATATCGTTTAATTTCATATCCGGGACGAACCCGAAATGTTTCGCAGAAAATATTTCCACCATCATTGAAAATTTGCAACTAATTTTTCTAAGTTATAACTTCATTTTATTTTTGAATCTCTTACCATGCCCCATATAGTGTGGCTTCGCTAAATGTTGTCAAATTTTAGGTTAATACTCGTTATCAGTGGCGTAGTGAACATAACCGGCGCCCGGGGCACGACACTTTATTAGCGCCCCTCAGAGCCGGACCTAGACTAAGTAGCGCCCGAGGCAGAGTCAAGAAATGGCGCCCCTGTAGAAAAAATATTGCCTTTTTCCTCCCAAAAAACAAGTGACGAGCAAAAAAAACCTCACATACCTCATTTCTTTGGCGCCCCCAAAGACCTGCGACCCTATGGGGCACATTTAACACCCCTCTTTGGCGTATATTTGGCGCCCAGTGCATGATAGACCCCCTTGCACCCCCGTCGCTACGCCTCTGCTCGTAATTCAAATTTCCTTAAGAATTTTCAAACTCATACATGTTTGTGGCCATCCATAAAATACGTTCGTAAGGAAGAGGCCAGAGGGGAGAAGAAATTTCCTAGTGCATAGATGTGCGCCGACGAGGGAAGAGGGGGTCCGGTGATTTTGTTTTATCCAAAAATTCTATGAATACATAAAAAATGTTCAGACATGATTTTTGTATGTTACTATTAACCATAAAGATGAGCGTTCACTTGAGGGAGCGGGATTCAGGTTTTTTGACGTATTATTAGGTAAGGGATTGGAAATATTTGATGTTGCGTGACAAGTGGAAGGGAGTACCTATAAAAAATGAGGAAATTTTGCGTGGCGTATTTTAATGGATAACTATATTTTAGACTTTTTCGCATCGTTTTTCATTGGAATATAACAAAAATTGACCAATTTTCATAAGAGCACGTATAATTTAGGGTTTCTTAATCAACTTGAAACTTCAAAGTGTTTGAAAAATTATCAAACTGGATCGGCTGGGACTCGAACCCGGATCTCTTGTTTGCTAGCCAAGCACCTTACCAATTAGACCACCGAGCGCTTGTTCGAGTACCACTCCAATCCGATAATAATCAATCAAATTTTTTATTTCAAATGTTATCGAGTGCCTGTGAAACATTATTAATGTATGGCGAACTTTTGTTCGTATTTATACATACACCAATATTCATATGTTCACTAATGTCCAGCTTTAGGTGATACTTGAACACTCGATTTACTTTGGCATTTATGACCAAAATTCTGTTGAATTTTGTTGATTTCAACCGGTTTCCATCATTTTTTTGTAGCAAACTAATGTTTCGAACTAAAACCCATTAGTTACTATAGAAATTAAAAATTAAATAAAAAAACCAAATTTTCCGCATTAAATTTTCAAAATTTATTAATATTCGCATGGTTAATATAGGTACATATATTTGCGGTCATGAAAACATGGAATAGTTTATTTGGTAAATTATAAACAAAATTTCAAAAATATTTCACGTTGATAAATATTTCAATCATTGCAACGTCATAAAAATAAAAAGTTTCCACCACACAATAGTGGGATTAGTAGGAAAACAAATGGGGGGGGGGGGAACAATAGGACGAGTTTAATATTTGTTTTATTTGTTGTTTGGTATCGATAATATTTTCCATACAGAATAAACCAGATCAATACTATTAACCGTTAATAATAATTATTGGAAAAATTTGGTAAACATTTCTGGGAATATTCAATAATATTTAGTAGTAAATTTAGGGTTCCGGACCTTACAAGATTACACTAGAAATTTGAAATTTGGCATAATGTTTGGCCTTGATGACGCGCACCTATGCCGCTAGTCACTGATAACAAAAAAATTATTTTAGATTAAAAATGAGGGTCAGCTTGGTCGAAGCAAGAAAAATTTTAAATAGCATATCGTGTGAGATATCATTTGAAAAAGAGCTATCTCTAAAAGAATACGATTTATTTTCTTTTAGAGATAGCTCTTTACAGAATAATTTTTATTCTGTATAGTGGCTCTAACGATATTGGTAGAAACTGATCGCCTCCCCCTGATCTTCTAGGTTTCAAAAGCTATGATTTAAATTTTAATAGAGTTAGTAGGTATTGAGTCATAAATTACCAGAAAACTGCACGTTTTTTCGACAGTGTAATGGTTGCTGAAATAGTATTTTACAATTTAAGTTCGGTAAGTTGCTTTTACTGATCGAGAAAATGTTGCGAAAACGAGACCCGCAGGGTCGAGTTTTTGCAATTTTCGAGATCAGTAAATGCACTTAACGCATCGTGTATTGTATAATATTTTTTGCACGATCGATTTAAAATAATTAAAGAGTAAAAATATGTTAAATAAAAAATAAAATTCGGATAATATAGGTGAAATTTATATTTCTATGTTATGACATAGAATGCCATGAATAAATACTATAAATATTCATAACAACTAACAGGAATTTTTGTTGTGACAACTGACAACTATATTTGTAAATAAAAAATTAAATATCAACATTTCACTGGCGTGAATATTTTTTTTAAATTTTTTATTAAAAAAAATTGAGGAAAATTGTTTGTTAAACTATAATATTAGTGAGAATAATGAAGTTGATGAAGCATTTTATTTTTGGCTGTAAATTTATTCTCATAAAATGAAAGGAAGATTATAAAAACCACAAAAAATTTAAATGATTGAACGACCTTTTAAAATGTCAATAAAATATGAAAACTAATGCCAACAATAATAATAATAATGTGCAAACTAGTGAAAATTTTCATATTAATCGATTTATTTTCCTAATTGTTCAAATTGTACTTTTAATTTCGATATAATTAAATAATTACAATCATTTTTGAGCTAATTTCACTTACCACACTCCTATTCACTTACCACGCATCTATTTCACTTACCGCACTGTTATTTTTTGGTTTCCATGGATATAAACAAACGTTCGGGAAATGTAACTTACCAGCATTGTCAACAGCATCGGTAAATGCATGAAAATACACGATCGTGCAAAAAAAAAAAAAAAATATTAAATAACAAAGGAAAACGCAGTAAAAGACTACGTATTTACTGATATTTCAGTACAATGTGAGACAATCCATGCATATTTCAGTTATCGCAAGCAAATTTGGATTGGATAAATAAAAAAAAATTTAAATTGATCTATTGACTGTTTATTGTAGTATGGGTACGGAACCCTAATTGTGCGATCCGAACCGACTTATTATTCTTGGTCGATTTTATTGTTAATATGTGGTAAAATATGGTGTTTCCTTTACTACACAGCGGAATAATTAACACTCTGAACACATATTTTTAACATAATTAATTGTAGATAATTTAACTTTAACACGATAATTTAACACGACAAGTGGAAAACTTGAGATCCGATAATTCAAAAGTCGATTCACGTTACAACTCATAAACATCCGCATTCGCATTAAAATAATGCGTATGCGGATATAAGAGGTGGATACAGATGTTCCGCATATACGGATGCGAATGCGGGATATTTGTGACAACCTTAGTTTGGTTTATGGTTTCATTACTTTAGTGGACTCACTTAAATTTTGTGAAATTGATCTTCCACTAGGTACTTGCCTAGTCCCTTAACAACTGGTTTTTTTTTTAATAACAAATCTAATTAATCCAAAAAACTTATAAGAAACGATATTTTTCTTTTGAATCACCCATTATTATATAAGTAGCGTTTTGGTCGCATACATGTATGTAGGGTAGGTACCATATGAATGAGAATGGTAAACCGCAATGGCCACAATACAGAAATGCTAGTTGGTCGTATATGCAGAGTTGTTAGACCACAGCGGACCACACTGTGGCTCAGCGATGTTCATTTGTCTCCTCGTTATATATCCATGTATGAGTCTGTAAATGATACTAGGTAGTAGTACCATACAACTACAGACCATACAAATTATTTGTACATGCATATCTATATGTACATATAAAATTTGTTATGCAGTGTATTACTAAAAGTTTGGAAATTTTCATACGAAATATAATCGTTCATTTGCGAGAAGCGTGACATAACTCAAAAATCACCTTTATTGAGTTAAGGGGGACCACTAGTGTGACATTTTAAAAATAACTGGAACAATTTTTTTCATGTTTCGATAGTCTATACCTTTAAAAATAACACACTTAAAAAGTTACAGCCATCCGAAGAGCGGATTCTGATTTTCATTGTTAACTTTGAGATGTTGAGAAATGTATGAAGATTGATAGTTCGGGAGTTTCTGGACGTGGCTACCAGTCACAATACTCATAACTATTCGGATACGGGCGTCCTATTCTTATGTTTTTCCTTTCAGCTGGTCGCAGAAGTGATGAATGTTTTACAGTCTTTAATTTTAACAAAAACGAAAAGACAAACACACAATAAGCTTGATGACGTCACGAAGACACTTTTCTTAAGCTGATCATTACTTAAACGACAAATTAATCGTTTTTTTGGCAGTTTCCCAAATTACGTGCCAACGAAATTTTGTAGTTTTTTTCTATTTTTCTTGATTGATTTGCAAGTAAAACAAGTAAAAACGTAGATAAAAGTTGGGGGACACGTTTAATTTCCATTAAAATATAATAAAATGTAATATATTAAGCATTGCGTTTAGTAAGTAAATAACCCATTTTCCTTCCTTTTTTTAAAAATTTAGGCAAAGGGAAATACTAGAAAGAAAAACAAACAATTTAATTATCATATTTATTTATTACTAAATAATATAATTTCTAAGAGAAACAGTAAAATCATATTAACATAACCTAAATTTCCTATAAATAAAAAAAAAAATTAAGTTTTTAATAATTTTTAATGAAAATTAAATATGTGCATAAACTTTTATCGTCATTTTTATTTGTTTTAATACTAAATCAATAAAAAAAATAAAAAAAATAAAAAATAAAAAATTTGACGGTTAGTCAATTTGGCAATTTTATTTATAGGTTGGGACATAATTTGGGAATTAGCCGTTTTTTAATTAAATTTCAAAAATTTGGTGGTAAATTGTGCTTTAAAATTCAGCTTTCCGTTGCAGTTATACAGTTATTTTACTAGATACTTTAAATTATTATTATCGATTATTCCATAAAAACAAATTTTTATATTCTCGCTTTTCGATAATGATGTAAACCATATTTTAGCTTCAACCAAGTATAACAGTGTGACGTGTGTATTTTAAAAAAAAAACTCGACATTTTTATAACTGCTGATTTAAAAACATTACACGATGATATTCGTTCGAAAAACAAAAACGCAAAAAAAAAAATTGTAAAAACAGAAGATTGTAGAAAGAATAAAAGAAAATAATACATTTTGTTTGTAATGGTGGCAGTCACTACATTCGAATTGCTTGCTTCTTTTACGGTTGGTATTACTGCTTGCTATATTCATTCGTGACAACAAAAACAAACTAAGCTCTCTGGCGTCTTTTTATATTACAATTTTCGTTTCCTTTTTTTTGCATTATTTTATTTTATTAGATATGTTTTTGTAAACTTTGACAAGGATAAATATGTCTCTGAAAATCGTAAATGCGTAGTGACCATCTTTCCGAACAGTGAACGTTAGTTTATTTGTCTAAATATTATGTAACGAATAATATCTCGGAAATAGGTCATATTTCCTGAATTAACTGGCATTTTTGTAACAGAAATAAAAATATCACATTCAAATTATTTTTTCAGTAACAGATTTATCTCATTTTAATAGACACTAATTTAAAATACCCCTGTCTCAGCATCATGCATAACATAGCGAATTTCCGTTTATAAAAATTAGTTTTTCTCGGAAACTAGTTGACATAGAATAATAGTTTAAAGACCTTTTTTATGTAATTTTTTTCCTCTTTTAAATGATGTAAAAAAATTTGGCAAAAATTTTTGAATAAGAGGAAATTTTGGCAAAAAACTAATTTTTTGCAAGAACAAAAACCATGTTCCTGGCATCCCACGTGTCTGGCTGAAGAACTCATCCAAGATTTTTGGACTTCCAACGTTGTCACCAAATTTCGTAAACCTAGGACATTTCGTTCGAGAGTTATCGTGCTAATACATATATACATACATACATACATACATATATATATATATATATATATATATATATATATATATATATATATATATATACCTATATAAATTTTAGTGAATATTATTTTCGGTTTCTAGGGACCTCAAAACAAATTTGTGCCATAGTCCCGGGCTCAAGTCGCGTCATGACACCTACTGTAATAGCTGAATTTCCGGAATTCTTTCTGGAAATTCGCTAAAACAACGAAATTAAACTTGATAACGTCAGCATGTATACATGCTAGGATAAGTCGAATTTCCTAGATGATTTTGACTATTTTGAAAAGGACACAGACTATTTTTGCCTCGAAAAAACATCTGATTCCAGTGGATACAATTAAAATTTATCTTGAAACCACAAATTCGAATACCACGCGGACGAAACCATAGTAAAAGTTAGTAATGCAATAAAAATCTGGAGTTTTTTATAATGTTAGAATTTTTGTGAAATGTTGAGATGTTTTAATATTTAGAGACACAATTATTTTTATCAAATATAATTCGACATTTAAAGTCTCACATCGTACCATTGTCTCACTGCGCAACGCATCGTCTCTGTAATATTAAATATAGAGTCAAGTTGTAATTCACAGTAATAATAATAATAATAATAGTAACAATGATAATAATACTGTAATATACGATTACTTTTAGGGTCCCGCATCTTAAAAGAAAAGATGGACCCGTTATAAAACACTTTTGTCTTTCTCGAAAACTATGTAACATACGGATTTGTTTGGTTTAGTGTTAGGTCTTGCCACCAAGTACAGATGTCGCCAGTTAACGATTAGAAAAAAAAATATTTTAGACTAATATTATAAGGTATCATTTGAGAAAGCTACCTCTAAGGATTCTAAAAATATTTTTTTTTAAATAATTTTTGGTCCAGTAGTCTTAATTTTGCTCAAAATTTGGTATAAATGACCATTTCCCCTTTCAAATCGTCTAGATTTCGGAAGTTTTTATAAAATATAGATTTTAATAGGGTTAGTAGAAATTGAGTCATAATTTACCGGAAAACTACAGGTTCTTTCGAAAATATATTAAGCAACAGTGGGAAATACAATAATAGACAACGTATTACTAATATTTTAATACAATGTGGGACAATTTATGCATCTTTCAGTTATCACAAACAAGTCTGGCTAAGATTTAAATATACATAAATAAAAGAAGTTCAATTTGATCTATTAATTGTTCACTATCATATTGGTACGAAGCCCTAATTGTATTCGACCGGCTCGCTCTTGGTCGGTTTTTTTTTTGTACAATACGTTTACAACAAACTGGTTATGTAATGTAATGGATTGTTGTAACGAAATTACCAACTTAACAAAATAAAAAGAACTGAAATAACCCTAACGTTGACTACTATAAATAAATGAAAATTATTTTTTTTTTTTTAAATTTATTTCTTCTTATTTTCAACTATTGGGTTTAGTAATCGTTTTTAAATTTTATAGCGATAATTTTATTCTTTTTATACAGTAGAGAATGATTGTAATTCTGGAAGGATTGGTTGTTTTAGTCAGGTTGGGTCTTGCTTACTTTCATATAGCAAAAATTGTTTTTATACGGTTTTTTTCATGACGCTTTTTATGCGATTTTTTTAAAGCTTTTCTTTTAAAAATGACAATCAAAGAGCACAATGAGAAAGGAACGGAAGAAAAAGAAATTTTAACATTTCTTTGCGATAAAGTTACTTATTGACTATTTTTAAACATTTAATCAGTATATTGCATAAGTAATGAGCAAACTGTAGTGACTTAATTGCCTATAGTTTGACAGAAGGAAGCAACAAATATTCTAGTATGACTTGTTGTAGCAGCATTAACTGATTTTTGTCAACTAATTTAAATTTACAAATAAAATTTAACGATCGTCTTTATGTTTTCTAAGGGAAATAAAATCTGTGAAAATATTTTGTGATAACAATTTTATTGTGTGTATTTTCGTATCATAAAAAATGGGATTTCAATTCTAAAACATTTTATTTGATTGTTTAAAAAAAAATTTTTAAATTAAAGAGAATATAAAGGTGCACGGAGAGAAAATTCATATAAAAATTACTGTGCTCAGCACTACAATCGACGTGTAAAAAGCGGAACATATTCAATTTTGTACGGTAAAAATATAAAAATTATAATTAATCATAGAAAATTTAAAGGATAGAATATTGTTTCCATAATATTAGCTCCGTAAAATTTGTAAAATAGCACAGTAAAAAGTTTCATTGCCGACAAAAAAATATTTTTTAATTGTTTTTCTTACAAAAATTACCATACTGTACCATATAATATTTGAAATGCTATCTGCTAATAGTAGAAAGAAAAAAAGAGAAAGAAGGTTGTGTGTGTTGTGAACGCTGTTGAAATGTACCTCACTCATAGCAAGTCACATAGCCAACCATAGGTTTGGACGACCAACTTGGTCGGACGGGTCGGACCAAGCGCCTTGATCCATTAGACTGTCTTACAAGCAGCAAGCAGTATTCATTACACTGTGTTAGAGGGCGGGGATGTCACCGTTTAATTCATCATTTTGTTAATTCACTATCTTTAGTATTAGAATATATTGTTGGCAATCATTTTTGTATGCATCATAAAGTTCTTACAGGTTCGAAGTTTTTACAGGTACCGCCCAAGCAATTAAACTATAACATATATGCATAAGAGTGTGATAAAAGTTGTGTTAGCGCATTAAATTTTACCATGCTAGCACATATTTTTTATTTTGGTTGTCGATCGCGCACGCATTATAAGAGAGCATGGTAATTTTTCTGAAATTTTATCTACAAGAATTATATGATTTTTCTTTCCGTGTAGAAGTTTAAAAAATAAATAATTTTATTTAAATTTACTCTCACAAAACGTATTTATTCTTATAGATTTGTGGCATCTTTTATTTTCTATAACGTGAAGTATACAAATCCTTTAAATTTTCATAAATTTTGGTCCTTAAATCTTACAAGTGATTGTAAAATTTTTGTAGATTAGGTCTCACCAATTTTAATAATTCGTCAAATTCAACAACAGTTATTCTCATAACTTACGTACAACGTCGCATTTACTATAATTTGTTTATTTTGTTTGGAATATGAACACCATGTTTCTTTCTCTGTTTTGCACAATTTTTCTATTCTGCAAAACAGAGAAGGAAATATGGTGTTCATATTCCAAACAAATTAAACAAACTCTACTAAATTTTTTTTTAGTAACTTTGTTGATGTCTAACACAATAAATTCTTCTATTACTTCACTTTTTTATTCAAACAGAACATTTTATTCCTACTATTTTGCTTACTTTACGTAAAATTGAAATTCCAGTGCGAAGAATTACTTTGTCGAGTGGACTCCACTAATGGTTTCAATAAGACAATTAGTGAAGTCGAAAGTGGACTCCATAAGTAGAGAGTTTAGTATGACCTAGTATGACCCGCACTTAAGGGTGCGTATTTTATCTTACTACTGCTTTCTTTATCTTTTAACTTGACTGTAAATATAATATTTAAGAAAGAAAAGAAATAAATCAAGAAATGGCTTGAGGCCTCTCCTAAAGTAGTCAAAAATCGAATATTTTTGTTCAATTCTTTGCTCAATATATTTTTTACAATCGATACACAAATCAAAATTATAGAGCTTTAAAATTTTTATATATGTATAATTAATAAAACCACTAATGTTTAAATAACTAAATTTAAATGATAGTTTCTCCCAGATTAGTAGCAACTTTTAAATTAAGAAACAGAATAGCAGCATAAAGACCATCACCATAAACTAGATGACGTCACTACCATAAAACTACCACGGATGTTTTCAACAATTTCTGATATCAGAATAACAAAATTCAATTTCTGATATTATTTAAAATTTTATAAAAAAACCGTAATTATTATATAATTTGTTGCTGCACCCATCTTTCGCTTGAAACTAATTTTGTAAAAGCTTTTTTTTTTTATTATGTAGATAATCCCAACCTCCTCCTCCTCCTAATACCTACCTCCAAGAAGTTGTTAACACACACCCAACTAATTAATCTAATTCTAATTATCCAGTTTAAATTACATTTAATAAAATTTAAATTAGTACGTGCAAGAGTTTAAAAAAAAAATTAACTCAAAAAACAAAATTATATTATTACATTAAAATAACATAAAAATCAATCTTACAAAAAATTATAACAGAAGAATTACATGTTTTAGTAAAAACATAAAAAATTATTTAATATTCCACTGGGCTGTTATTAGCTTTTTTTTAAACAATTTATATCTTATAATTATTATATAATTTTCAAAACAGTATAATAACATATTATATTTTGGTTGTTTTTTTTTTATTATTATTATTATTTTTATACGTACATTAGGACGTGGTGAGATGTCACGCAAACCTTTTGACAAATACAATATATTTTATGTTCGTAAAAAAAAGTATGGGATGAAAAAAAATTTGTAATTTGAATTGTAAATATGTTTTGAGGAGAAAAACTAAACGGGGGTAGCGGTGAGAGGATAATAATTTATGTATTAATTTTTAAGTATTTTATTGAATTTTTTGAAATTTATTAGTTCTTTTTTTGTGACTTACCGATAAATTTACATTTTTGGTCATTTAAGTGGTAAACTTTATTTTTAAAATTTTAATTTTCTGTCAATCCGACGTTCCTAACTTTAGTAAAATTTAAAAAAAAAAGACTCGTCAATTTATAACTGATACTATATATTAAAGATGAGCTAAACGGTTATTTTCTAATAACTGTTATTGTAATAACAGTTACTGAAAAATAACTGTTATTTATAACAGTTATTATAATAACTGGTATGGTATTTGGATATTTTAACATATTGTAAGATATTCGATATGCGTATAAACGGTTCTGTTAGTGAAATATGGACAGATCTATAATACTGACGGATACTACATAATCTGCAATATCTGTTCAAATACTTGTCTATACAAGGATTTAGGCTTTATATACACAATTTTAACAATTTTATAGATACAAAATTACAAATATAAATAGATAACTGTACAATAGACAATAGTTAATTTTTAAGGGTTTTTTAAATGTGCTACAATAGAAAATATGTAACTTGCCTGGGGCGTTATTATTTTGAAATTCTCCGTAGGTGGTTAAAAAAAATTACTGTGATCCTTGCTTTCGAATATATTAATATTGACCTATGTTATCGATATTTCCAAAGGAGTTATTTAAGTAACCAGCTACTGGGTATTCCAGTTATTGACGATAACTGTTATCTTTTTATACTATTTACAAAATAACAGTTATCGATATATCGATCATCTCTACTATATATTGTGTCTCTGTAACCCGAATCAACAATTCAGGGTCAAGTAAGAACATTGTCTATACTACGTGATTGACCATCCGCTTCAGCTAGTAATTTTTATTGGTCCAGCCAAATTTTGGTTTCCCCTGTTACGGAGAGCAGTATAATTTTTAAACAGACAAGTTCACGTAAGTAGTTGACAAATCAGTTCAAGCTGTTTTGACCAGTTAACAGACCAGTTTAAAACTGGCTTAATTGAAGAGACAAATGAAAGAAGAAACTAAATATATATACAATTTTTTCAAAAAGTCATATTGTATAAGATTTTGAAAGATCCTATGCTGGAGTATCATATATTAAAATTTAGTTTCGTTATATCCAATAGTTTTGTAGAAATTCAGTAGTAAACATATACTATTGCATGGGAAGCATATATGTAAACGCAAAAATGGGTATACTATACTGCACTTTGAAGCACTCAACTCTAAGTCATCGGCAAGTACTTTCCTTTACCTTAAAACTTTCAAATGCTTCTCCTGTAAAATTAGAAAAAATTTTACATAGCACCTCTTTCACTTCCACCTTCAATTGTGTGAGTGATATTATTCACTCAGAACAGCCACAAATTACCCTGTATAAAAGAGCTTACTAAAATCTGGTTTAGATCAACAAAAACTGCAAGTGAAATGTGTGGTCAGTTAGTTAATATAGGCAATTCTTGTACTTGTCCCTTAATATATGCAATACATATTACATTCTCAATCGCTCCAGTATCAATTCATATGAAAATTGAATTATAACTGCTGATCCCACACACATTAGGCCCGATTTACATTAACGCTCTGCTCTCACTCCGATATCACTACGCTCCCGATTCGATATAATCTTGTTGTGTTCACATTACAGTGCTGATATCATGCTGGTACCTATTCGTTCTCTATTGACATTATAATGCTGCTCTGGGTACACTCCCAGTTCGGTCTCCGTTCGATACAAATATCTTTTCATTACAACTGAATGCAAGCGGAGTGGAGTGGAATAAAAAAGTGTTTACACTATAGGTACAAGCCATAACAAGTCTGATATCGCTTCGATAAAGTATTACCTGAGTGGTATTGATATTGGAGTGACATTGGGGCGAGAGAACCGTGACTGATATCGGACCGATATCAGAGCGATGATGTGAATACACTTATTGTTTATTGTGTAAGAATATTTTATCGAACCTGGAGCGGAGCGATATCGGAGTGAGAGAAGAGCGTTAATGCAAATCGGGCCTTATTATTCAATTTTTCTAAATTAATCGTCAATCTTGCACGTGAAGATTGTTGTGGAATGAGGGCTGACTAGAGAAAAAATAATAAAAATTTGCATACAGATTCTCAAAAAGGTATTTTATCATCCTATGAAAGAACAAAAAATTTGGTCGCTGAGAGTCGAGAAAAAAATTACCAAAGTTGAGTAAAAATACATGGGTGCTTATGGAGACATGTGAATTTTTTATTTCGAATTTAAAAAAAAAATAGTTCAAATGAAGAGAATTAAATAAAAAACTGATTTGATATAGTTTAACCAATAAAGAATCGATACTCAAAATTCTGTTGCGATCCGGTCGACTGAACTTTAGATTTTTTGATCTGAAGTATCGAAAACGTCTAAAGTAGTGATAACATTGGCAACACTGTTATATATTTGAAATCAAAATAATGTGAGAGGGGTTACAGGTCTCGTTAAATCTACTTAACCTCATTTTATTTGTTTATAAAACTTCTGAGAATAAAAATATAACTTTTTTGAAAGTATAAAACAGTGCACACTAATAACTGGTGCTAATAACAAAAAACAATACGTATTTGAAATAAGTTTTGTTTATTTTCCTCAGTTAAAATTATAATTGAATGAACTGAAATCATCACACCTTTTTTCTAAAAAAATTCAATTGTTTTTTCAAAATTTATTAACAATAAAGCAGGTATATAAATTTATTACAGTAAATAAAAATACCTAATACTTAATGAAATTTTTGTATAACACTTACATACGTTTTTAAAAATCACAGACACCAGAAATCAAACTAAAAATTATTGACTTTTTTGAAACTTATTTTCATAACTTTTCGTAAATATTTTATTATCACATAGACACAAAACACTTAAATAAACTTAAATACAATAATATTTTACATATATTCTGATGTTCTTATGTATTTTTATTAATTGAAAAGAATAAAAACAATCTAAAATCCCCTATGCGTTTCAATGTTACCGACGAAATAGTGGTTGAGTTAGAAAACTAAAGAACAGTGTTAATAGATGGCAGCACTTACCGGCCATTGTTTTACTTCAATGTTGCAATATTTTATACAAAAATATAATATTTAAATAATTGCGTAAATAAAAAATTGCTTTCATCTAAAATGTTTATAAAAATATTTAATGACATTCTAAAATACTTTAATGTTAAAATTATATCTCCATATATTAAAATTTAATAAATTTTCGCTTTGAAATTTCGTTGGATGCAGTTGGCAATACTTTCAAAAAGCAATGCTTTAATATAGGACTCAGTATCACCACATTTAAAAAACTAAACCTCATGCCATAATAACCTTAAAGTAAAAATTTTCAAGCTTATTCAATATGTAAATGTTTTTAATACTATCAAAGAAAGAGATATAAAAATCGAATAGTTATTGTCATTTCACTTTTAACCATAACCATTTTCGTGCAATCGCTCGTCCCTTCGATCGGCCACCGCATAATTTTCCGTTTTATTTGATCAGTGCTGCCATCTTAACGACATGACGTCAACCATATTTATCTTTATTTCGCTTTTATGGTTTTATGCTTCCAATTCTTCCACTTTTTTTCTCTGTTTCTATCCAAATATATGTTCAAATGGGAGTTGTGCGGTGCAAAGAGGTAGTTGATATAAGTTGTACAGTAGTTCTTGTTATGGCATAGGAAAAAAATTTATATTTTATTCCAAGCAAATATAGATAATATTTTATTATGCGGCAACCTAAAGCAATATACAAACGAATGTGGAGCTCGTAGCCAAGTAGCGTACATAGCGTGAGCGTATGTAAGCATTATTATTATTATTTGAAATATAAACATAAGAGCGTGTAAAAACAGCAAAATGCCATAAAATAAAGATAATATTTCTAAAACGTTCACGTTCTAGGTCTTTCGATATATTTTATGATTATTGTTGAATACAGTGTGTTTTTTAAGTGTGACAAAAATGGTGGCACACGAATGATAATGTAAAATTTGAAGTTGGTTAAACATCTAAAAATACCCCTGTCGCAGCATCCTGCAAACATAGCGAATTTCCGTTTATAAAAGCCAGTTTTTCTCGGAAACTAGTTGACCTAGAACAATAGTTTAAAGACCTTTTTTATGTAATTTTTTCTCCTCTTTTAAATGGTGTAAAAAAATTTAGCAAAAATTGTTGATTAAGTGGAAATTTTGGCAAAGAACTAATTTTTTGCAAGAACAAAAACCATGTTCCTGGCATCCGACGTGTCTGATTAACGAACTCGTCCAACGGTTTGGGACTTCACCAAATTTCGTAAACCTAGGACATTCCGTTCGAGAGTTATCGTGCGGACACATATATATATATATATATATATATATATATATATATATATATATATATATATATATATATATATATATATATACATACATACATACATACATACATATATATATATATATATATATATATATATATATATATATATATATATATATATATATATATATATATAAATTTTAGCGAATATTATTTTCGGTTTCTAGGGACCTCAAAACAAATTTCTGCCATGGTCTCGGGCTCAGGTCGCGTTATGACAGTGGCTGTAATAGCTAAATTCCATTCTGGAAATTCGCTAAAAAGTAGTATCGGGACTGAAGTAAGAATGAAAATTAGAGTCCACTTTTATCAACACTTTTAGAGCAATTTGCAGAAACTAGAACACTATGGACACGCCGTATTTTCTGGGTTTGCAGACATTTAATATTGAAGCTTTCTAAAGGGAAAAGGGAGAGTCAACAATTTTCGTTAGTAATAGCTCTAACAGCACAATTAATCATGTTAATTTGTTTATTTAAAAAAAAAAAACAACCATATTTACAGTTTGGCGATTTTGAAGTACCTACCCTTAGCGTCACAGTCATTGTTGCCTACTGAATATTGACTGTTGAACATTCAGCGGATTTCAGTTATGACGATCTTGGTTACAGCAACCGAAATTATAACCATATTTTATAAATACAAAGAAAATACTTTCTGTCTGTTCGAGTATTCTTGTAAAATTCAATATTATTTAAACCCTATTAAGAAAATGTTTTAAATTTTCACACAAAATCTTTGTTAGAAAATGAATTATTATTGTTCAAAATTACTGTCACAATGAAAAAATCAAGTTGGATTTTGTAAAGTCCAAAATTTGTTAGTAATTTATAAAGAAGTAATGTTTGTTAAAAATTTATAATAGAACAAAAATAATTGAAATCCCGAAGGCTAGCGAGAGAGATGACGAGCCCCGAGCTGAGGCGACGTTAAGGTGAGTGAAGTGGGCGACCGTCTATAACCTTTAGAGGCCTCGCGTGATTAGGGGCGTTTTTTTTTTTGTCGTCTAATTTTGAAGGGAGAAATTTTAAAGAGAAAACCAAAGACGGCATCGCAAAAGTTATCTTGATATTCTGCATTTTAGTCTTTTCTCCGAAAATACAGTTGGCGAGCAAAAAAAAAAATGTTTCCACACTTTATCCGGGCCCCTAACAAAGGCTTCGGGCAGAGGCAGGCCAGTTGTTTCACCTGCCCTCCCTCTCGTCGGCCCTGAAAAACACCCCCCAAAAAAAATCTGCAAAAATATTTATAATATCCATGTGATCTCTAGCAGTTTTTCGAGGTCGTAACAACATACCAGTAGAGATAATCGAGTTAAAAAACTACTCTTTAATTAAAGTAAGTAATTGAAAATCATACTATACATACAATAAAAAAAATCAAACGAATGTATTTACAATGCATATATCGTTTTATATCATGTATGCACCAGGCATTCATTGCATTCATTGCATTCATATATATATTGCATTTGTACAGCCAGAGAGGTACAGCCACATACAGCGCAATGCATTCGTACACGCATGCATGTAGACATGTTAAAATGTGTGAGTGAGATCAAGTAGACACTAATATGTACACTCAATTAACAAAATGATGTACTATTAAAATAGTGTTATATAAAAATACAATAAAATAAAAAAAATTGTGAACATACAACATACATTACTTAACATTACATGTATGACTAAAAGTAAAATCAGTTTCCAAAAAAATTGGACAGATCAAGCTGAAAGTACCAATCGAGGTGTAGATAATCAAATTAGATAAATACAGACTGAAACATTTAAATATAAATATATACCTATATAAAATGATCAAACCTTAGCCACAAATGTTATAATAGCATCGTATACAGAATTACAGATACAGTCATGTACTGATTCGATTTACTTTCTTTAGAATTAAAAAAAATTATATAAAAATTACATCTTTCAACGATGTCCATTATCAAAAATAATTGTTGGTAAGAAACAATAAAGTAAACCAATTCAAATTTTTAATTACAGACTATTAAATAATATATAACTAAATTAAATTACATAAATTAAATTAAAATACAACTAACCGTATTAAATATTTTTTTTTATAAAACTATACTAATATAATAAACTAATAATATAATACTTAATACTAAACTGCCAGAAATATGATAAACTAAACTTTATTAAAAAGCAGATTAATAAAATTGAAACTAAAAAATATAACTACTATCTATTATAAAATATATAAAAATATAAAAGTAAATTTTGTTGCAAATAATTAAACCAAAACGAAACCCAGAACAACAAATTTAATTAATAAAAAAAAAAAATAAAATAAAAATTGAAAATTAAGTTATAATATTGAACCACTTTGAACTGAACGGCCGGAAACGGCGCACACTAGTTCGCTCCCGCGGTCAGATAACCCTGAAGGGTCGTATACTAGTTCGCTCCCGTTACCGTATACTAATTCGCTCCCGCCTAGATCGTATACTAGTTCGCTCCCATAACTATATGCTAATACGATTAAGGTTCATTCTAAGAACCCAAAGAAAGAGAAATTACATAAATTGAAAAGCAGAAACAATAAGAATGTTTCTTATTAGTGTTTTTTAACTTAAGATTAAATACATTATAAATTTGGTGTAAATTTATATGACATAAATTTTACAAAGTCGAATCTACTTATTACATTTTATTTCAATAATGATATTTTTCCTTCTACAAATCCCTTACGCAAATTAACTACCTTGCGATACACTTTTTGTGTTTTTATTTTAAATGTTTTTATGTTCTTATGGAAATTATAATTATTTACAGTTAACATGGGTTTGACTTTTTTACTTACCATTTCGCACACTTCGATATTGTTTGACAAAATTATACAGATTGGTTGTTAAACTAGTTTTATCTTCAACTGATTGATCACAAATAATAACTATTATGCGAATATTTGCTTTTCATCTTACCGTATGGAATATCCCCACCGTCATTTAGGTAATTAATTTTACCTGTCAGTAGATAATAAGTCGGCAGCGAACTAACCTACGACCCTTTTTCAAGATAAGATTAAAATCTGACCGCGGGAGCAAACTAGTATGTAACCGCTGGAAAACCGAAAACACAATGATGATACAAATAATCTTTTTTTATACGGTAGACAGCGACCGTACAAAAATTTCATAAATAGCTATAAAAAGTATAGTTCACTCCAGATTGTGTAAAAAATTCTTTTATGCGGTGGGTCGGAACTATATAAAAAAGTTTCATAGAAAATACATAACTCAAAATGCTCAGAATCTAACGAGTTCCTTAGAAGTTGCTATTCTAAACAAGATAAAGCATTAACTTACACCTGAGAACATTTTATTACATTTTTATAATATTACTAAAATTGCGATATACATCTGTGGAGAAACTTAGTGATGCAATAACTTATCTGTTAAATTGCATAAGGGCCGAGATTGACTATTAACCCTAGAATCATACGTTGGTCTACGAGAAACGTTAATCATACATCGGCGTCAATTTGACGAATGGACTTTTTACGGAGAGTTTTAGAGTTTATTTGCAAAAAATATTTTTTTGCATAACAACACTACAAAAGCGAACAAAATTTTTTAAAAAAAATTGCATTTGGAAAAGTTTTTTAATATAAATATTTATTAATTTTTTTAATCTTTTTATGAAAGCATATTTTCATTATAAAAATTAAAAATAGATAAATACATTAATTGTATCATAAGACATGTCTTTCAAATAATTAATTTATGAGCTATTATGAGTCGGTGGCCATGTGTGACTTTACAGAATGTGAAATTTTTCGGTCACAAATATTACCGTAGATATGTAGTTATTTTTTCATTAGGCACATTTGTAAATTTTTAAAATTCTAAAATTTTTTAGTATTTTTTCGAATAAGATCTCAAAAAATAATAAAATTAAAATATTTTCCATAAAATAAATTGTTAATCTTTTATTAAGTCACTTGAAACACATTCTTTAGTTTTCGATTCAATTTATTAAAACTTCAGTATTATGTCGTCTCTATAAGTCAAACAACTGTAATCATCTTTCACGTTATCATAATCATTGAATAAATTAATTATAACATCCATATCTTGAATAAATTTTAGAAAAATTAGGAAAACTTTTATATGTGAAGTACAAAATCTTTAAAAAAAACATACGTTAATCATACATCGACGTCTAATTGACGCACACTATTTTAATATATACAAAACGACAGCAACTAGAAACAAAATTAATGTGTTTGGTGTGTTATCATAACAAATAAATTAGATACCAGAAGTTTCAGAACAGACAACCAACGATAAGTTGTAGTACTGGAGCAGGTAGAGATATTCGTTCATCATTTTGGCGTGTACGTATGATTCTACGGTTAAAAATTGGTTATGTGACATACATGACGAATCTATAAGGATTTCATGATTTTGACTACAAAATCATAAAAACTTATGTTCTCTTTTTACAGTAAATTTTTTTTAATGACTTCTGCTTGTTAAATCTTGAAACTATCTTAATTTTCTTGAAACTGAACATACCAATAATAAATAAAAATGAAACGACAATCTAGATATGTGTACAAGTACCAATTATTATCCGTAAACGTGTACGTTTGTAGTAGGAATTATATCTAACTCTTTTTACCATATACATACGCACATACATATTAAGTGTGATACTCACTTACTTCACTCGATTCTCTTTTACGTTCAGCATATAATATGTACATTTTAGTATGAGTGTGCTGCGACTGCTTTGTTCGCTGTTCAACTGTTATGTTTAACAAGCATCGAGGTCAACCAGCCAGGCTGCTTTAGATATCCGTGTACATATTTTGGTCGTGTATGGTCGTACATACATTGAATCAGTGAGATATTCCCAATTAACTGGAGTAGTTTTATAAGGAATACAAAGAAAACTTTCTATGATGAAGTTTAAAAGAGTTTAAAAAACTAGTAAGTTAAAGTTGTATTCTAACTAATCTAGAGACAAATTCTGGCCGTTTCTTTAGACTGTCTATTTTTTACAGTTTCTTTCCTGATGTTTTAAAAATGTATAAAAATTTTTTGAAAAAATTAGCAAAATTCGAGATTAGTTATATCTTTAAAAAAACGCCGTGAGCAGCGGGGCCCCATCACGGAAGTCGAATTTTTCCTTTCATCTTCGGTATTGAATGTCTACAATCGAAATATAATTGAAAGTCTACAAGCGATTTGTCAATTTGGTGGTTTCAAAACTGATGATGAGTGTCCGGTTGATCGGGGCTTTAAAAAGAGGTTTTACGTTTTTAAGGGATGAATCTCAGTAAATTTCAGTTTTGTGCCGATAGCAGTTAGGAGGAAAAAAGCAAACACAATTCGTACGAGGACATTCCTACCCATGCTTATCCACCAATTGCCTTTGTGTTTTATTTTTAAATATTAAAAATGGAACTTAAATAGTAAATTGGAAGGTCTTTATGAAGATATTTTTTTTTTCCAAAAAAATCCAAAATTTCTATTTTATAAATAATAAAAATTCAAAATTCCTACTTTATAAATAAACAGTGACTTTAATAACATTTTTAAATTACTTAATATTTGTGTGTAATAAAGTGACATCCTTTACTCGCCTGATGCTTCTCACAGCGCTCATCACAATGTGCTATGTTTCGCTCACATAAATCATGCGCGTGTTTAGAAGCTACTATAAGTCGTCAACTTCGATGTCGATATAAAAATATGCCTGTTTAAAGTCCTTTGTTACGTACAGTGTAGCACCGATAATGGAAACATCAGTTTTGGAAATTTTTTGAGAGCATCAAATTAGTCAACATTCCTTTTGGAAAGTTGCATCAAAAATGTCAAGTACATGAATGTTAAATCCATGTGCAATAAACCATGACGCATGATTTTATCAAAAAAAACAAATAAATGTACCTGTAATGATTTAATGAAAGTGACAAACAACAACAGACCTCAAAGTGTGGGAATGTGGATTTTAATTATTTATTAATTATTGTTCATAGAATGTTTATCTATAGACTATAATTATGTATTTGTTCTGTGACGGTTTTTATCATACGTAAAATGTAAACAAAATCATTTCAAAGCAAATTAATAAGACGACAAATGAAAAAATATTTTCTGAGATAAATAATTTTTAACTCTTCACTTTTTTTTCTCTTATTAATATTAAAAAAAAAAAAAAAAAAAAAAAAAAAAAAAAAAAAAAAAACATAATTATAATTCAAAACATAATCTTACGATATTTATGAATCGCACCTGGTCAAAAAGCATCACTTTTATAAAGCACCACTTTTGGAGACTACTTTTTCTTGACAAAACTGGTGCTCTACTGTATTTAATTGATACCTAACTGCAGGGGCGGATTAACCCTAGGCATCTTGAAAAATGCCGCCAAAAAAAAAAAAAAAAAACAAAAACGTTAATTACTTATTTTTCCGCCCTATTTTAAGAATTTACCGCCCCTAGGCCATGGCCTAGGGTGACCTATTGACTAAGTTGGCCCTGCCTAACTGCAAATACTCGTAATCAATAATGATGAACGGATTCGATACTTACAACATAAAATAAAATAAAAATTAGAAATAACAGAGGGTAGAGGTCGCGAAATATTTTTCTATACTAGAGGGGTCGCAAAATATTTTTCCATACTAGGGGGGTCGCGCCATGAAAAAGGTTGAAAAACACTGGCCTAAATTATTATTACAACAGTACTGAGGGGGGCCTACTCTACAATATGTATTAATTTCTTCTAAATCTGTGATTTCCAAGTTTGATCGAAACTAATGTCATTGGTCTAAACCAAAGACAAAAAAGAAAATTCGTAAAACGACAACTAATTAAAAAGAATCAATTTCTTTATGCTATTTCCAAAATTTTTAATTTCCTTTATTAAATAGTAAAAGAAATAGTTTTTCTACTGGTCAATGCGGGAGTCAAAAGTTTAATATTTCGATTGTCTTCTGGTAAAATATTCTTTTGATAGAACTCTTTTTATACTAGTTAAAGATTGGAAGTTATTGAAACAAAAAAAAATATAACAACTTTTATATTATTTAAAATAATAAATACAGAAGCCGTTCCCAGTTTTATTACACAACTGAGTATACATATAGCTCTGTGTAGTCGGAGCTTTACATATACATATGTGGCATGTGTTATTTGTACTGTACCATAATGATAGAGTGAGAGGACAAACAAACGTTCCAATCTAAAATGACTAATATTAAACAGAGATGACTTGTATCATGATAAAGGGAAATAAAATATAAAAAGAAATTTGTGGCGATGTCGCAGCTGATGGTCGACGGAGTGTGGTGAAGTGGTGAATACCGATGTAAGAAGTTGTCTTGGTTGTCCGTGGTTCGAGCCATAGGCATGCTCGATGGTTGGTTACTACTTCACTGCTTGCTTCGTTTCGTTTGGTATATTCTAGGTGTGTAGTTATGTTACATACTTCGGTGTACAATATACTAACTGGATGTTCTGGATGTGTTACATGTGTGTTGACACTGTATACCATACACCTAGTTCACATGTGTTCTTGAAAAACGGTTACTACTAACTGATCTTATGTTGTTTAACGTACATGTATACCAGGTGTTTTCAGTAAATGTGTCGTTTCAAAAATGAGCGACAATTAAACTATGACGGACTGGTTTCGATTTAAATTGTAAGCGACATTAATTTATGGAGTTTTCTTGCAATAAGCGTTTGCAGAAAAAGATTAACAGCTAAACCAATCGGTATGAAACTTTGCACTGGCATAGTCGGGGAGACATAGAACGGCATGGTTACTTTTTACCACAGGAAAATACCTTACTCCTAAGAAAAAGAGTATTTAAAACGGAACAATGAATGATTGCCTCCAGATTGTTAACAAAAGATACGAAAAAGGACATAGGTTACTTTTTACTTTAAAAAAACTTCTAAACCCCGTTAGGAAATATATTTTTTATTACTCATGCGGGAGAAGTACTAACTTGGCGCACACATTTCTGTACGCAAGATAGCTGTTTGCCCACTGTACTCTTCCCACATACTTTTTTGCAGGTGGAAAGTAACTTTCCACATGTAAATTAACAATAAAACACGCAAAATTTAATCAAAACACGCAAAGCCGCCTCTTGATTTTTCATTTAATAAATATTTCATAATTATTTCTATAGAAACCGCCAACAAAATAATTTAAACAAGATTTAATTCAGAAAAAATAGACGAACACTTAAAAATATTATTTTAAAAAGTAATAAAAATGTCAAAAATAGTAATAATAATAGAAAAAAGTATGTGAAATTCGTAATAAAAAATAGTATATGTGCAACTCGTGCGGGATTGTCGATTGCTCACTCAAGCGTATGAGCGCACTCATTACGTTCGTGCGCTCAACTTCGCTTTCGTGGGCAATCGACAATTTCCCGCACTTATTGCACAATATACTATTCCCTTCTTATAAAATTTTACTCTCTGATTTCTAGCAATTACTTCAAGTATTTATGATCACAAAGCCGTCTGATCGTCACTGCCGGGACAATTCTTTAGTCTTTACTGTAAGTTATCCAGGGTTTAGGACGAGCAAAAAAAAAAATAAACGAAATATAAAAAAAACAGTCGTGTTGACTTATATTTTTCCATTTCTTTAAAAATAAGGTTGACGAGTAAAAACAAACATCGTAGGTCTTGACTCGCCTTGACTTACCGTGGGCCTCTGCTCTCAACGTTACAACACCTAGTGACACTGATTAAGAAATCTTATCACGTGCCGGACCATTCCGACAAAACAAAAATTGCTGGCAGGTGCCGGAACACCGTTTCGCCTCGTTCCAACCAAAATTACGCCCTGAGGTCGTCTTTTAACATAAACACAATATACTCATTCCGTTTAACTCACCAGATACCCAATACTACCAACACAGCAATATGTACGGACGATTTTGTATAAAATAATACCAACTGTAAAAAAAAACAACTAGAAACAAAAAAATATTTTGTCATACGTGGTTAAAATAAATTGTACTCGTTTGGTTTTTGCTCGTATGTACAGGGTGGGGCAGGGAAGTATCCCTAACTTTGAAGGTAAATTAAAAAAAAACGAAAAGTGTTAGAACAAAACTTTATTGTGGCATCAAAAGGGTACAGATGGAAGTTAATTCTTACTTTGTTTTAAACAATACATCATTCAAGTGATGAGGCAAGTCAGCAATTAAAGTTTCACATGCCTGTACTCGTTGTTGCCAGTCCCGTTGTGTGAGTTCTTGAACGATGACCATCTTGTATGGATGGAAGTGGAGTTCTTCGTGGAGAATACGACGCACAGTGCGATTAGACAATGCAAGGGCGGATGCATGCTTGCGGGCAGAACGCTTAGGAGACTGCAAGATCGATCTTCTGACACGGTCAATGTTTTCTGGAGTTCGGACAGTTCTCCGAGCCCCAACTCTCTTTTTCACTACACTACCACATGCACGGAAGTTTTCCACCCACAACAAAATGGATTTGCGGTCAGGAACAGGGTTGCGAGGGGGAATCCGATAACGAGTTCGCAGCGCACGCTGCACTGCAACAATAGACTTATTCTGAGAAAAATACGTCTCGACAGCAAAAGCGCGTTGCTCATTCGACCAAGCCATGTCTACAACTGACAGCGCTACTATCGGAAAATTCCGTGGCCACAGCGTCATTCGAACCTACCCCCACTCCTCCAACATGTCCCCACTACTCACAATGCCACCTCGAAAGTAGGGATGTTTCCCTGCCCCACCCTGTATATGTTTGTTGTGGATGCTATAAAATTATTTTTCGTATAAGCTTTTTGCTCCGTCGCTTCAGAGGCAAAGCAATAATACCAAAGCATGCAAACCGTGAAACAAAATAAAATGATAAAATGGGCAAAAAAAACATATTGTTTATTCTCAAATTGGTTTTTTGATTTTTATTTGTGTAAATTTAAAATATATTTTTATTTATTTATATTTTTTTTTTTGTGTGTGAAATAACATAGGAAATGTTCGGCATATTTTATTTAATTAAAAAAGAATTTATGGCTGAGGTATTTTAAAGAGGATGGCGGAAAAAAAATTAATACAGTATGATTACTGTTAATTACAGATGACAAATCGTTGAAAGATGATGAGATAATTTTACACGAAGAATGTTATTCATTTTTTCAATTCAAACATTTCCTTAGAAGTTATTAATTGAATTTGTCGTAATCGGTGAACAATTTCCGGAAGCAAGAACTAGAATTCAAAACTCGATTTGCAATCCAGTTATGTATTTTTAATTTTATTAAAATCGGTAGCATAACCGGTTCCAAAGTTCTTATATAGTAAAGCGTTTAAAATAATTTCGTATCAGTTTCTTCTAGAAATTTGTTGATTTTTCAGTTTTTATCATCAAAGTGATGAAATTCAGCCTGAATATACGATCTGTATACCCTGGGATTTAAATGTTAACCTTACAAAGAATATCTGAGACCCAACAGGTCTCCTTATTTATGTATATATTCTTTTCAAATAAAAATTAGGTCATATAAATTAATTAGGTCATTGTAATTAACTGAGAGTTAAACTGATTGTTCAAGTAAACTATTTTTTCGTTTAAATTCTCCTGAGGCCATTATAATAATATTGTACCTAAAATATGCAGTGGGTCTGTTGAACCTGAAATGCCCTATTATGTGATTTGCCTAGAAAACAACCCCGAAAATTGACATTTAGTCACAAATATTTTGACTTATAACATCACAAGGTGTAGTGATGAGCAAGAATAAGACCAAGACCAAGACTTGGCAGTCTTGGTCTTGGTCTTGTTCTTGCATTAAGAATCTTGGTCTTGGTCTTGCTAGAGCAGTTTGAGTCTTGGTCTTGGTCTTGCAACATGCAGTCTTGGTCTTGGTATTGCTAAAAAATCTTGCAATTTCTTGCATCTTTTTATTAGCGAATTTTTTCCTTCTAAAATCAGAATTTTCTCTCTTTACAGTATTAATTATACTTTCAAACTATTTATAGGTTAGCAAGAGTCTTGCTTGTTTCTTGCTTTTGTCTTGGTCTTGCTCATTTGAGTCTTGGTATTGGTCTTGCAGCCATACTTATAGTCTTGGTCTTGCTCTTGGTATACATAGTCTTGGTCTTGGTCTTGCATTGTTGCAAGACCAAGACAAGACTGCAAGACGAAGACTAATTTTGCTCATCACTAACAAGGTGATATTTTCAATTTCTGATAAAATCCTAGACTTCTCAAACTATAAAATTACACTAAAAATTTATTGCGAAAACATGATTTATCTACATTCTAAAACTTAGTTTCTTCCCCTTCTAAGTCATTCATTTGGGCCATGGAATTGAAAAGAGCAGCTCCAAAACCTTTATTAAAAGTAATACAATATTTTTAATAAAAAAACGAATATTTGCCAACGATGACGCCACAAGGCCCAATTTTTTTGTTTCTCATATAGTAAACTTATTAACTGGAATTACAGTGTACCTTCTGTAATCCGGCCCTCGACAGATCCGATGTTCCCTGTATTTAGACACACCAATGATTGCAAAAAAGAGGTCATTGTTTGCGAATTTGCAAGAACAAATAAATATTGGCACTGTAATCTTCACTTTCAAAAAGTTCCGGTACTTCAACACGATCCTGTAAAATACTGTCCCGGATTACAAACGACTTACTCGCAATTCGAGAGTGTTCGGATTACTGTATCGTAATTCGAGAGTAAATGGCCAAGCATTCGATTCGCAGACATAAATCTACATTCTAAAAATCCTTTTTTAAGACGCCGACTATAATTTTGAAATAAAAAGAGAACAAAAATTTATCGAGAAATAAATTAACCATTATTTTGCTCAAAATCAAAAATAAAACTTATTCCACTTAACACCATAATTATAAATCAATACTCAATTTAGCAAATTTTCAAGAAATATTTTCTTTTCTCTCCAATACTAACAAAAAAAAAACATATTATATTCAATATTAATAAAGTTACATAACCTCAAATGATAAGTACATTTATACATATACACATATATACTATGGGGATCTGTGAAGATGCCCACATTTCAACCCCGTACAGTGAAGATAATGATGAAAGAAAATTTTGAAAACCACTCTCATAGTCATTAGAATAAGGACATCTTTATATTAGTGCCGTATAGTAGTAAGTACATGTATACATACATATAGACGGTACCCCACATATATATGTTTCTTTATCCTTTAAGTAAATGGGCGTTACAAATTTCGTTGTAAATTTTTGATTCCACACACCGGATTGGTCGATTTCGTACATTGACATGTTCATATTTAGTCCACGTGGACTCATTCTTTCATATTCCTATTCACTTTAACATATTTCAAATGTTATATATTTATCTTTTACATGATTGTTTAAGAAAGATAAATATATTGTGTTTATAATAAGTATAGGTGAGAAAAAATATGTCGGATATGTTTTGTATAGTGTTTGGTGTTTCAGTGTTTGTACAGTGTATAGTTGGATGTTTCAACATTTGTACTGTGTGTGTACGTTTAAACCGCCAGTTTGATCAGTACGGTTGCCCGGATCAGAAATCATGCATGAGTCACAGTTCGATCACAATTCAGAAATGAGTCGATCACACCATTGTGAACATATCCCTACTGGCAAAACGTGACACAATGGTTTGTACAAGTATTAACCTTTTTTTTTCTACAATGTGAAGAGAACGCAAAATATATGTTTGCTGAGGACTGTTACTTTTCGCTTTAAAGCGAAAAGTAGTACTTTGTCGCTAGTTCAATATATATTTAATTACAAATCGTGTAGACGTTGTTTGTATTTTCTATGACAACAAATAAACAGATTTTAAACTTCATATTATTTTTATCGTGATAAAGTGAAATATAAATTTTATTAAATTTCAAAATAACTACAAAATATTAATTAAAAATAACAAATAACTATAAATAATAAATAATAGGTTGATAAATAATTAAAAAAAATATATACATTATACATATATGATGAAATTATGCAATAGTGACAACGATTTCTCAAACACAGTTCCAGATATTTCTGAAATTGCAAAAATTATAACATTAAAATAAATAAAACATGGGATTGTTGCTTTGTTACTTTTCACAATAAAATCGTAGAAAAAACACAGTGAAAAGTAACAAAGCAACGATCCCATGTTTTAATATGGATTTTCACAGAGTAAACCTATCTAATATTAATTATTAAAATAAGTATTAACGTCCATTATTATTATTTTTTCAAATACTTTTAAATAAAACGAATACATTTTACAAGATTGTAGAAAAAATTTTGTGTGTAATTTGAGCACAAAGTAACATTGCCGCCTTCGTGAGAACGACGCGCGACGCCTGACGACATTGTGCGTCAATATTCTCAATCGAGTGGCAATATACCACTTTGCACTATAACTAATTTATGGTACGTCACTCGGTATCGATAATTTTCGATAACGAAAAGTAAGTTTTGACAGTCGCAATATGTTCGCAATACCCACAACTTGCTTCGCTTAAGCCTTCAAAAATTTCGTTATTTTTTCGCTGCGACGCACCGTTTACGGATGTGTACGATTGAAAGTTTACAATTACGAAAAGTAGCGAAAACTAATTTTTTGACAAATTTTCTATTGCTGACTAACTCAATGACACTAATAGAGCCTAAAGTAACCAATTATAACTAATTTATGGTACGTCACTCGGTATCGATAATTTTCGATAACGAAAAGTAAGTTTTGACAGTCACAATATGTTCGCAATACCCACAACTTGCTTCGCTTAAGTCTTCAAAAATTTCGTTATTTTTTGCACTCTTAATACACAAATAACTATTTTTGTTCATGGGTTTTATGATCTACTTAAATAATCTGCCCGTACGACCTGGAACGTGTTGATATGAATTAATTAGTACAATTAGGTACACTGAAACCTTTTTCTGTATGGAAGATAGAATTAAATAAAAAAAACTTAATCAAAAACTTCGTGAATAACTATAAAAGATATATGTAGTTCGGAATAGATTGTAAAAAAAATTGTTTGTAATATGTGATTCCAATTTACCCCAATTTTCATAGAAAATACATAATTCAAAACCTCGCGTTGTTACTAGAAATTGTTTTTCTAAAGAAAATAAAGAACAAACTTACACATGAGGACATTTTTAAATATATACCTACATATATAGGTATATGTAAAGAAACCAAATAATGCACTTATGTGACGACGAAATACGTTTGAACAATCAGGAAGCAAGCTAATCTTCAATTTCGTATTTTTTCATACATTTGATTCACAGAAAGCCGCACAAAATCAGGTTTCAGTGTACATGTGTTAAAGTTAGCAGACGGGCCTGGTACTCGAAACCGTACTGGTGGAAATGCGGCTTAACCGAGACCAAATTACTGTTTGGTGTTGTCTCTGTTGTGTATATGGAATCAATGTATGTATTGTGAATAATAGAGAGAGTTGGTCGTATCTTGAGTTTCTCCATGGTGGTTTATGTACAGAGTGTCTACGGTGAGATTTTTTGTCTTAAGATTGATATTTGTTTAAACATGTAAATTAAAACTATTGATGTAACGATACCGATTCCGATCCCGATATATCGGCCGTATAATCGGCAAGCCGATATATCGGTATCGGCTTGCCGATATAGAATACAGCCGATAACACACAGTTCGAAAAGCTAAAAATCAAAAAGGTTTCAACCGCAGGCCTCATACAAAATGATTTGCGTAATAGGTTATCAGCAAATAATTTAAAAAAACTTTGCATTCTTAAGAAAAATCTGCCAAAAGTAAACTTTAATTACTGACTTTATATATCGGTTTATTACTTTGTGTAATAAATATTTTCTTTGAATTTTGATTTGATATTTTCTTTTACACTTCTCACAAGGTCGAGTCTCTGTTAAACATAGGCGTTTTATGCATATAAACGCCCGAGGTACATATAATTTGATTTATTATCTACTAAGGCATTGATATCGGTATCGGTATCGGAATCGCCGATTATTTACTATAATAATCGATATCGGTATCGTATCGGCAAAATTAAGCAGGGTAAACGGTGTACTTATTGGACAGTTAAGAAAAAGTACGTGTTGTAACTTTATTTTTAATGAAAAAATTCATAAAGTAAGATCTGTCTACTTTAATGTACCATCTAAAACTTTCATATTACATATTGGTAAGTCTCTGAAAGAAAATATTAAAGTTGTGCGTGTAGAAAAATACACTTATTGGACAAAAATTGCATTTATTAATTTCTGGCGTATTTCCACAATCCACAAGTCCTGTATCATGTACACAGTCTTTATCCACTCCTTGATCAACCCTTTAGGATGATTCACAATTTAGTAGGATGTTATCAAATGATTCTAGCCGTGTCACTCACTAGACGCAGTAAACTTTTTTAACGAACTATCTAAGACCACGCTAAGAATGACATAGTTACAGGTTTCTGTAAATTATGGTTAATTCAGAATGGATTTTCTGAAAATAGATACTAGAAGGTTCTGTTTAACTAAAAAATCAGGAAGTTTACTTTACTATAAGCCTTATAATCTCCAAAAGAGAGTGTCTTGCCCAATAACTGTCAATGTCCAATAACTATACCGTTTACCCTATCGTTGCATCTCTAATTAAAACCATTTTTTAGATTGAATAAAACAAATATTATAAAGAAGCTCTGAAACGTAGAATGTGCATGAAACTGACCGATATGATGGAACCCTTTCGGTGATCTGAAAAAAAAACCATACAGGGCTTCTTGATTAGAACTAAAATCATTATTGTAGAAATTCGTAAAATATCGGCTGTCTAAAACAAAACAGCTGCAAAACTGTTTTCAAAAAGACTCCTGAAAGTTGGGCAAAGTAGCCCTGCTCTGTGGTATGCAATAAAGAATAATGATTTGAACATATTTTCTAGACGAAAATACCGTCTAAATAGAAGATGTACGAATTTTTTATAAAAAAAAAAATTTCTACTCCTACTATTAAAAGTAACATTTTGTACACGGCTAACTATATGTAAAAATTAACAATTGCCCACACTGTGCGGAAATACAGTGGGAAATTATTTCCCACGCCTTAATATAATAGAAAAGTAGGCTGTTCCGCTAGTTTAATATATAATATATGTATAGAAATAATACTAAAAATATACATGTATGTTGATTATTTATTATTGTTTCCATAGTTTCAAAGCACATTTTTGCCAATGCTTTGGCAAAAATGTGCTCGTAGAAAAAGTATAGTGTAAAATACGTGGGAAAAGCTTATTTCTCACTCATACGAATTTCTCACTCAAACTCATATTTGTGAGAAATAAGCCTCTTTTCCCACTTATTGTACAATATACTATTGTAAACTTATATTAAAAACTTTTTTTCTGCACGTACGTTGATAAAGATTTTACACTACACATTATGTATTTTCTCAAATCGCAACACACCATAAACACCCTCTACTCAAATACATTATAAATGTAGTTGTTGAGTATGAATTTGCAGCAAGATTGTGATCTTCTGAAGCGAAGTAATACATACTTATGTATATGTATATATGAACACGGGCGCTACAAATGGAATGAGCGCTCGGAGGGAGCTCTACGACGAAGATGTTGTCGAGGACGAAGACGCGACGCAACGTGGGGCTATGTAACGAAGGTTTCCTTGATAGCGGTAAAGTGATGACTACGATATGTACGGTGGGTGAGCACAGCGCGGCGGAAGGGGACCGGGTGTGATAAAAGAAGCTCTTACATACTTACTTTTCACAGAACAAACGTTTAGAAGACGTTTTATTCTCATCATTCCTTGGAGTTCTTCGAGTTTGTGCTCACATACATGGTCGTAGCTTTACGTTCACAACGTTAAAGAAACAGAGACGCGCTCAGTTGGAAATATTTTTACTGTTCCATGAGTTTTACGTGTGTGTGAGTATTTGTGTACAGTTATCAACAAAATAATAATAAAGAATTGAAGGCATCGATTTCATACTTGGGACTAAAAGAAAGGGTTTCATACAGGATATTTCCGAAAACTTGTAATTTTAGAATGTTAAGCACATTAGTTCAAATTTCCTAACATCTCTTAAAAGAAATGAATGTATTTCCAAAACTGATACTCAAGTAAAAAATGATACTCGATTAAAAATAGGGTAAGTGCGGGAGAGATGCCACAGTAGCCATAGCAGTATTAATGGATAATATCTTTAAAATAAGTTACTTATTTAAGTTGCATATGGTAACATTTATGGTTAGTCCATCAGTTTAGTAATTATCCAACTTTTTATTTTTGAAAAGAAAGTTTTTTAACATAGGTAATATTTTATCAAGCATTTAATTCATTAGAATTTAAGAATGTATATTTCATTGTTTTAATGAAAATGAGTTTTGTTATTAATTTAGGTATATAAAGTACTGTATAAAATTTTTAGTTAGAATTCCGCACTATGCTTGCTATAGCAACATGCGGCATCTATCCCAACAAAAAGGAGAGATGTCGCATTTAAAGTTGGTATAGATGCCGCATCATATTACATGTTAAAAGCATAGACTTATATACCTTAATTATGCAATTCTTTTTTTGGACTGTAAACTATGCCACGTAAATGTAAAAGATCCATTAATGGATCAGGAATAATGAAAATAACGAAAATAATGATGATTGCCTGTGTATTGAATGTTTTGAAAACAAAAAAAGTTGACTGGTTAAGATGTATAAAGTGCCAAAAATGGTTACATATGGTATGCATCATGTATGGAGATGTGTGTAAAATGCAAAATTTTTTTTTATGAACTATGTGGCGACCCTCTTTCTTTGATGCGGCATCTCTCCCATAGGTGTGGGAGAGACGCCGCTTTGCAGGCTCTACAAAAATGTTAATTATGAATCCTTTATGAATCAAAATTTAAAATTATTTATAAATAATTTTAAAAAACAATGTTTACATTTATTGTGTACCAAATTGCAGATCAATTAAATGCATACTTTAAGAATTATCAAGTGTTCTCAAAATGTGCGGCATCTCTCACGCATTCACCCTACGTTTCCGAACTGGAAATTCAACTATTACAGCCACTCTCATGCAGCGATTTGAGTCCGGGACTATGATAGAAATTTATTTTGAGGTGACTAGGAATAAAAAATAACGGTGTCATGCTTGTACAGCGAGTGTGGCTTCAGCGAACGCAGAAATCGTACTGTTACTGCGAACAACTCAAGCCATAAAACCATACACAATAAAAGTAAACTGGTCACCCCTTCTTCAAGACCACGCTTTGTACACCCACGACACCAAGACTGGTATCATCCAGTTTGAAAGCAGTTTGGAATAAATGTGAAAATATAGATTGATAAGACGGGTATTGACTATCGTCCCAAAAATGATTTTGTCATTTTTATGATTTTCCATTTGTTAACAAAATTTAAATTTTGAATAAAAATTCTAATTTGTTATTTTACTAACTGAATAACTAGTAATTTACTTATATTTAAAAGCTTGATACCGACTTCAGTTTTATTTTAACGTATAATTTTCAATATTAGCTCGTACAGCCAGAGAAAGCTCGTACAGACGATTTTAAGAATGTACTTATACAACATTTATAAATTCAGAGATTCTTGCTAAATTGTAAAGTGTTTTTATTTACTAATATCAAATATGGAATACCATAAAGCAACGCTCAAATCTATTAAATTGTTGCCTAAATTTGAAAATAAAATAAATTGTTCTACACCCAAGCGTTTACAGAATAAAATTCATTTTAGTCACCATTAACTTAACGTTATTTTCACTGGAAGTGTCCAAAGAAAAGAAATTGAAATTTTCGTAATATTTTTCGAAAGATATATGATTGGAAAACTGATTTTTAGTTACTATGTACGATTTGCGATTTTTTAAGCCTAAAAAATCTATAAATTTAAAATCCCTAATGACAAAGTAACCTTACAAGTAGATACTTATCTATACCAAGGCTTCTTAAACTATGGGTCGCGACCCCAAATACTTATATATCTCTATTTGGGGTCGCGAATGAAAAAAGTTTAAGAAGCCCTGATCTATACAATTGTATCACATTAAAAAGAAACACATTTATAACAAACATGTTCTGTTTCATTCCCTCTTGTATTACCTATTAAATTTCGTATTCTGTGCACTGCCAAGATACGTGGCCCAAACTATACATACGTACTTAATACTTATTATTCAAATTTTCAAAAACGTTGTTTCCAAAACTGGCGCTCTACTGTATTTTGAACATGTTAGAATATTTTTTGTTAGCATAATTTGTAAGTGTCACTCTTAAATTTTAGGCCACACAATCAGTAGAACATCCTGTATATCTGACTGATTTAAATATCATTCGGTAATTTTTTTATCAATTTAAAAAATATTGTAGATAGAGGAATAGGAGACATTTATATTTGAGTTAAATCGAATTCACCATTTTTTTTATATTCTTTTTTTTTTTCTCTTTGTATTCTGTAATATAATTGACAGAAAAAAATAAAAAAATAAATATCTTCAGGAAAAAAAAAAACTAATAAATTTTCCAGGTTTTTGGGCCGACAAAAGAAATGCAAAAATATTTATTTAAAATTAAATTTATATTTTTTTGTTTTTACAAGAAAAAAAATATTTTACAACAAATTTATTCAAAACACATGTAGATTTATCCATGAATAAAGACAGAATAACACGTTGAAATAGTCACTTCATTTGTTCATACGGTCCTAGCTCAAAAAAGTATCAAACATGGAAAGAAAAACCAAAAATTATTAAACAGAATTTATTAAAGAACATAAGAAGATATTTTTTATGTTTTAGCGAATTTCCAGAATGGAAGCTCGCTATTACAGCCACTGTCATGACGCGACTTGAACCCGGGACCATGGCAGAAATTTGTTTTGAGGTCCCTAGAAACCGAAAATAATATTCACCAAAATTTATATATATATATATATGTATATATGTATATATATATATATATATATATGTGTCCGCACGATAACTCTCGAACGAAATGTCCTAGGTTTACGAAATTTGGTGAAAATGTTGGAAGTCCCAAACCGTTGGACAAGTTCGTTAGCCAGACACGTCGGATGCCAGGAACATGGTGTTTGTTCTTGCAAAAAATTAGTTTTTTGCCAAAATTTCCACTTATTTAAAAATTTTTGCGAAATTTTTTTACATCATTTAAACGACGAAAAAAAATTACATAAAAAAGGTCTTTAAACTATTATTCTATGTCAACTAGTTTCCGAGAAAATTTAATTTTTATAAAAGGGCATTCGCTATGTTATGCAGGATGCTGCGACAGGGGTATACCTATATGCATAATTATATGAAAGAATGTGTTTGTGGTACAGGAAGATACAGATTGTATATAAGTCATATACGTCATACATATGTATATGTTTGTATGTTACTTATATGCCGTTTTTTAGGGTTCCGAAGAAAGTTCTATTTTTTAGAGCTCCGAAATAAATCTCCCGAGACTATAATAGAAATTTGTTTTGGGGGTCCCTAGAAAAAAAACATAATATTCACTAAAATTTATGTATTAAATTTATATTTAGTCCCACACCGTTGGACAAATTCGTTAGCCAGCCATGTCGGATGCCTAGAACATGGTTTTTTTGACCATTTTTCGTGAAAACAATTAATTTTTTGCCAAAATTTTCTAAAGTTAAAAATTTTTTTGACATTTATTTACACCATTAGAAAGAGGAGGAAAAATCACTTAAAAGGGTGAAAAATCACAGAAAAACGGATTTTTATAAACGGAAATTCGCTATGTTATGCAGGATGCTGCGACAGGGGTATTTTATAATACTTTAATACGTTCGTATGTTGATGTGAAATAGAGAAAACTACTTAGTAGAAATAGAAAAAAAACTAAATAAGACCTCATACTTAGAATTTATAAAAAGATATATAAAAAGTCTTTAATTCTTTTAGTAAATAACTTCCTGAAAAACTTCTGTATTACAACTAAAATGGTACAAGTAGTATGTATAATACATATAACAAGTTAATAAGGATAATTGTGCCACTGAAATTCACATGTGCAGTGGCCAGGAATTCATTATTATTTATTTATAATTTCTAATTAATTCAGGCTGAGTTATTTCAGTGTTTTGAGTTTTATTAAGGTCAAACCATTGATTTAATCAAAAAATTATTCAAATAAAAGTTGTATAGATACTGATGGGGACAACCGATTGCTAAAGACAGGAGCTTTATAGCTCTTGCGGCTACCGAGCTACAATGTCAATAAAACTTATACTGTTTTAAATGGCACTACCTATTTGATTAATGCATCAGTTGAAAACATAAATGAAAAAAAAATATACCCTACAATCAAAAGCATTTTTAAGGGTTTCAAATTAATATGTTCAAGAAACGAACCATTATTACTGTTTTCTAAATTATTATACAGATGCTGGTAATTTAGATCTGAGAAGAGAGACATTGCAACCAAAGTGATCTCAAGTAATTTAGCTGGTAATTTAACTTAAGTTTAACAAGTGGCAATACAAATTACAATAAATTCATACACATCAATAATTATAATTTTATAAGTGAAAAATATTGGAGTCATTTAATAATTATACATCGTGGTCCAGAATTATATACCGTAATTGTTGGAGCTGATAGTATGTTCAAAAATAATGGTACCTTTTCATCTACACTTTTTCCCAAAACTCAATAATAAGGGAGATAAAGCAGAGGGGTAAAATGTAGAGGGGTGACTTCTGACTTCTTTTTTTTTAAATTATTACTGGATTACTGGATTCATATTCTAGGGGCGGGTATGAACATTAAAATAATAATTAAATTTATGGTATCGATTATTCGATCACTTATTATGATTAGGGGATAATTTCTACTTTAAATTACTCGAAAACGGTAATATTTATCGAAATGTAACAAGTATATCTTTTTTGCGTGAAATTGTCTGAGGAATTATATTATCGGGGATTTTGTTTAAATAATTGCAAATTAAAAAAGAAAAGATGTGATAACTCACACCTACCACCCAAAACCACCCCTTAGTCATGAGTGGTGGAATAAGTGTTGACATAAATTTAATCCTTCTAACGCAAAATAAGTACCCCTAAAATATCAATCCGTTATTCAAAAGCGTTTGGAAAATATTTAAGGAATAATGGTTTTTGTTTCACCCCTTTACAGAGTTGTATCTCCCTTATTATTGAGTTTTGAAAAAAAGTGTACATGAAAACGTTCCATTATTTTTAAACGTACTACGAGCTCTACCAATTACGGTGCATAATTCTGCACCACCTTGTATAAAAAGAGGTTTTTTTGAATCGAAAATATTACTAAACTAAATATTACTTTTAGAGAAAATACTGATAAATTCGTTTTTATATCACTGCAAAATTAGAGGTTGTCTCTAGTATTGTCACAAAAGTTTAAGACAATTTATTATTCTTATTGATGCTAAATGTCTTAATTTCCTAGAAAATTCTATTTTTTTTAGGTACGCAACATCGAACTAAAGTTATACCTATTAAACTACACTTTATGTATATTCTTGACACTACATTACGTTGTATAGTTCCTATTACTCGCTAGCAGAATGTGAATGTTTAAAATCGATTTGCTTGCTGTGTACAAGAAAGAAAAAACATACAAGTATTTTATCCCCATAGAAACATTTAAAGTGTGAGAATTACTAACGCTTGTTACTGTTATAAGTTGAATTACAAACATAAAAAGTACTTTTAGTCATACACACGAAACAAACATTTTAATATCCAGTGATGCTAAAACATTTTTATACATGAAAAATAATTCGGTACGATTGTAATAGTCCGGCTCTCCGTAAACGCTCGATTTTTTTATGCGAGCTATTTATGTGGTTTTAAAAAAAAATTGCCATTTAAAGACATAATGTGAATCAAAATCAAGAGAAAGTAGGAAACTTAAACATTAACTATAGTAACTTTCTTTGATAAAAGTATGTTTTAATTGTTTTTAAGCATTTACTCAGTACATTGCATACGAATATAAATTATTGCATCATTTATCTTTTTTTTACACGTATTTTTCACAATTTTCATAAATTATAAAATTATGAATTACTAGTTAGCTTTCGAGCAGTTAACTCATCATCAGGTTTAACTCAAATGAAGATACAATTATGAAATACTACCTCTTTTATTGTAAGTTAGATCAGGGGTCGGCAACCTGCGGCCCGCGGCCACATGCGGCCCTTTGCAAGCTTTCATGCGGCCCGCCAAGCAATATAACTTTTCGAACGATTTGCTCTGCCTATGCAGGTTGAGCATACATTTTTATACTTTTTTGTTCTCCGATGTTTTATAACATCATGTAAATAAAGCTGTCGCTAAAAATTTTTCTTCATGTTGATTTTTAATAATATTTATATTAATTTATGTTAAAAAAAAGAAAATACCCCTGTCGTAGTATCCTGCATAATATAGCGAATTTCCGTTTACAAAAATTAGTTTTTCTCGGAAACTACTTGACATAGAATTATTGTTCAAAAATCCTTTTTATGTGATTATTTTCTCCTCTTTCCAACGGTTTAAGAAAATATGGCAAAAACTTGAGGAAATTTGGGCAAAAAACATTTTTCCACAAAAAATTTTTAAGAACAAATGCCTAAAAATCCATTCCAGGCATCGAACCTGTCTGACTTTTTGGACTTCCAATATTTTTACCAAATTTCGTAAAAACAGGGTTTTTCGTTCGAGAGTTACCTATATAAATTTTAGTGAATGCCTTTTTGGCTTCTAGAGACTTCAAAATAAATTATTTCTATCATAGTTCCGGGCTCAAGTAGCATCAAGACAGTGACTCTAATCGTTGAATTTTCGATTTGAAAATTCGTTAAAAAAACCTACTTAAGCCACATACTACATTGCAAAATATTTGACTGTGCGGGCCGCTAAAAATTATTTTTTTTTTAAAATGGCCCACCATCCAAAAAATTTTGCCGACCCCTAAGTTAGATGATGTCTATTTTATCATTTGATAAAATAGATAGCACAATTAATTATTATATTATTGTATATTTAAGACTACTGTATATTAAAATATTGATGGTGCTAAGGCGCAATCGATAAAAGCGCCCTCTCACTAGCAATTTAATTTTAACTACTTACGTAATAAACATTAAGTAAGTACTTGGAAAAGATGCAAAAAATTAATATTTTTATCACCCTAGAAACTATCCAGAGAAACGATACCTTTATGTTAATATGAAATTGATGGTGGGAACGCTGAGCAGAATAATTTCAGATTTCATAATAAATTAAATTAATACAAATAGCTAATATAAGCAATAATTTAGCAATAAAATAAGTTAAAAATACATAAGCAATAGTTTATAATAAATAAATATGTCTAGTTCCGTTTAACTATTTACCTTTTACTAACAAAATTTCATATAACATTGAAAAGTTCATAAATAATATCTAATACAGTAGTGACCTCGTACGGTAAACAGCATAAATATTAATATTGCGGTTATAAACGACCAATGTATTATGTAATAATATTGCAATGACATGAGATTAGAAAACAGTGACGGAGTTTCATTATTTTATATTGTATATATAAAATTTGTAAATATACGCCACTGATGTAGACGCAAGAACGAAAAGTTAAATTGTTCAAAACTGGGCATTTAAAAGAGCCAAATAATGGTTTGATTGTGTCTCAAACAGTAAAGACCCAACTAAACTAATTTTCTGGAAAAAATCATCACTTTTCAAAAAAGAATCGACTGGAGTCCCAGCCGGGGAATTTTTCATAATAAGCAAACTGATATAATTATAGATTCGATTACAAATTTCAAAAATTTCTCATTTACCCTATAGTCTAGTATGTTTTAACTAACAAAATTTCGTATAACATTGAAAAGTTCACCGAAAGAATTTTTAACACTTCGACAGTCATAACCTATAATGACAAATCGATCAACTGGTAAAATATTTTGACAGATAATACACTTTATATGGAATTGTTGATATCGTACGACGTGGTGTGTGAGTTACTAAGGTTTCACTTGACGATTTATGACGTCAATGACCGTTAAGGTGTTAAATATGCACTTGATGTTACATCGTACGTGGTTAAACAATATTTACAATTTTGAAAAATGTGTAAGGACTGCAGTTTTTATTTAAATATTTTTCCCATAAAACATTTTTAAAAAATTACATAAAAATACATCATACATATTGTTGAATTCATACTTTAATCAGTTTTTTCTTTGCCACACTTCCACTTCCCAAATCACCCCCTAAAATTAATTACCAGAATCAAAATTCAACTTAACGTTTATAATTGAACTAACACACTCTAGTACTAGATTTCTAAACTTTAGTACAAAATTCTAAAATTTAGATCAAAATCAATTTTTAACTAAAAATTCGTACTGAGTATTTATTCCATCCTAAAATTACATTTTTGTTACAAAGCGCATCACTCCAGCCATTTCTGAATTCTGAATAAATACCGCCACAGAAAGTGATCAATAAATATCAAATTTCCTTTCGATACACCTATTTTATCCGTAGATATCGCCCACATTTTAAAATGTTTACTACTCTGTACATATTTTTCCCCAAACAAATTTCTTCAATAATTGCTTTTCATTTATTTTAAAAATCTTCTACGCCATTTATTAGTACTATTACGTACATATCTGTTAAAAAAACAACTACCATACTTCATTACACTTACCTATTATTACTTTCATTAATTGTATAAAACATAATACACTTATCTAAACATAAAAAAACACTGAAATTACTATTTAACAACCTAATCGACTTCGCTATTAAAAATATTTATAATTATTTCCAACAAAAAAAAATTTTTTTTGTATTTTGTTTATAAATAATAAAACGTTAATTTGTAATAAAAGATGGCGATATAAAAATAAACAAGAACAAAAAATATTACAATTAAAAATAATTGCAGGTAACATTTAATAAAAATTAATTATAAAATTTAAAAAAAAATGATTTTATCAATATAAAAAACAAAGAACAGTCAATAATAAAAAGAGATAGATCATATCAATGATGTGCTTCCCCATAGATGATGTAAAATCATTGAATCATTTTAATGAATTAATGACAATTGATGATCGGTATGTGTAGTAATGCGGTGCGGCAATCAAAGAGGGCTCTCGAGTACCTACTAGTCAACTATTAAACCAGACATGTCTATAATAACTTGCATTTGAGTATTAATAATATTAAATAATTATAATGGATGAATCAATTTCACCGGCAATTGTAAAGTTCAAAATGTACCGTACGACTTATCATACGGGCACTGAAGCAATAAAAAACATGAAATCCAAACTCAAGTCAGTCCTTAGTACTAAATACGGTCATGAATCTAGTTAAAAGACAAATTTATTTTTTTATTAAGATTGTAATCATGGTGGAAGTGCAGTGAAAATTGTTCGAGTATACTCAGTTTAAGAACCGAAGAGACCGGTACAGGGATTTTATTGCCCACTTCAAAATTGATCGGATGATTGACCGTGCGGTCGACCGTCTTTCCAATGTAACAGTCGACCAAATTGGTCTGTGCATACACTTGTATCGGCACAAAGATTGCCGTGAAAATGTGAAATTTCAATATTTGCATATAGTTTACCGTGTAAAATATAAAAATTAAAATAATTACTATTGATTTAGTTTTCCTAACAACTAAAATAATAAAATATAGGAATTCTAATACGACAATTGGAAAGACATAAAGTGTTTTATTTTCGCTGCTAGTTAACTGGAGATTTCGTTGACGATTCAAGCCGGAACGAGGAGTCGTCATATTGGTGATACACTGACGTTGGCTCAGGTCAGTCGGTGTTTCACCATCATTTATTTTTAATATTTATTTTATTTTGCTTGCTTTTAAATATATTTGTTTTCAAAGCAAAATAAAAATGCCACGAACAAATCCAAATATTCAATTTCAGACTACATCAGAACGGATACAGGCAGATTTTATAAATGAAAAACTGCCACCGTTCGATAAAAATGATGTAGAATTATGGCTACTAAAATGCGAAATGTTATTTAAAATAAAAAATATTTCGAGTGATGAAAATAAATAGATTCTTATTGTGTTGGCCTTAAATAATGAGGCGTCACAAAAGTAAAACATGTAATTACATTAAATAGTGATGAAAACAAATATGAGAAGTTAAAGCAAGAGTTGTTCAGGTATTTGCTCTAACCGACATCGACAGTTAAAAATTTAATTCTTTGTTTAAAAAAGGAAATTTTGAATATTTACGACCATCAGAAATGATGAACAAAATAAAGTTTCTGGCAAATAACTTGAACCTGAAAGATGATTTCTCAAGCAAATATTTTTAAATAATGTACCAACAAGCGTTTTACCTTTTTTGTGTGCATTAGATAAACTACCTGTTGACGATTTGGCTCATACACTTACAGTTCCTTCGCGCCGAAACGGGTGGTAAATGGCAACTGTAGCCGAATATTTCATATCCGGAACTAAAATAAATTTAATTACTTCCCAACATTATTATTTTCCACTTTTAGTAGGTATTTGGATTTGTTTTTGTTTGTTTATCAGAATCATCCATGTACCCGATGTACACAAAGAAAAGATAGAAAACATATTTTTATATTGGTTAAAATCGGTGTGGGTATAATATAACCAATCACAAATATCATGTCACATTTATTCGCAACGACATTGTTAGGTTAACTAAACTTAAAAATTTTGTTACATCCGGTACAAAACAATACGAAAATATTTTTTCCCTATTCAATTTATTTTATTATATTGGTGTATGATTAAAAAGAGAGGTTAGAAATTATTATAATATCAATATTACTATAATTATACATTTTACAACGAATTATACAATACAGCGAAGTGTATTATACAGTAATATGTAGAGAATCAGATGAAAAGGAAAGAGATGGGATGTGTGGTAATGGTGAAGATAAACAATGATGAAAACGTCCATTATAAAATACATAATATTCTCTCTTGATAAATAAAATGACTAGGTATTATATCTGATAACTCTCCAGGTATTTTAGTACTAAAGGTAGGGTTGTTGCAGATATTCGTAGCCGCATCCACATATGCGGAACATTCCGCATATCCGCATTTGCATTATTATAATGCTGATATAATACGGATGCGGATGTTTACGAATTGCAACATAAACCGACTTTTGAATTGTTGAATTGGAGGCCTCTTCTCCTTTCTCTTTTTAGGTCGTATGGTATGAAAATTAAAACTAATTTATTTATTGCCATTATATGGCAGACAGTAACTCTCTTTTGTTCTGGGTACAGAAAACCAGGCTTGATGAGAAGGAGGACTGGTGGGGCTATAAATCCGAGGTTCGGGTCCAGAAAAGAGGGCTTAAGTCACTAGTATGGAGTCCATGCATAAGTGTTTCTTTTTTTTTTTTTTTGACTTATCGACTGTGTTTGTGGGAACTGCTGCCAAAGAATTTTATGGAAATACTTTTTGTCCCCGAGCTCGTTATTTCGCTCCACGTCCCTGTAGAAAATTGGTTAATTTTGCAACTATTACTAGATACAAAGAATCTTAAACAAAATAAAACAGAACAAAGCAATAGAGAATATATCTTTAAAGATTCTTTTGTTCTCTTTTTTTGATGCCACCTAACACTAATGCCTTTCTTCCTTGTCTACCTCATTTACCGCGTCACAAGTAGCGACATCTATAGCATTAAGTACAATTTAAAGATATTTTATGAAGTCAAGTCTTAAAGTGGTGTTGTATAACATTTGTGAAAAGATATATTCGCGAAAAAGACAAAAATCTTCGCCTAAGATAATTTATTTTTAAAAATCCGTAACCGCCTCCACATCTGCAGTTGTTGCTCCTAAAAATTCGCATCCGTATTCGCAGCTGCAGATGTTTTAAAAACTTAAAATACCACATCCGTAATAACCTGAGTAAAAGTACGTCCAATATTGAGCATATGCAGTAGGTATACTACAAGTAATGTAGTACACGGTGAGCCAAGTTTGATTGTAAAAGAATATTTTGTGAAAGAATGTGTAGAAGTTTTTTTTCTTTTGATTTAATAAAATTGAGATATGTTTTTAGTGAAATTTTGGGAAGTAGGTAATTTAAATGTGAAATCAAAATGTATCGAAAAGAAAAAAATTTTCGCTAGAATATCGGTTTTGCTTACCATTTTCCATTCTTGTTAACTGTGGACCCTAATTTTAATACAAATGAGATTTTGCTAATCGAGCGAAAACACATTTCTATAATTTTATTATTTTGAGTATTCTAGAATACTTGATGACATCACATGGTGCCAAAAAAATATTTTTCTATTAAATTAACCCTTTTAATGTACTGTTTTCACTACTATGGCCTCTTTGGCGACTAATTACTTATGTTTCCTCTTTTTCGGCACTCTTAGCTTAATATTTCAATTGAATTTGTTTCTATTGTGGACAGGACTTGAAGCATCCAGTACCAGATTCCTCTCGATAAAATATATTTAATATTTAAACAGTGTGAGTATAATAACATGTTTGTATATCAAAATTAAAGATCAGTTCATCGGTGAAACGGTATTATTTATTGTACTACAAAAAAAGTATTTAGAGGATTATGCCTTATGCCTACACACACCTACCAAGAGAACCAAGTAAAAGAATTTCAACTTAAATAACTTTTTAATATCAAAAATAAAAAAATTTAAAAAAAGAAGAGATTTTATCAAAATTATTATACCATTAAAAAAATTAATTAATTTAATGGCAAAAAAAATAAAAACTAAAAAATTTTGAAAAAAATTGTATCTTAGATCTAAAACATATAGGTAAGTATATGAAATTTTAATTTTACTTCCAAAACTTTGCTTTTAAATTCCACTTCTGAAACAAATAATTCCGAAATATCAAAATGTTTTTTTGTACGTTAACAGTCATGGATGCTGAACATCGTCAAATGAAACCTGACTAATTGCGACACAACGCTGAACCACGTCAAAAATTCAATATAAAATGGTTAAGTTGTCAAGACAGTGTGTTAGTTAGCCGTTTCGTCATTATAGATTATGACATGTTAATATTTTAATAGATGATCATTACATTTACCATTTCTCAGGAGTACATTTATTTATTATATCTAAATAGTATCTACAGGTTAAATTTATACAAATTATTCTGTATAACTATAGGCTCCGGCTTCCCAAATTGTGCTCCACGACATCCCTAGGCGCCGTGGCTACTTTTCTAAAAAGGAGGAAATAATACAAAAAATTAACTAATCCTTTTTTTTTGCTCGTCAATTATAATTCTTCCGGGAAGAATAAAGAAATAGAAGGAAATTAAAATTTCTGGACTTATAGGGGGAAGGCTTAATGAATGGGATATTTTTTTTAAAAATCGTCTTAACTTCAAAACCAAGTAATCAAATATTTTAATTCTTGCGGCATAAGATACTTCAAACATTACTTTATATTTTAAACTAAAAAAAAAAATTTTATTCTTTTTAAATAATAGTAAATTTTTTTGTTTGACAAAAATTAGATTTTTGTCCCATTCAGTAATTTTATTCTCATTGAATGGGACAAGAAGAATATTGAATGGGACATATGTAATACAATGTAAAATTGATGCGGTTTATAAAGGTTAGTAAAAATATGGAAATGGTCAAAAATCTCAGCGGGCAAGCATTTTTGGGATAAATGATGAGGACAAAAGTCTCAGCATTTTTCACGGCGCATCCGATGGTGACCTTGACTTTGAGGTCAAGATCAAAGTTCAAGGTCATATTCATAATGTCCCATTCAATATTCCTTGTCAAGTAACAAGCTAAAGTCAAGAAATAAAAGTATACCTAGCCTCAATGCGCAAACAATACTTATTTAATTATAATCTATACTAAGCAGTTTAATAATCAACTAATACAATTAATCTAAGCATAATAGTTATCATATCAGAGTATTTAGTAATTTATAAAAAAATAAAAGTTACGTTTTTCTATTTAAAATCATATTTCCTAATTTTTGTTGAAACAAACGGAAAATCGTTAGCACATATATCGCATATAAAAATATACTACTACAAACAATTAAGGGAGCAAAAAAAAATTGTTAATTTTTTTGTGATTTTTGAAGAGCTGTATTTACGTGAAAAATGGTCGTATCGAGATTTTTAAAAAAGCGTTTTGAAGCTTCAAGATTCTAGTTTTCAGACCTTTCGTCGAAAAATTTTTTGGAGTGACAGTTATCGAGCAATTATAAGGAATAACACAAAAAAAGTTTTTGCAAATTTTTTTATCTTTTTTCTTTTGATCTACGGGCTTGAAAATTTTTTTTACAGTAAAACCATGCTATTAACCTGATAGTCTGCTTATTCAGCTTCAAATTCCTTTTTAGAATTTTTCTCTACGTTGATTTGTTCCGGAGGTATCCAACTTTGAATGAAAAAGGATCGTTTTTGTTTTAACCATCGATATCTCAGTAGCCAGTGATCGGACAGAAAATTGAAGGGCAGTTTTGGGATATGGAATAAATTTCCTACAAGTCTGTGCCACGTACTTTAGGAAAAAAAATTTTTTTCATCCTTAATTTTAATCTGAAAAATGTGAAAAAAGGGACTTTTTTCCTTGTTGCGAAAATCGTCAGCATCCCTGCGAATTTTGATGGGGAGTCTAATGTTTGTACGAATTTTTATACCTCACTGTACCCCCAATAACCCTGTAAATCGACAGATCGATCTATTGAATGGTTTTCCTAAACCGTTTGTTCAAATTTACCGAATTAAAAAATAAAGGAGCAAAATTGAATAAACAAAATTGAATGAAAAATTCAATTTTTTTTTCAAATTTTTCCACAGTTAAGCATCGATTATTATCCATTAAATTTAAAAATTAAGAAAAAAAAATTTTTCAAAATTTTTTTCAAAATTTCAAAAAAATTAAAAGATATTCAATTTTAAAAAAAAAATTTTGGAACAAATTTGAAAAAAGATCGTTTAAATTTTGAAAAAAATTTTAAAAAATAATGTTTTTTCTTAATTTTTAAATTTTAATGGACAAAAGATCCCTAACTGGAAAAATTTGAAAAAAAAAATTGAATTTTTCATTCAATTTATTCGGAAATTTTGAACAAACGGTTTAGGAAAACCATTCAATAGATCGATCTGTCGATTTACAGGGTTATTGGGGGTACAGTGAGGTATAAAAATTCGTGCAAACATTAGACTCCCCATCAAAATTCGCAGGGATGCTGACGATTTTTCGCAACAAGGAAAAAAGTCCCTTTTTTTCACATTTTTCAGATTAAAATTAAGGATGAAAAAAATTTTTTTTTCCTAAAGTACGCGGCACAGACTTGTAGGAAATTTATTCCATATCCCAAAACTGCCCTTCAATTTTCTGTCCGATCACTAGTTACTGAGATATCGATGGTTAAAACAAAAACGATCCTTTTTCATTCAAAGTTGGATACCTCCGGAACAAATCAACGTAGAGAAAAAATTTAAAAAGGAATTTGAAGCTGAGTAAGCAGGCTATCAGGTCAATAGCATGGTTTTACTGTAAAAAAAATTTTCAAGCCCGTAGATCAAAAGAAAAAAGATAAAAAAATTCACAAAAACTTTTTTTGTGTTATTCCTTATAATTGCTGGATAACTGTCACTCCTAAAAATATTTCGACGAAGGGTCTGAAAACTAGAATCTTGGAGCTTCAAAACGCTTTTTTAAAAATCTCGATACGACCATTTTTCACGTAAATACAGCTCTTCAAAAATCACAAAAAAATTAACAATTTTTTTTTGCTCCCTTAATTGTTTGTAGTAGTATAGTTATATAAAAGACACCTAATGCCTGTACTACAAATTTCCATTAGAGGTTCCTTGTTAGCTAAAACTCATTTGTCCCATTCAATAATCGTCCCATTCATTAAGCCTCTCCCCTACTCCTCACTTTTTACTCCCCACTTATATTTTTGAGCGAAAATCAAAAAAACAAAATCTGATGGGAGAGGCGCTGCCGGACATTATATATATATAAATTTATATTATATACATTATATATATATAAAAATTTGTCCGGTTAAGAGAAGTGTCCGTAATCAGAGGTTTTACTGTAATAAGAAACAACCATTGTTTTACTTGCCGTCCATTGAGCAAAAATCGACCTGCCATTTTTTCCACTCTGTCCTTTAATCGAATTTATTTTTCTCGTTATATGTAACCAGTTTCCATTGTATTGTTTCTGATAATGGTTGGCTGACAACTATAAATAAAATGTTGATTTTAATTTTCAATCATACACAGTATGCAATCATTTTTCAAACGTCCCGCTAGTTGATAGCTTGCCAAATATAACATACACATACAAATGTATTAGATAAATGTATAATAATATGATTTTTGATTGGAACGAATCGTTGAGAATCAAATAAAGATCATATTATATATACTATGAAAGATGAGAAAACTGATCGGAATGAAATTGATTAAAATGTAAGCAAAAATAATTGTACCTCTGCCTAGTCGTTTAGCAAAATATTTTTTGAGTAAAGGGGTCTCCACATTCTCGCCGATGTTGGACGAAACGAGAATGTAGAGGGTCACTTCGTTGTGTCTCGCTGTTGGTGTTTTAATGCTATTCATATGGTTGACCCAACCTCAGCGAGGAACTCGACGAGGAACCTCGTCCAACCTCGGCCAGAATGTGGAGACTCCTTAATAAATATTATACTTAAAGAAGAGTCGCCAGAATGGTGGAAAAATTTTGAATGTCGTGCAGCCATTATTTTGTTACGGACATGACATTTACACGCCTTCTCATAAAAAAAAAAAATAGAAGTAATTTTTTTCTTATAAATTTTCAATACTAAGCAGATAGATAAATGTGTACACAATATTTGTACTGAATATAAAATACATAACATTATTAGTTTTAATGCTAGAGCTAATAAAGTTGGTGTTATGGGCGTGACGTGAAAAGCACTTGTATTCTGACATACTGCTACAATTATTTAAAAATCTTTTAATTGTCTGAGAAATATGTAATTTAAAATTTTCTCTGATAATCTTAAGAAAAATGTCTAATGGGAAACATTAATATCTAAACTGAAAGCACTGCAAGATTTTATTTTAAAATAATTGAAAAAACGTTACGGACGTGACTGGGGGGGGGTTGTTACGGACGTGACAATAAAGTTAACAGTTTCATTAAAAACCATTTATTTTACACAATACACACTTTTATTTATTTATAAAATTCACAATATTCTTTCTTTGCTATGTATTGGTAGTTACAAATTCTGCTGAAGTTAAGTCATTGCTCAAAAACTTCAACATATTTTTGTTTAAATACACTTGGACAAACTTCAGGGCTACTTAAAAAACGTTTAAAACAACACCAATGGGACATCAGAAGAGGAGAAGAAAAAACTGGCCTGTCCAAACATTCTATCTCTATGGATCATCGTTTTGATTTTGACAACGCGAGCATACTACAAAAAGAAGAGAACTATAAAAGACGGTGCAATATCGAGAATTTGTGGATTGCTACCGAAAGCCAAAACATAAATACCCCTGTCGCAGCATCCTGCATAACATAGCGAATTTCCGTTTATAAAAATCCGTTTTTCTGTGATTTTTCACCCTTTTAAGTGATTTTTCCTTCTCTTTCTAATGGTGTAAATAAATGTCAAAAAAAAATTTTAACTTTAGAAAATTTTGGCAAAAAACTAATTTTTTTCACGAAAAATGGTCAAAAAAACCATGTTCTAGGCATCCGACATGGCTGGCTAACGAATTTGTCCAACGGTGTGGGACTAAATATAAATTTAATACATAAATTTTAGTGAATATTATTTTTGGTTTCTAGGGACCCCAAAACAAATTTCTATTATAGTCTCGGAGATTTATTTCGGAGCTCTAAAAAATAGAACTTTCTTCGGAACCCTAACAAACGGCATATAAGTAACATACAAACATATACATATGTATGACGTATATGACTTATATACAATCTATATATCTTCCTGTACCACAAACACATTCTTTCATATAATTATGCATATAGGTATACCCCTGTCGCAGCATCCTGCATAACATAGCGAATGCTCTTTTATAAAAATTAAATTTTCTCGGAAACTAGTTGACATAGAATAATAGTTTAAAGACCTTTTTTATGCAATTTTTTTTCGTCGTTTAAATGATGTAAAAAAATTTCGCAAAAAATTTTAAATAAGTGGAAATTTTGGCAAAAAACTAATTTTTTGCAAGAACAAACACCATGTTCCTGGCATCCGACGTGTCTGGCTAACGAACTTGTCCAACGGTTTGGGATTTCCAACATTTTCACCAAATTTCGTAAACCTAGGACATTTCGTTCGAGAGTTATCGTGCGGACACATATATATATATATATATATATATATATATATATATATACATATATACATATATATATATATATATATATATAAATTTTGGTGAATATTATTTTCGGTTTCTAGGGACCTCAAAACAAATTTCTGCCATGGTCCCGGGTTCAAGTCGCGTCATGACAGTGGCTGTAATAGCGAGCTTCCATTTTGGAAATTCGCTAATAACCAGAATGATACTTCATATATTAACAACTATGAGTCCATCTGTTGTTCAGCACGACAACTACTAAAATAAACCATGTGTTACGCCCATAAGCAAAAATCCAGGTTCTTTGTTTTAGCTTATCAAAACTCATTGTGTTGCTTTGTATTCAATACATCAAAAATGTTCATCTTACTTATATTTCAATATTCAAAAAATTTTATAAATTTTATAATTTTTAACAATCTAACTTTTGTTTTTATATTGACGGCATAATAGTTTTTGTTTCTAATTTTATCATTTTGATTTCATGTGTATTTTTCTGTGTTTAATTATGACAATCTCTAGCACATGTAAGTATTTAATTTTGCATATATTCATTTTCTTTTTAATTTTCTCATAAATTATTTTATGCATTTAGTTTACTCAAAACAAAATGCTTGCCTGATGATGAAAATTTAATGTTTTCGAAACGTCGCAAATAAATACTTAATTTTTATTAGTAACTGTTGGTGATTTTTCTCCAAAACTTTATCCTTCAATAATCTAACCAAACCAAATCACCTAATCCCCCTTTTGACATACTATAATTATGTACCTATCTCTTTTATATACTCACACAAAAATACACTATCACACACCAATATGTATAGAGTGGTTCTCTGAGAGTTACCAATTTTAACTAAACCATAAACTTAAGAATAAAAGGGATTCAGCTAAAAATAACAGATGTTGATACCGCTGTGGCGGCAATAGATTTCTATAACCAGGAGCCTTATATAGCTCCCTTAGTTTTTGAGATATGATACAAACCTATATTTTCTTAAATTAAACCATATAGTGACCTATTTATTAATTTGTTAATAAATCTGATTTAATAAACGTAAATAAAATTTTCTTACAAGTTGATTTCTTAATTTTTTTTTAGATTTATTAATTTTGCGATAAACTGGTACATGCCTATATAGGCTAGGTTCAAGTGGGATAGCTCAATTTTTTCATCCAAGAAACGAACCAGATAGTTTATAAAATATAGATGTCACGCCTGAATTTTTAATGGTTTTAATTTTCTTACAGTAAAATAAATAAATTTTAAAGATTAACATTCAAATTAACTGCTAATTTAATAATTTGAACCAGATTTATTAATTCGTTGAAAATTATTTACATTTATTATTTTCTTACTTCAAATAAATTTTGAACATAAATTAATTTTAAATAAACTTTAGCAGCAATAAAAAATTAACTCTCAAAAACAAAGCATGTATATATTAGATCGTATTCTAATAATATATAATATCTATGAAATGTTATGAATACTTATTTGTCTGTTGTGATAATTATACTGTAACTTCACTTATCATAATTTTTAAGGTAGTTGGTCGATAAAACGATTTTTTCAAAGGATTTTCACGAAACTTCTCTAGACATTTATTTAACCCAATACAAATAAAACGAGCCCTTACCGAAAAAAAAATTGACTATCCCAATTTTGAGAAAAACTATTTAAAAGTTTTGTAATTTTAACACGGCCTCTTATGGGAAAATTCTATTTTTTTTTGAATAAAATAAAAACGTGTCAAAGGAATTTGATAAAAATTTAATGTTTTTTAATACAAAGTTAAAAACCACATTTAATAAGAAATAAAAATTATTGACCACGCCGTTTTTGAAATATAATTTAAAAACATCATTTTAGAACGTTTTTACAACGCTTTTTCAGCAATTCTTTTAAATTGCTACAACATAAGCGCGCGGAAGTTCAAAAAAACAAGTGGTATACAAATATAATAACTGAAAAATATTAATACATTATTTAATTTTTGATAAAAGAAAATTTTTTTCCTGAGATATACTTTTGTACCTGACTATCTCAGAGCAACTACGTTAGAAGAAGGAAAAAAGGAAATATATTAATTTGTGCACACTTGTTTGTACAGTCCACACAATTCAATGCTCCAGAATCCAGATGAACATTCTCAAACACTGTAGAGTTTTATTATATTTAATTTTCATTTTTTGATAGATACGTCACTCTGTATAGAGATACAATTACTCGTATCAATACAAATGTTGTTACATATATCGATAAATAGTGAGTTTGATTTGTACCGATTTGTTGAATTGTAACATCTGTTACAACTGTTACACTCTAATCAAACGCTACAACAGTTAGATATCAGACCATGGCATGTTATTCTATACGATATAACAATCAGTAAATGTATTACTAATATTAAATTTACTTTTAAATGCCATCTGTTATTTGATTGAATAAATGATTTTCTATTTAAATGTAAACGATGTTCACTTTTATATTCGAAAAAATGAAAGTTGGTAATTGAATAGATTAGCAAACAATTTTTAATCATAATTTAAGTTATTGTTATTAATTTATTTTAAAAAGATTGTTAAGTCCGTAATGTACACGCATTAAGTCAGGGTTCCTCAGTAACTAATGAAATATATGACATTAGAGAAAAATTTTTCCGTTTATTATAAAAATAGATAAATATATTCGACATTGTTACTTGCACATATATTACCTGAGAATAATTTAGTTTCCCATACCGGATATATCTCTACAGAATCTTATAAACACTGAAAGTCCGATTGCGATGAAATTCGTGGGATGGGGGGGGGAGTGACTAGGAACCAAACTGCACAATCTCTAGGAATTTCATCAAAAACGGTTAAATAGTTTTGATAGATTTGAGAAAATTACTTATGGTATTCCATTTTAAAATAAGAAAGACAATTTTCTTTACTAATACCACTTTATTTAAAGTTTTGTATGTCTGTGACATGTTTCGGTCCGTATGGCCATTAACTATAACATGATTATTCGTTAATGGCCATACGTGCCGAAACATATCAAACATTTAAAACTTTAAGTAAAGTGATATTACTACTATAGATTTTGAAATTACAGTTTATTTTCATTTTTTAACCCCTCATACTTGTTTTTGCGCTACTGGAGAACATTCAATTTTTTGACAGAATGATTTATAGTATACTATAGATTCCAGGCTCTAGATATTAGTAAAGTAAAATGGTCTTTTTAGGTTAAATAGTTCTTAAGTTATGCCACTTTTTGGGATCTTTGAACCCAAAAACGAAAAGACAAACGGACCGACAGACAGACGCGTAACCAAAATTTTCCAAGAAGGTCTAAACCGTAAAATGCGTGTAAAAATTTTCATTTTGGAGGGAAGAAAATTTTTATGTTTCTTAAATGATCGCAATACTAGTAGTCTCGAAAGTAAAATCAGGGCCGTAGAGAGAAATGGCGAGCCCCAAGAAAAAAGCACATTTCTTAAAAATTTCTCTCCAAAAAATAAATGATGAGTAAAAAAAAGCCGATTTTACTTTTTCCTGGGCCCCAATTGACCGCTACGGGCCCCAGGGCTGCAACCCCGGCTACCCCACCCTCTCGTCGGGCCTGAGTAAAATGAGGTGAGAAAGTAGTCTCTAGTAAATGAAATTTTGCAAGAAGGTATATTTTTGTATTGAAACCATCCTTTAAAAAATCAACTCTAAGTCACTAAAGAAAATACTAGAAAATATATAAAATTTCCATTCCTGGTTATTACATATTTTGCAGCCTTACCAGATGCTTTATATCAAACACTAACATAAGCGTTTGTACACTAGCCTATATAGGTATTTATTAATATATTCCTTTATGGGACTAAATTATAATGTAATTGACCCTTATACTAACATTAGTATTTTAGTAACACATATTCAAGTAACATTGTTAAAAATATTTATCTACTTTTATGATAAACCGTAAAAAAATGTAATTAAATGTCCTATATTATTCCGGAAGCTATGGAAAACTAACTACTTAGTACTTAATCTTATGTATTTAGTTTTTTAAAAGAGAAATTCTTGTCTGCTGATGAAAATTCAATGTTTTCGAAACGTCGCAAATAAATACTTATTTTATATCGTTAACTCTTGGTGATTTTTCTCGAAAACTTTATCTTTCAATTTAGGGATGATCGATATTCATCGATAGTAGAAAAACATCGATGTTTAGAGGGAAAACATCGATGTAAAAACATCGATGTTATGTCCTCGATAACATCGACACATCGAAGTTACGAGAATAATATCGAAACATCGATATTACTCTAAGCTATCCAGTATTTAAAAAATCCTGTAGCTGATTTAAAACAAGATCCATTACTTTTATGGCAAGTTCTAGAATCCACTTATCCGAACTTGAAAAATATTCCCATTAAATATTCGTGTTGTATAGCAACTTCAACAGCTTCAGAGAGACTTTTTTCAAATCTGGACAGCATTTGTATCACCAAAGGAACACATTAAAAGGGAAACTTCTAACAAAGTGACTTTTTTGCAATGTGTACCAAATAAATACTGGCAATGTTAATTTTTAATAAATAAAATAATAGATTATAATGGTTGTTTATATCGTTACATAAACGTCGATGTTTTCGAACATCGATGTTTTTCTTTCGATACATATCGTATATCGATACTCTTGAATTAGAGATGTCGATTCTCCAAAAAAAAAGATCGATTTTTGGATCGATTTAAATCGAAATAAAGAAAAATCGATTCAAAAAAAAAATCGGCCAAAAAAAGATCGATTCTGTGAGACCGATCTAAAAAATCGAAATTTTGAAAAGTTTAATAAAATTAGCTGATAATTTTTGTTTAAAGGACGATATCGGTAATATCGTGTAAAAACGCCTTACATTATATTTATAAAGGCGATGAATGAGTTAACTTTTCAGTTATAATTATAAAATACCCCTGTCGCAGCATCTGCATAACATAGCGAATTTCCAAATCTTGGGCACTGGTGGATCTCATCTAAGACCTGTACCTATTTAAAATAGTTTAGCTTTCTAAGAGTAAAAGAATTTTTAAAATCGGTTGGGTAATTAGTTTTGGTATTTTTGGGGACCCAAGAACCCGAACGAATTTTGTGCAGCATAGTTGTATCCATCTAAAATAATTTAGTTCTCTAGCAGTGAGAAATTTTTTAGCATCGGTTGGATAGCTTATTACTGGCGTTTTCGGATCTGCAAGATCCCGGTGGACCTCATTAAAAAATCAGCTCGACCGTATATTCTAGGCGGACTTTATGTAATATATATATATATATATATATATATATATATATATATATATATATATATATTCAAAACCCGTTGTGTAGCATTCTACGCCGCATTTGCATCCGCAGGACAGTTGTGGATCTCAGATAACACAACCTGTACCTATCTAAAATAGTTTACCTCGGTAATAGTAAAAAAGTTTCAAAATCGGTCAGTTATTTTATTTTTGACACTTTTAGGTCCTACTGACACTTCAGACCTTACATAACGTAATATAACGTAATCTATATGTATCTAAAATGGCTTAGCTCCCCAACAGTGAAAAAATTTTCAAAATCGGTCGGTTAGTTTATTTTTGACACTTTTGGATCCGATGGACCCTGGCAGACTTTATATAACGTAATCTATATTTATCTAAAATAGTTTAGCTCTGTAACAGTGAAAAAATTTTCAAAATCGGTAGGTTAGTTTATTTTTACCACTTTTGGGTCCCATGGACCCTGGCGGACCCTAAATAACGTAATGTATGTCTATCTAAAATAGCTTAGTTCCCCAACAGTGAAAAAATTTTCAAAATCGGTCGGTTAGTTTATTTTTGACACTTTTGGATCCCATGGACCCTGGCAGACCTTACATAACGTAATCTATATTTATCTAAAATAGTTTAGCTCTGTAACAGTGAAAAAATTTTCAAAATCGGTCGGTTAGTTTATTTTTGACACTTTTGGATCCCATGGACCCTAGCAGACCTTACATAACGTAATCTATATTTATCTAAAATAGTTTAGCTCTGTAACAGTGAAAAAATTTTCAAAATCGGTAGGTTAGTTTATTTTTACCACTTTTGGGTCCCATGGACCCTGGCGGACCCTAAATAACGTAATGTATGTCTATCTAAAATAGCTTAGTTCCCCAACAGTGAAAAAATTTTCAAAATCGGTCGGTTAGTTTATTTTTGACACTTTTGGATCCCATGGACCCTGGCAGACCTTACATAACGTAATCTATATTTATCTAAAATAGTTTAGCTCTGTAACAGTGAAAAAATTTTCAAAATCGGTCGGTTAGTTTATTTTTGACACTTTTGGATCCCATGGACCCTAGCAGACCTTACATAACGTAATCTATATTTATCTAAAATAGTTTAGCTCTGTAACAGTGAAAAAATTTTCAAAATCGGTCAGTTAGTTTATTTTTGACATTTTTCGGTTCTATGGACCTTGGTGGACCTTACATAACGTAATTTATATTTATCTAAAATAGTTTAGCTCTGTAACAGTGAAAAAATTTTCAAAACCGGTAAGTTAGTTTATTTTTGACACTTCTGGATCCTATGGACCCTGGCAGACCTTACATAACGGAATCTATATTTATCTAAAACAGTTTAGCTCTGTAACAGTGAAAAAATTTTCAAAATCGGTCAGTTAGTTTATTTTTGACACTTTTGGGTCCTGTGGACCCTGGCAGACCTTACATAATGTATTCTAAATCTATCTAAAATAGTTTAGCTCTGTAACAGTGAAGAAATTTTTAAAATTGGTCGTTTAGTTTATTTTTTACAATTATGGGATCAGTAAATCCTGGCGAAACTCATACAAGTCTAATACTCTAACAGTAAGAAAAGGGTTTTAAGGATCTCATATAACTTATGGCAGTCCGTAAGCTTCTTGCGGACATCATTTAATTAATTAATTCAAATACTTTAACTTACTAACTGTGAAAAAATTTTTAAAATCGATTGGTTAATTAATTTCTGGCCTTTTTAGGTCCCAAAAACCTTGACCTCACATAAAATACCTTAAATCCATTTGAAATGGTTTAATTTTTTAACATTATTCATTATTAGTGAAAAAATTTTCAAAATCGATTCAAAATATTTTTCCGTACATACATATGTACATTGTACATATTTTGTTTTGTTTCATATATTTAATAATGTTTATATCATAACATAATCTTCAATTTCTTGTTTACTTAAAAATTCAATAAAAAAAAAAAAAAATTCTTCATTACATTAGCTTAGAAAATCTGTTTAATTTACATTTTTTAACATGAGATAGAACCATGCTAATTATAATGCAATAAATGAGAAACAAAACTCTATACATGTATGTGTGTTATAACACATATATGTAAATAGTTTTCACTTGTTCTCACAAAATTCTTTAATAAAAAAGTGAAATATTTTTATACTTCATAAAGAACTGAGATATAAATATAAATTACTTATTAGACTAACAAAGAAAAAATAAAAGTGAAAATTTACATTTTCTCGAAAAATACTTAAAATAGAAAGAAAATTATAAGAATATTTTCTTCATAATTTTTTTTTTTCCTTTTCAACGATGTAAAAATCGAACTGCCTTATGATAGGATCGAATGATAAAAAATGGCCAGAAAACCTACTTCTGGGCATCCGACGTGTCTGGCTAACGAACTTAGCCAAGCCAATTCAGAATCCAGTCCGCACATAAAATTTCATAAGCGTTAGACGTTTCGTTCGAGAGTTATCGTGGGAACACATAAATATATATATATATATATATATATATATATATATATATATATATATATATATATATATATATATATATATATATATATATATTTATATATATAAATTTTAGTGAATATCATTTTCGTATTCTAGGGACCTCAAAACAGATTTCTGCCATAGTCCCGGACTCAGATTGCGTCATGACACCTACTGTAATAGCTGAATTTCGAGTTTTCGAAATTCGCTAAAATAAGGCAATTGAATATGTAGGACGAATACCACGAATTGAACCAAGTTTATTCAAAAATTTCAAACAAATTGACAAAAAAATGTTTTCTAAATAAGTCGCTTTTGTAGGAAAGGGACCGTCGTTTGTACAGATAGGTGGTCTCTTCCTTCCTTTTAACTTATATAGAGCCATAGGAGGGGTTCGTTGATATAACGAGTAAAAAGTGACAATTAACAATAGAGTTTTTGGTGTTTCATTTTAACACATGTTTCTTTGTAGAATTACTATTAAAATGAAGTTATTTTTGGAAAGAATCGGATATCGATCTTTTACTTTTAATAATCGATTCATGAATCGATTCAAATGAAAAAAATCGAAAAAAGAATCGACTTTTTAAGCTTCGATTAATCGATTTAAAATCGACATCTCTATCTTGAATCGATGTTAACATCTATGTCAACATCGATGTTTTTCTAATATCGATCATCCCTACTTCAATTATCTAGCTATACTTAGGAATCCCGTTTCAATCCATCAACTACATAGTTGGCAAATTTTTTTATATCCTTTCCGTGCAAAACAAATCAAAAGTTCAACAATTGTATATGAGGATACTGTATGTAAATTTTGTAACAATTAACAAATTACACAAAAAATAATGTTCCGGCTTACTACACTGCCTATCATTGTTTAAAATTATGTATGCTGTAAAACAATTAATTCAAAAACTCTTTTATTAGTTTGTTTTTTTTTTTTGGTAGGTTGGTATCTTACTCATGCATAGTTAATAAGATCAATTTATGAGATAATGAAAATATTACTAATTTTTTTCTTTTGAATTATTATTTTCAAAAAAAAAAATCTAAGATTTACTTCTTCACATGTTACGCGATGGCTCGCTAACCATGTAAGGACGTATTTCTAGTTATTTATATCAAATTATTAAATCAAAACTAACATACAAAGACAACAGGTAGGTTTTGTATTATACAGAATGTCTCAAAGTTATCCATAAACATTTAAAAAACTGGTATAGGATTGCTGATTCCGATAATGAATGTTCCGAACGTAGAATGTACACTATAGTGATGAGCAAAATTAGTCTTGGTATTGCAGTCTTATCTTGGTCTTGCATTATTTGCAAGACCAAGACCAAAACCAAGACTATGTATACCAAGAGCAAGACCAAGACCAAGACTATAAGTATGGCTGCAAGACTAATACCAAGACTCAAGTGAGCAAGACCAAGACAATAGCAAGAAAAAAGCAAGACTCTTGCTAAATTATTTAAATAGTTTAAAAGTATAATTAATACCGTAAAGAGAGAAAATTCTGATTTTAGAAGAAAAAAAATTGCTAATAAAAAAATGCAAGAAAGTGCAAGATTCTTTATCAATACCAAGACCAAGACCAATACCAAGACTGCATTTTGCAAGACCAAGACCAAGACCAAGACTCAAACTGCTCTAGCAAGGCCAAGACCAAGATTCTTAATGCAAGACCAAGACCAAGACTGCCAAGTCTTGGTCTTGGTCTTGCATTTGCTCATCACTAGTACACTAGTGCATTCTAGTACAGTCTAGTACACTCTACTAGTACAGTCTAGTAAATAAGCCAGAAAAAATTGTAAATTATAATAAAGTGGTGGAACAGCACCGATTTTAAAATATTCCTTTTTCACGTATTCTCTAGACTTTCAGGAATATTCATCGGCATTGACCTCTGTATTACCTCCAAAAATAAAAAGTTTCACCCCTTCAAACTACAAGGTGTTATAAAATAAATTATAAAGTTATTATCTGGACACGACAATGGGCTCTAGAGGGTTTTTTGGGTCACTGATCACGCATATGAGGTTGAATTTGGGAAATTCCATATTTCTTTATGTTTTATGGAATACGTGCTATTTTTAGATAAATATTCCGTTTTTTTGCATCGACCACGAGCTCAAATTGGGATCTGACCCAACTCTCAAAGGGGTCGTGGGAAGCACCAAAACAATAAAACGTTTTCAAACCAACTGGATACAATGTCTGTCTCTTCGACTTTGATATAAAAACAAGTTGGTGAGGTTAGTTAAGGTTAGATTAGTTTAGTTAGTTTTGACAATACCTATACTTCGAATTTGATACAAAGACTATTTAGGTTAAAATTATAGTTTTTTTTTTTAAACAACTATAACTAACCTAACTAGTTTTTATATCAAAGTCGAAGTATATTGTTAAAACTAACTAAACTAACCTAACCTTAACTAACCTCACCACCTAGTTTTTATATCAAGGTTGAAGTATATCGTTTCAAATTTAACGACAGTTTCACAGCATTTCCAGTACTGGTATCGAGTTGTAGTATTTTTTTAACTAATTCGCCGTAGCGGCGAACATTTAAAAAAAAAATCATTAATTTTTCTTTTAGAACAAAAATAGGTGGAGCCCTGCTTCTGCATAATTACCTTTTATAGTTTACAAATTAAGGAAATAGAAATGGATTAAATATTTTCATTTTGTCTTCCAAAAATTAAAAAAACTTTTTTCGTATAACATACTTATAAGACTTTCTGTTCGTTTATTTCAGATTTAGATTATTCACATTACTACACATTTTTGGCCATAAGTCAAAAATTAATGCAAATTAAAATTAAAATTAAAAGAATGTAGTTTTGAAATTTGTAAATAAAGCTTCTGCATATGGTACTCCACTTGACTTTAAAACCGCACTTTCAAGTTTCTACCTTCCATTTCTACCAGTGGGGAAACCACTTTTTCGCGGAGTGCTAAATTTCAATAATAGTTATGATTTAAAGTGTCATCTTACTGATTGTGTGCGGAACACCCGGTATATATATATATATATATATATATATATATATATATATATATATATATATATATATATATATATATATATATATATATATATATGTATATATATATATATATATATGTTTTCTATGAAATTCAGAATGTTTAATTGGTGTAACTCTGTCTTTCTTATGCTTCTGTTCACTTTGAACATTATGTATTTAAACAAACCCCTCTGTATCCCACACCACTCCTCAAGCACCGAACCGCGAGATACTAATCATTAACAAAATGTATTTACTTAAAAAATAATGAAAACACTATAAATTAACGAATTGTTTAAAAATGTATAGTTGGTTTCATAAAAACTGGAACAAGTTCATTTTAATTGCGTAAATGTGTACGTACCGTTTCCAAATAAACAGCTTACGGTCAATTAAATCCGACAATACATATTAATTTGTTCAAAAAACGTAACAAAAACTGTTTATTAACTTTTTTTATTTTACAAAACAAAATTCCACAAATACTTACACAATTTTAAAATTAAATAATTTTAAAATGTTATTCGGTTTTTTGGTTTTTTTTTTTTTGTTAGCCGAACAAACCTAACAGGCAACGAACAATGTTTTCATGTCAAAATTAATTATAAAAACTTATTTAAATATGCAGAACAATTATTTTCTTAAAACACATGTGCCCCAAACATATTTTGAATAATAAAATGCAGAAAAAAATACAAATCTACATTATACATTATTTTTTTGTTGAACTTACTTTCAAAAACCAGTTCTTGAATGCAACGAAGTTTTAAGAAATTTGTCAGAATAAACTATTTTCAGAATATTTGTCTTTTTGATAGAAAAATTAGCTTCTGCGACAAGAATTGTGCCAAAAATTTATTTAAGTAGTGGACAAACTTATTCTTGCTCTAAATAGACTATAGAGAGAATGCTGTGTCTTACAAAAAAACATGATAGATGGACTGAGTTTAATGGCGGTTAGACAGAATTATTTTTGCAATTTCTCACAGCACAATTTACCATTTCATAAAAAGAAATTTTTAAAATAATGTTTACTGAAGGTTTCTTTGCGGATTTCATTCACAAAAACACAGAAAATTAAATTTTCTTTAGTCTCTGTGGTTACAAGCGTGGTTTAGTAAAATGGAGTCGTAGCTTTAGATTTTAATGCCCCTGCTTTTTCTAGTTATGCAATCCTCGCTGATTTTTTGTAACTTATTAAGGAACACATAAAATTCTTATGCCAGTCAAGTTCTTGTGACCCTTTTTTGGAAGAACAACTCGTCTAAAAGATATTTAAAAACCCAGTTACGGGAGACCGGGGTAATAAGAGACAGAGATAATAAGAGACAAGGTCAACAATAATTCAAGATCAGAATTTTTAAAATATAAGTAATGATAACTTCAATATGTTCATTTTATCACCAATAACTTGTTGATAAGTCTGTTATAGTTTTTGAATCTTCTTTGGTCAGTTGAAAAAAACTTTGCATTTGAATTAGGTTTAAAGTTCATAACTTCTCACCGATTTCATTTTTTTTCTGTTATTGTATTAAGTTTTTGAATATTTTTGATATGTAATTTGTTGACGAAAAGCATGACAAATAATAAACAATTATTGAAAATTTTAAAATCCTTCTTCATAACGGGACTTTACTCTTGTCTAAATTTTTATGAAGTATTAACTTTAACTTTGTTTTTGAATAATTAAAAAAAAAAAATATTCGTATCCATCTTAAATTTTTTGTCATGTATCACACTTGTCTCTGGTCCATATAGATTGTATACCTTATCCAACAATTTTTGGGATAACTTTTCGAGAGGGTGTTATTAATGACCATAAACTTTCAAGATGTTAAATTATTTTATTGCTTACAACAAATACCACCCTATGTTCACTCCAATTGTATTTAAATTTGTTACCTGTTTTACAAGCGACAGTTTCTTTTTGCATTCATATAGATAAGTAGGTAACATGCTGCGAACAATACTGCTGATTATTGCCGTACTTGAAAAGTCATCTCATTTAAATATTGAAAAACTATACAAAATAAGAAGAGACTAAATTTTTTATTAACTGGTATTAAATATTAGTACAAACGAATTTCAGAAACCAAGTTTCGAAACTTTTTTTTTAACATAAGATATTTTGAGAACAGCTGTAAGTATTTCTAAGTAAAAAGATTTGGTTGATTCAGAATTTTCTTTTGATATCTGCTATTACTTAAATTTATTTGACATTAGTTTATATGGGCAGCTAGAGGCGTTGTCTCTTATTATCCCAGCAGGGGTTATAAGAGACAAGGATTTTTCAAAATATTAAAATATTTTTTTACCTTTAATTTTATTTTATAATAATTACAAAAAAATTCAGATAGGTTCATTTAATTTACTAAGTACATATTATGTAGTATTTTTTCATAATGATTAGATTTGTAATTTACTGTTAAATAATTGTTTTTGTCTCTTATTACCCCGGTCTCCCCTATTTGGATTTTTGAGACAGGCTCATTTTCTATGTAGCAGATTTACAAGAGATTGTAATTAATTTTGAAAAATTTTGGATAAACTGATATTTGAAATTAAACTCCGCGTATTTTTTCGAGATCTGCCTTTATTTTACTTTTTTTTATTTTACATTTCTAAATATGTATACATAACCTCAATTATTTTTTTTTAACAAATATATACATAAAATGCATATGTACGAACGAACCAGCAGCAGCAGCAACCAGTACAAGCAAACTGGCGAACTAGCGGACAGATAGAAGGATAGACGTAGTATATGTATAGATAGCAACGGTATAACAGAATAATAACGCCAGAATAAAATACAAATGAATGTTAAAATAGGTGATGTGAATGAACAGAGTGCGCCTCTGTTGTTTTTACAACAAAGTACTAAATATTTAACATGATTATAACAATACACCACGCAGACACAGATCCATCTATGAATGTAGATCGTACATACATATTTATTATATATAGTTTAGATGTGATCGCCAAAAACCGAAATTGGTTGAAATGTCGACCTTATATTTAAACAAGAAAACCTTTTATCGAAACTAGACTAGAATCCAGAGACCCGACTTAAAGTTACCATTTCAAGAGTTAAGTACAATTTTACTGTACATAATGACGTCGTCGTGGTAAATTTTAATTTTTTTTTTAAATTTATGATTATTTAACTAATTAATCTTTAGTAGGATATTGATATCGAGGTAATTCGAAATTTAATTTTTCTTTTTTCGTATCAAAATACCAAAACACCTTCCAGAAATATTATTTTTACTTGGAAAATCGATTTTTTGTTAACGCCACACGTGTCTAATTTTGTCAAGAATGATAAGAAAAGTCTCGAAAACCTTTAGTTGGCATCAAAAATCGTATCTTTATTATTTACGTTAAAATTTTTAAGATTAAATTACTTTTACATTCATTATGACATCATTACAGTGAACATTTTCATTTTTTTTAAATTCACTTTTATCAGATTGATTTATTTTTTGGAAAATTAGTAACATTCTGGTGAATTGGACCTGACTTTTTCATTTTTTCTATCAAAATAACAAAATTTCTTTAAAAAGTGTAACTTTTGTTTTGAAAATCGGTTTTCTTTATTAATGATATCTACTATATACAGCTGAACCTTCTATATGCGATTTTTTTATGCGGTTTTTAAAAAAATTCCCATTAAAGTGCATAATGTGAATCAAAAGCAAGAAAAAGTAAGAAACCTAAACATTAGTTACAATAATTTACTTTGATAAAATGACTTATTGATGGTTTTAAGTATTTAATAATCAGTATATTTCATAAGAATATAAATTATTGCATCATTAAGTTTGTTTTATAGATGTATTTATCACAATTTTCATATTATAAAAATAAAATAAAATGTTCTCATGTGTAAATTAAGAATTTTTCTTGTTTAAAAAAGCAACTTCTGCCGTCCTGATCCAACGCATAAAACTCCAAATATTTGTGTACTCGATAACGTCAAAATTATATGCGCAAATTTTTGTGTGAAAATTTTAATTTTGCTCCCAAAATAACAAAACTCTCTCAATAAAAGCGACTTCTTAAGTGAAATTTAATTTTTTCTCATTGTCAGTGTTATATTTCTAACTCTCGTAGAAACTGAAAAAATGTTGCTAAAAACGAACAAATTGCTTCAGATTTCACGGTACTACATATTAAGGTGAATCGATCAGTACTGACAAATTTGTGACAAATGAATTACTAAGTCAATATTTTTCTCTATAAATAAATATAATTTATGTGTAGAAAAATAAGTTAAATTTTATAATACATGTAACAGTATTAATATTTGATTATTGTTCAATCTTCTAATTTTAATAATTTTAAAAGTAATGAATTTGATTCTGGTAATGACGTGTACTCGCATATAATAACTAGTACGTACACAAATATATTATAGGTGTATTAGTATAAAATGACATTTTTATAGTTTATTTTCTATTTATTACAATAACTAAACGTCCAATATTAAACAAAATAGTTCTTTAATGATTCAAAAACATAAAAGAAAATAATTTTCAGTTTTTTAAATCTTAAAGTTGATTTTTAATGACACAACTTACTTAAATACATACCTCTGATTTACCTCTAATCATTATTTGGCATTTACTCGTACGTTAAAAATTCTAGCTTTGAAAATTGATTTCTTCTAAACCACACGTCAGAAATTATTCAAAATAGTGTCAGTGAATGCATCATATCTTTCTCTATACTATACTAAAATTTCAAATTTTAAACTTGGAAAATTTCAAGTGATCGATTCACGTTAAATAACGAATTTAACAAACAAAATTTATATTATACTTTTTATCCGATTAATGATTATATCATATTCTTTAGTGTTAAATAAATCTTGATTGAATATTAATAAACAAAATTTATCAATATGACATCAAAAGGTGTTAAACCGACATATGTTTGCATTCGAATATATATAAGTATTTCGGGTCATTTCGATAACAACCGTACCTACAACAATAACGAAGCGAAACAACAACAAAAAAATTTTTTTAAAAAAAAGCAAATGATTCTTATAATACATTACCAGCTTATTAATATAGTTTTATACTTTTTTCACATAATAAAACATCAATTTTTTATCTCTTTCTATCTGTATATAATACAAAAATAAAAATTCTATAGCTGTAGCATTTCTTTTTTTTATCCATTTTCAATTTTTTTTCTATTTTTGTTTTTGTTTTTAGTATTCTGTTTTGTTGCAGGCTGTTGTTTTCTGAAAGCTAAATTTTTTTGACGTTTTTGAATTTTACATTTTTAATAATATCAGATAGATATATATCTTTGTATACCGAATGTTGTACAAAAATTCAACCATTTCAAAACATCTGAAAAAATACTATAAAGATGCATAAGAGTGGAGCGTCAAACAAATAAGGGGTTTAATGGTTACCCTTGTATTCGGAGTTCCGAACTTAAAGATTCCTAAGTCGTACTTAGGTATTTCATTAAAAAAAACTTAAACGTATATATAACATTAAAGCTCTTCAAATTTTTATCGGAAATTTTAATAAAATAGAGAATATGAACTGAAATTATCACCAAAAAAAACAGTTCTAGACTAAGATTCATATTTTCAAAAGGAACTTTATTACTTTGATAGCAAAAAACAAGTCCCATCGGTCAAACAGCCTTTTGATAGCTTCATTTATTTTTGTAATATGCGAAATTATAAAATATTTTTACTGAATTTTTTGCTTCGTAGATTACTAAAGTAACTAAGGGGCAATTCATTCAAGGGCGAAACATTTGAAAAAAATCAATTAATAATAACCAAAACAAAATGTATGTAATACGCAGAAAATGATTTAAAATTTTTTGAGTATATCCTAATTTACATTTGAAATCTAGTACTCAAGATATGAGACATAAACTTCGCGACGCACAGAACATTGTCAAAGGTCCTTTGAAAAACAATTTCCCATAATAAAACAAACCATTCACATGTAATAATAAACAAAACCTTCAGAAAATTATTAATTCAACAAATGACTTAGGGTGAATGCGGGAGAGATGCCGCACATTTTGAAAACACTTAATAATTCTTAAAGTATGCATTTAATTGATTTGAAATTTGGTACACAATAAATGTAAACATTATTCTTTAAAATTATTTATGAATAATTTTAAATTTTGAGTCATAAAGGATTCATAACTAACATTTTTGTAGAGCCTACAAAGCGGCGTCCCTCCCACACCTATGGGAGAGATGCCGCATCAAAGAAGGTGAGACGCCGCATAGTTCATATTAAAAATTTTGTATTTTATACACATCTCCATACATGATGCATGCCATATTTAACCATTTTTGGCACTTTATACATCTTAACTAGTCAACTTTTTTTTTTGTTTCTGAGTACTTTTCAAAACATTCAATATACACGCAATCATCATTATTTTCGTTATCTTCACTAATATAAGAGCTCTTCCCGATCCAATTAATGGATCTTTTATATTTACGTGGCATAATTTACAGTCCAAAAAAAATTGCATAATTAAGGTATAAGTCTATGTTTTTAACATGTAATATGATGCGGCATTCAAACCAACTCTAAATGCGGCATCACTCCTTTTTGTTGGGATAGACGCCGCATGTTGCTATTGCAAGCATAGTGCGGAATTCTAACCTAAAATTTTATACAGTACTTTTAAAATATACTTAAATTAATAAAAAAAAACTCATTTTCATTAATACAATGAAATATACATTCTTAAATTATAATGAATTAAATGCTTGAAAAAATATTATGTTAAAAAACTTACTTTTCAATAATAAAAAGTTGGATGATTACTAAACTGATGGACTAATCATAAATAAGTAACTTATTTTAAACATATAATCCATTAATAGCGTTATCTATCAATCAACGAACGAACTATGGCTACTGCGGCATCTCTTCCGCACTTACCCTATAATCAATTAATATGAGAATTTCAATAAATTTCTTTTTCCAAATGATAAAATGCAATTAAACCAGAATATGTACATTCAATCAATTTTCCATATACAGCTGAACCATTTTTTACGCGGTGGATAGGGACCGCATAAAAAATACGTACAAAAAAATATATTAAAAAATATCAGAAATAGCTATAGAAAGTTTATTTTGGTCCAGATTGTAAAAAAAAACTTTTTTTATGCGGTGGATTGGGACCGCATAAAAAAGTTTTATCGAAAATACATAACTCAAAACGCTCAAAACTTCACGACTTCCTTAGAAGCTGCTTTTCTAAACAAAATAAAGCATTAATTTACATGTGAGAACATTTTATTTTATTTTTATAATATTATGAAAATTGTGAAAAATACATCTGTTAAAAAACTAGGTAAATAATGCAATAACTTAAATTCTCATGCAATGTACTGTTTAAATGCTTAAAAGCCATTAAAATGAATTTTTATCAAAGAAAGTTATTATAGTTAATGGTTAAGTTTCCTACTTTCTCTTGATTTTGATTCACATTATGCCTTTAATGACCATTTTTTAAAAACCGCATAAAAAAAATCGCACAAAAAAAGACCGCATAAAAAAGGTTTAGCTGTAACACTTAATAATAATAAATTTATGCCGAGTTGAAGAAGTAAATTTTTAATTAATTTACGTATGTTTGCTGTTAATGTTAAGCATATTTGGTCGTTACATCTTACATAGGTAAAGTTAAAAATTCGTTGTCATCGTTGAGAAGTTATTTTATGTGCCAAATCAAAGATTTTTATATAATTTTATTTCATTAAAATGATTAAATAAACTTGATCTTCGTTTGATTCAAATAAGAATCAAAAATGATGGCATGTTGTCCGATTTCATGGTGTAATAATGAGATTGAATGCACGTCGAACGCCCTGTATATATGTTACATTTTTATATTGTATTTTGAGTATTTTGATACATATGTGTGATATTTTTTTCGTATGTTTCCAAAGTAAAAAAAATTACTATATTCAACATATTCACTATATGGAGATATTCTGTATACATTCTGTAAATAGCCTGTATTCTGGTTTTTGAGATTTATAAATATTTAATAAAAGACGGCACTTGTATGTATTTTGTTTATTTTTTTGTTCAAATGTGCATGTGTGTTCAGTCTTTTGTTATGCCTACACTGATTGTACTGTACGCATTGGCTGGCTGTATGTTGCATGTTTGTAAGTCTATAGTTTTGTAAATATGTGCATAATTTGAAATGTATTTTTGAAAATTGTTACACAGACCATTTGGTCAAAAAATGTTTATAATAATATGTAATTCATACGACTGAATTCACATTCACTAAAACGGGTTAATAACATTAGGATTGTATTTTTTTATATTAGCTTTATATAAAACAATCGAAATAAGCAGGTATTTATAAAACAATTGGTAGTGTTGACGCTTTTTTTGATGTTCTTTTATTTGAAAAAGTAATTTGAAAACAAAACTATTTTATTTTGAAATTCTATTTTTTTTTTTTAAATTTTTTCCATTTTAAATTTCGGCTGATCACGAATTGCATCCCGCCGTTGAAAAAGGTCGACCCGACCCTCAAGTTGTAAAAAAAGGTAAAAATGGAAACACACGAATTGCATCCCGCGGTCAGTATTTTATTGCTTTATTGCTTTTGAAGGTGTAGTTGAATACAAATAAATACATACCTATACATACAACTTATTCATTATTTTATATAAAATAACTGAATCTGTAACAAAATAACCTTAAAATGTAAGGAAATTGTTTCATTTTTAAACGTTTAATAAAACAATATTCGTCAGTAACTGAAAAAACCTACTATCATTTTTTTCATTATATATATTTTCGTAGATATATATGGACACAAGTAAGAATTGTTACAAAGAACTGACTTACTTTGCGTTCTTTGAGTCTCATTTATAATATATGGACAAAATCGTTATAATTTTTGACGACTTTCAAATATCTTAAGCTTCAGTGGAATTAAAATATTGAATAAAAAAGTTTAACAACTAACTCTGATAAATCTGAAAAATTAACACAAAATGTATCGCGCGTACTCTGTCTCAACCTCGTATCTGAAAACTCCCAATTTTTGGACACAAAAAAAAAATATTTTAAATGTAAATACAGTATTTAATATGTTTTTTGTGTGTCCTAAAACATGTAGCTTTTGATATACGAGGTAGAGACAGCCAACGCGCGGTATGTCCTCTTTTGTGTTAAATCATTGACACAAATCTTGTGTATAGATTTGACACATATGCTTTGTGTTAAAATAACACAAAAAATTGCGTGGACCGTTCTGGACATGTGATTTGTGTTAACTTTAACACAAATGTTTTTACCGTGTTACGTTTAGTATAAATAGGTATGTATTTGAATGTAATCTTCACTTGTTTAATAATGATCATATTGATCAAAACATGTCATAGTGTTTATAAGAGTTGAAGCAATAAAAGTGAAATTTTTTCAAACTAAAATGTTTTGTTTATTGATATCATTTATTGTTTTTTCTAAAATTAAAATAAGCCTTTACTTTGTTAATAGTATTATTATCTGAACCTTTATTTTCTATATGAGTTAAACTTTCAATTAATTTTAACGGCATGGCATGATACTTAAATTGCATAAAGTCCAACACTGATGGATACATAAAAGTTGTCAAGTGCGGGTAGACCACCTAATTCGATTGCAGACATGACGAATTTATAAGGATTTTGATGTTTTATCTCTATAAACGTTCTTCGATATTTAAAAAAAAAAAAAACAGTCTAAAAATTTTCAAAATCAAAAAAAGAACACTTTTTTCTCTTTTATGTCACATTTTTTAATGTAATGACTTATGAATCATGCTGTAACAAAAATAACAAAAGTAAAAAGCAAACGCATTATTGTTTATACCAGCAATTAGTTAAAACAATATAATATAACAAAAAAAAAAATACAGAAAAATACAAAAAAATTAAAAATAAAAATACTATATTATACTTTATCATTCATATGTATTGTGTATACTGAAATACATTAATAGTAGTTAGTAGAAAAGATAGATAGCAGCACTAGTACTACACAGGGAATATGTTTTGTATATTTCAATGTTGTTTTCAAAAAATAATTATTTAAATTGTAATTTTTATTACCTTTATAATATGTAATTTTTTTTATATGATTTTATTTATTTCATTGAAAAATTATTCTACCAATGAATTATTTTTAACATTTTAGTTTTCTGTGTTTCTGTCGGTTTTTTTACATTTTTTAAATTATTTATTTAAATTTAAAATAGAATTATAGTCATCAACAATAAAATTGATACTTTGTGTAACTGTATACTTGAAAATTTTGGAAGTTTGTCCTCCGACATTTTGAACCGAATGTGTGTATACATATATCAATTTTAGCAGAAAATGAAAACTTATGTTTATGACATGAAGACTTATCATTAAGAGCAGAGGCGTAATTACATTGGTGCAGGTGTTGCAGTGGCAGAAATTCCTTTTTTGGTACATTTTGGGGGAAAATAAACTTAGCTGAGACGCGGATGTTTGAATCAAAATCACACCAAGGCGTAAAAATTGTACGTCCACCTCCGGCCAAAAAAGATAGCATGATAATTAATATCGATTGGCTTTACTATTTACCTGCTACTTGCACTTTTAGCGAGTTTTCAAACAGAAATTGAGCTATTACAGCAGATGTCATAATGAGACTTGAACCCGGGTCTGCGACAGAAATTTGTTTTGAGATCTTTAGTCTTTAGGGATTAAATCAGGGGTTTGGTAGTCAGTACCTAGAATTTTTTAAAATTCTTGGAATAAAATATTTCTTGCTTTTATTTAATGTTAAAATTAACCTTTAATTTGTTGATAATATGATTATCTGCACCTTTGAAAAAACAGTTTTTAAACTACTGTCTATTAAAATGCCTAAGATACAATGATTATTTAAAAGTGGTCAAATAATACACTGACAGATAACGAATTTATAAGGATTTCATTATTGTACTACGAAATCCTGTAAAACAAAACACATATCGTTCTTGTCATTGAGGTGAGAAACGACTAGAGAGAATGCTGTGTATTACAAATACATTAAGAAATTGAAGCAAAAAAATTGACTGATGGAATTACTTTAATGGCGGTCAAACCATTAATTTAATGGTTTATCTAATATTTATAAACAAGTCTCCGTGGTTTCAAGTTGGGCTTACCAAAATGGAGTCATGCTTCAAAATTTAATGCCTGTGGTATCTCTAGGAAACATATGTTAATATGTTCGATTTAGTACTCAGTGGTTCTTGTTGAAATAATATTTTTAATTTGTTTGTGTTTTGTTTTAGTCATACCTATCAGTGTTTCCAATTTCAAAAACTAAATACAAATACAATGATAAAGCTTCTAATTCTCGTCCCCGTTCGTGTTTTTATTCAGTAATCCATTTTAATTGGTGCCAACTATAAATACATTTAATTTTTTTTCTAAATAAATAATTCATAAATGTTACATACACCGCAACACTTGCATACATATAAAAACATATTATGTGTATTAATATACAAAAAGCAATCCAAATAAATTTTTAAAAAATTACGGATTTGATTCATGTTGATTATTATTGAATACCAAACCATTTAATCCATTTCAAATGAAAATAAAAAAAAAAAAATATTATATATTTCAATTTTAATTTAAAAAATTAAAATAAATATAGAATTTTGTTATAATTTGTAAATAATTACATGGGCGTAACAACACCAAAATGAACAAAGGGGTCATCCTAGATATTATGTACACGTCATAAATAGCTGTGGTGCGCTGTAGGTATAATTACGCACCACATGAAATTTTTATTATTTCGATGCGTGGTTCAACTTACATATGTTTTTATAAATATTAGATCAAAATCGGTGGGTACAGTTTCGGTAATAACAATTATGACACTTGTACGGAGAGAAAATAAGTCGTCCGTTTTCGGGAAAACATATTTATTCAATATTAAAAATGGTTGAGTACGGTAAAAGCCCCTATACCGGAACGCATTCAATACTCGAACAGTTTTGATATTTTATGTATTAATGAAATTATTTCTGAAAAAAACCCGATAAATATTAACCCTTTGCACTCGATGGGCGCCGCCACGGCGACACAATAAATATTTATTCCACTCGTTAGGCGCCGCAGCGGCGCCATAAACAATAGGTACGTATTTTATTATTTACAATACGCTAGAGGAGCTAAGGCCCGATTTACATTAACGCTCCGCTCTCAGTACGATATCACTCCGCTCCCGGTTCGATAAAATATTCTTACAGAATAAATAATGAGTGTATTCCCATCATCGCTCTGATATCGGTCCGATATCAGTCACGGTTCGCTCTCGCTCCAATACCGCTCCAATACCAATACCACTGAGATAATATTTTATCGAAGCGATATCAGACCCTATATCGATAGTGTGAACACGTTTTGATTCCAATTCGTTCCGTTTCTCACTCAGCCTTTTTATTTGAAAATTATTATACATATTAGGAAAACATGATACAACACAACGACGCGACGTCTTGCTACAATACATTGTGATACATACTACTAATTAACTAATAGATATATTGTATTATGATATTATGTTCTCCTAATACAATAGTGTTTGCAGCGTTTTAAAACTACTGTCGAGTAGCTGAGTACCCATACTAAAAAATGGTTCGAGTGCAAAGGGTTAACTGTTCGAGTACTGAACGCGTTCCGGGGCTTTTACGTTACAAAAGAAACTCTGCATATTCTTAAAAAAATTTAACGGTTGTTTTATCCACAACTATAAGTACGATACATTTGGAGAAATGTTTTTCTATACCCAAACAGAACGATCCTTATTTGTGTTTTTTGGTCGTTATGTCAATTCGAATTTAAAAGTGCTGGTAGAAAATCAACTTTTAACTTTTTAAAATAAGATAATCTAATCCCATATTGTTGGATATTCATTGGCGTCAATATGTATTTTATTTTATTGAAAAATATTTTATAAAATGACAAAAGAATGTAAATAATTTTCAATGAATTAATGAATATGCGTTAAATTATTAAATAGTTATCAGTTCGGGAGCGTCCACAAAACTACGTAATTTCATTTTACCTTTTCTTCCTCTCTCCTCTGCACCTACACTATTGATGGCTTTTGCCATGACCCCCTTACCCCATAGTGGAACGTTTTTTTTTTTATTAAATCCAAAAAACATTCAATTCGAAATAGGTAATATTTGTCCCTTTTGTTATAAAATAAAATAAAATATGAAAATTAAGATAAGTATTCTTTTATACAGTTTAGCAAAATATTTCCTCATAAAACACGTATCTTTACTGTAAAACATTTAATATGAAAACTGTGTGACCGTACATAGTGGCATAATCCGTTTAAAGTATGTGATTATTCGTGAATTTTCACATTCAAATTTAGGTTTAATTTAACTGTTACAAATAAACTTATGCTACTTAACTTTAATTCTTCCTTCACCCCCTCACCCTACAAGGCCACATAGTTTATGGATGATCCCCTTTTCAACTGCTGATCTCCTAAAATTTAGTTATTTTATTATAAAGACCCCTCAATTTAAATATTGTAATAGGCGCAATTGAATAATATATAAAAGCAGGCAAGTGCGTAAAGGAAACGCACTAATATGATAGAATTGGCACCAATCAGTGTTCTGTGATGCTTCTTTGGAACCCTAAAAATTCGGCAAGCACTCATTGGACACGCAGTACGTCCGGGTTTTCCAGTAGAACATTTACCCAAGTACATTTTTCATGGCTTATCACAAAAATAGGTAAATATGTATGACAATAATAATATTACTTGCACATGTGTCACTAATGTTACTACGAGGGTAAATTAAGTGATTATTTGGTTCTCTTTGTCTGCCTTAAAAAACATATTCTTTATATGTAAGCCGGTGAACAAACACTAATATTACGTGGTATAGCATTAACTATAAACCCCTAAAAATATGCGACAAAGAGAAACGAAAAATTTATTCATTTTCCAGCATTTCTTCTAGTTTTGATTTTTTAAAAGACGTTTTCGAATACCAAAACACACCCTAAAGCAAAATTTCATCTACAGGAGGCACTTCTTTTATTTGACTGACAGAAATTCGATTGCCGATATTTCCGAAAGTTACCGACACAACTTAGCCGAAATTATTTTAATTGACTGTTTTAAACAAATGCTAGAGCTAGTATCTGTAACCTTTTGCTTCCGCGACTACTAAAGTAGCGGAAGCATTGTGATCACATTTGAAAAATAAAAAATTTTTTCCTTCCAAAAAAAATTTTTTACGCACATTTTACGTTTTAAAGCTTTCTGAACAATTTTGAATTGGTATCTGCCAGTCCGTCCGTCTGTCCGTTTTTTAAAAATTATGCAGTTTGGTTTCTAGATGGTCCCCCATGAATTTAATCGAAATCGGCGTAACGGTAGCTACGCCGCTACCATGTTATTCCATTAATATACTAAATTGCACCAAGTGGCTTAACTTCTGAACTATTAAATTCTGTTTTATGGAATTATCAAAAATTATGCGGTCTGGTTCCTAGATGGTCCTCTACAAATTTCATTGCATTCGGAGTCATAGTATCCATGGTGCTACAATGAAATCCCATTAAATATCAATATCTTACTTACTGCTAGTCCCATTTCGCTCAATTTTTTATGGATCGTTTTGTTTATTTATTTTTATTAATTTATATACCTATATTAAATTATACACAGATATATTGGCCATTAAATTACCAAGGTGCTTTTACGAGTACGAGGAATCTGTGTGCCACACCACATTGGCAGCGAATTTTAAATTGCTTTCACTCACGGTGTAAAAGTTACAAGACACAAAAAAAATCATTTTGAAGCTCAGTATTTCGCAAACGGGGCTTAAAAATAGAAAATGGCAAGAGGAATCTCAAAATCTCAACAAGAGATTTTGAGAGGCCCTTTCAACGATACCCCACACAATTTGGTAAGTGAAAAATTTTTTTATCCGTTTTCTAATACGGGAATCAACAACGGGATGTGACAGACGGACGGACAGATAAACAAAATAATAAAGGTTCCGAAATTTTTTTCTGTAGTACCTACCTATCCTAAAAATCAAGCCGATATTTCTTTTGTGCAGAAATAATTATTTTGTTAACTATAGTTTTATAACCAATACGAACAATGATCCGAGCGCTCAGAGCGAAAGACTAATTTCAAAAAACCAATGAACACTATACCCGTTGGGTATACCGTTTATTGAGTATTTCACTGAAACACCTAGAGAAGTATGATTTGAGAAACATAATGTGCTCTCTGTAATTCAGTAAACAAGATCATGTTTATTGGAAGACAAAATTTGTATGCATACGCATTTTGAAAATGAAATAAATACAATTTTTTTCAAAATTTTGCATTTTTTAAAAGCTTTTATTTAACTTGCTATGTTAGTATGTTGGTTTAGATCAAATCTTGGAATCAAAATTTAGATAGGTTCTAATTGAGCTAGAGGTTTCAAATTTTGCATACGTTTCTAACCTTGATGACAATGCAATATTGTATAATTAGTTTTTCCCTAAATTGCTCCAAACCAAAATTGTTGATTTTTAGTCCTATGCAACTCTTTGACATTCCGAATTGTCAAATATTGTCCATTGATTTTACATTGCAATTTTTTGTTTCCATAGTTATGTCTGATTAGGGTAAATTAACCGATTAAAATATAGGTAAAAAAAACTACTTCTTTATTTTTATTTTTTTTAAATTAATTGTAATCAGACTAAAGAGTAGAAAATAAAATAAAGTAAAAAAAATGTTTTTTAAGAAAAAGCTTTTATTTAAAATGGGCTAAAAAAAATGAAATAACTACTGAGTGAAGTGTTGAAGCAATATGCAACATAATTTATAAAAGCTTGAGGCGTTTAATCAAGTTTGGTAAGTACTGAAAAGTAAAATAGCTACACTTATATCCAAAACAGAAATAATTAATGATAACGCCTCAAGCTTTTATAAATTATGTTGCATATTGCTTCAAGCTTCACTCAGTAGTTATTTCATTTTTTTAGCCCATTTTTAAATAAAAGCTTTTTCTTAAAAAAAATTTTTTTTACTTTATTTTATTTTAAAAAAAAAAAAAAAAAAAAAGAGTTAAAGTTAAATTTTAGAATCAATATTTTGACAATAATTATTTGAAAAAGCATTAAATTTGTTAGTACAAATATAGAAATATTTTTACCAAATGAAAATGATTTCATGCGATAGGAATGCACGTAAGACAGCACAGCAGACATGCTTATAATATAGCTATCTCTTACAAAATCTTAATATATTGAAAAAGGATAGTAAAAATTATAATAACTTTGATAAATGACAAAATTTCATTTTTACATTCCAACTATATGAATCATTTGCATTTTGTATAAATGCGAGTATACATACACGGTTATTGTACTGATTAGAGTTCAACAAAGTAACAGTTGGTCGTATTTTGAGCATATCTTAAGACTTCATCCATACATTGGTATACTAAGTCTGTACATATTATGTTTACTTGTCTATATGACTAATTTAAAAACTCTTAAAACTTCATCAACAAAACACCTGAAGACTTATTTCTTTCAACCCAATTCATTTCCCAATTTACAGTAAAACCGTCTTTGACAAAAATACAAAGCACTTCTAAATTCAATATAATATAATGATTATGATGTTAAATTTATTAGTAATTTATAGTAATTACGTTTGAACTTAAAATTACAAAAAAAAAAGTAAAAAAAAATTCGCAGTAAACACGTTGGTAGGTATATCGAATCATTTTCAACAAATTAAATTACGGTTTTTTCAAAAAGAAAAAAAAAGAACGCATAAAATGGTATTAAAAGAATTAAATCCACAAACAGTACAAAAAGAGGGAAGAATTTTAAAAACTATTTATTATTTAATCCGTTGCAAAAATTGAAAAAATCAATTCCTCATCGTATATACCTCTATACGGATACCCACATATTGCCTGCCGTATAGGCTTTATTATTATACTAAAGGCCTTATAATATTTCTTTACAGCGGGAAAAAAAGGAAGAATTCCTATTGAATAATTTCTTGCATTATTGTATTCGAATCTTTATCAGCATTGAATCTCTGCTATTTCTCTTTTTTTCTCTGTATTCTCTAAGCATTCTCAAAATAATAACAGACATATACAAAAACACATACAAACACATACGAACACACACACACACACATCGGGAACAGAGAGCGCGGATCGAGATATAGATAAATAGACGGATAGACAGACAGTAGGCGATGCAATGAGCCTTGACGAGAGAATAAGGTCCCATCGTATTGCCTCAAAACCCACTAGAGATATTATCTGTTTACACAGTGGCAGCTACTAACGATTTTGATCAGATGATGCAATTGACGCCAAAAAATTTGTATATTCACCTTGATGACGTCATTAGGTGATGGTATAGTTTTTATTTAAAACTACAACAATTTACAATTGTGGCGAATTATATTCAAGTGAAATTTTTTTCACGTAGGTAATTCTTAGAAAATTTAATTACAGTGTCCGAAGAGATTTAGATGTACCTACCTATTAAAAATCTGAAATTTCAAACATACTTAATTCACTTTTGAAAGTGTTCTTTTCATTTTTAGAAAAATTGGAGACGTATACTGAGCAAAAAAGGTGTTTGACTCAAAAAAATGATTTCTTTTAATAATACCTATCAAAAAAGTAATTTTTTACCTTAAATTTTTTTTTAAAGATTTAAAATTATTTTGTTTCAAAATAAAACAAAGGACTAACCAAAGGATTTATTGTAAGTAAAGGATTAAGACAGGGTTGTGTCCTCTCACCGTTGCTCTTCAATATATATGTTGAAAAAATATTACGTGAGTGAAGAAGGAAATGTGTAGGAATGGGGATACCAATAGGAAGCCAACATCTGTATACACTCCATTTTGCAGATGACCAGGTGGTAATTGCACAGGATAAAGACGACCTAGAATATATGACTAGGAAATTAAAACAGGCATACTTCGAAGAGGGATTAGAAGTAAATAATTGAGAAGTCATTTGAAGGCTTAAGCGAAGCAAGTTGTGGGTATTCCGAACGTATTGCGACTGTCAAAACCTACTTTTCGTTATCGAAAATTATCGATACCGCGTAACTTGTCATAAATTGGTAATAACTAGTTAATTTAGACTCTTTTAGTCCCATTGATCTGATATATAGACCAGAATGGCACACAAGATCTCGAACTACAATCCCGAATTACTCAAACAAAAAAAAGCGATTAATAACCTTAAATTCCATCTTGTGGCGTAATACTATCACGATAAATCGAAAACTGCAAATATACAAGTCTATTATAAAATGCATATTAAAAAACGGTTCGGAGGTCTGGCAACTAACAGAAAGTACCAAACATAAGCTTATGCTGACCGAAATGGACTTTTTGAGCCGAGCGGAAAAGTATCCAGACGTGACATGGTTCGGAACCAAAGACTAAGGGAATTAATGGAAGTAGCTAACGAGAAAAATATTAGACGTATAGAAACTTTTGAAACAAAACAGTTAATGTGGTATGAGTATGTGCAAAGAATGGAGAAACATCGTTTACCCAATTTAATATCTAAATGGACACCCATAGAAAGGCGCAAGAGAGGCCGACCTCGAAAAATTTGGAGTGAAGGGGTCGAAGACGCAATGAGATGTCGGAGACTGGTCGCGGATCAGTGGCAACATCGAGAAGTGAGGAAAGTGAGAGCCGAAAGACGACGACAGTCGTTATGAGCCGGCATATATATCTATATAAAATAAAACAAAAAACATTTTTTGAAATAAGAAAGCATTTTTTTGATATTATTAAAGAAAGTAATTTCTTTGAGCCAAACAACTTTTTTTTCATGGAAAAATAATATATTTTGAAGAAGAATCCACTCTCAACAAACCCAGTTGTCACAAACCTGTACAAAAAAAAAAAAAATAATTTCAAAACAATGACGCTGTCAAGGGCAGTGGCTCTCAAACTTTTTGGTCCGCGACCCCTCTTTGCACTTAAAAATTTCAAAGGACCCGCAAAATATATAGAGATGGGTAGGAAATGTGTAGAAGATGAGTATGCAATCTGTAATCAATTATTTCTGCTACCCTCTCAGATAGTTTTCAGGATCCCCGTAGGAGTCGCGACCCGCACTTTGAGAGTTACTGGTCAAGAATATAAAATTTCAAAGCTTTTTATCTACAATTCAAGCCAAAATTTATTAATCAATTATCTCAAAGGACTTTAGAACAGTCATAAATTCATGAATCAATAAGTAAAACAGTAAACCACTTGACCCAAATAGAAACTTAAGTAGGCCATAATTTCTGAACAATAGAAGTCAAGTGGATGTTGATTTTGGAAAGAAAATTGAAATGTCGATTAGAATTTGCACAAAATGAGCAAACCAAGACGGTCATAGGGGATGTCATAAAAATTTATTGTATAGGTTTTCAATATTTAAATGAGATGACTTTTCAAGTACGGCAATAATCAGCAGTATTGTTCGCAGCATGTTACCTACTTATCTGTATGAATGCAAAAAGAAACCGTTGCTTGTGAAACAGGTAACAAATTTAAATACAATTGGAGTGAACATAGGGTGGTATTTGTTGTAAGCAATAAAATAATTTAACATCTTGAAAGTTTATGGTCACTAATAACACCCTCTCGAAAAGTCATCTCAAAAATTTTTGGAAAAGGTATACTACTTGACCCATACCCGTACAATTAAAATCAAGTAGATACTGATTTCGTACAGAAATAGTATATTGTGCAATAAGTGTGGGAAATTGTCGATTGCCCACGAAAGCGAAGTTGAGCGCACGAACATAGTGATAACACAATAACTTCAACAACTTCAGAGAGACTATTTTCAAAAGCTGGGCAGTATTTGTAACAAAAAAGGAACATATTAAAAGGCAAACTTCTAACAAAGTGACTTTTGTTGCAAAGTGTACCAAATAAATACTGGCAATGTTAATTTTTAATAAATAAAATAATAGATTATAATGGTTGTTTATTTTGCTACAGAAACATCGATGTTTTCGAACATCGATGTCTTTCTTTCGATATATATCGTATATCGATACTCTTGAATCGATGTTAACATCGATGTTTTTCTAATATCGATCTTCCCTAGTCTAGTGGGTCAAATAATAAACCGACGGCTATTATGAAATAACTTATTTATCACAGAATAAATATTATCTGTATCCTGTTAGAACAGGAGCGGATTTACGCATGGGCTTTATGGGGTTCAGTTCAGCACTCCGTTAAATTAAAGGAACTCCCTTTACTATCAAAGAAAAAAATGGGCAAGTTCAAGTTAGACACTTTTTCGCCAAATTTTATTTTAAAATAAAAAACCGGTAACTGTCCAGTTGACACATAATATGTCCTTTTGAACAAGTTTAATGAGAATGAAATTTCCACCGAGCCATGCTCGGTCACTCTGATATATAACAGATATATTATATTATTATAATATAATCAATTAAGTCAATTCGGAAATTAATTAGTTTTACATCAAAACCATTTATTTAAATATGTATTTAAACGGTGCATCTTAATCAATACCAATGCACACGTGTAAGACAATTTAATACCGCCACTGTTCAACACTAATATACATTATACAATAATTTTTTTTTTTTTTTGGCTGAAGTTCTTGCATTTTTGCTGGTTATATATGTATGTTGTGTATTTTGAAACGTGGAAAGCTATGTTAGTACACTGTATATAACGATAGATGTAGCTGTTGGTGTTCATTCAACGTAATATGTAGTTGTATTCCAACTACTTACCAATTTCATCCACACACACTCACACACAGCGCGAACAGACAGACGGACGGACAGATACACAATAAAGCCAAGCGGAGCCGAGTTTGTTCGTCTGAGTTCGTCTCGTGAATGAGTGTAGTATCTGAATATGTACATAGGATAGTCCGCGCGGACTAAACATTCAACTGTCACCGACAAGTTACCACGCAACAAACATAAAACAATACTGGCTGATTGGTCGATGATTAGCCGTGATTGGTTAAAATTGACGATTCGTTTAAAACGGGTGTGTTTTCACAAATCGTTAGCGTGCATTGGTTAAGAGATCAAAATTACGCCACTGGATTGGTTCGCTACATTGGAATGAATAAATGAATCCGCGTGGACTCAAGAACGTAGTACGTATACTGGCAATCAAGGCGCCATATTTATAAGGGTGAAACGGGTTGAAATGAAATCATTCGAGTGCAACAAGGATGGGGAACGACCCTTACAACACTAAAATGAGATGCTTTCTGCTAGGCAGGCAGCCATTTTGAGGGTTGGTTTTTTTTTTGTTTTTTATTTTTTTTTCACATTTATTTTTTTTTTTGTTGCCAACATGTTCGGATCATTTCAGGGGGTGTTAGGTACAGTATAGGTAAAAAGTTGATGTGTATAAATTTTTTTTTTGTTTAATATTTTATTAATTTTTCTACTGTGTTCTCGCGTGTACTTTGTAGCACCCAACACAAGTGTAATTATAAAAGCGACATTTATGTATATTTACTAATGGTTAGGGTAACCGAATGACAAAGATATGTTGTGCATGCTATTTCAACTTCAATTGAATGCATTTACTTTATACTACCGATGTTTAATTTAAATATCAAAAATGTTTTAATTTCACCCCTCGCCACTTGTGTCGCTGCGTCTTGACAAAAATATATTCAAATAAATACTTAAAAAAAAAAATACCCGTTTCTTTTGTTGTTGTGATGAACTTCAGACATTTTAAGTACTTACGTCCGCAAATTTCCCTCACCAAATTTTAACTTGATCAAAAAGTTTTTTAGTTAATTCATTTCGTGCCGTTGGGGAACTTCAATCGTCATTAGAAACGCAAACTCAGAAATAAGTATTTGTTAATCACCCTTTTAAGTAGTTATGTCTGAAAAATTTTTTTCATTAAACTTTAAAAAGTTTTTTGACTGTTTGAAAAATGAAAATGGTTGATTAGGTAATTAATTTCATGCCACTAAGGGGTTTCAGGAACTTTTTAAGATACACTCTTTCCAAGAAATATTTCTCAGTAAAATTAAGTGCCAAAGTTCACAAGAGACATTTTTCTAGCTAAAAGAAATTATATCAAACGAATACTGGTTTTAGTGGACAATTAAAATTTAAAAAATAGGTTCCTATTACTTTCCCAGCCATATACAAGATGTACTGGATATAGTCTATGAGAAAGTATTTTAACCATACTAATATATTTTGGATATACAGGCTGTCCCTGATAAAATTGGAAGTTAAGGAAGTATAAGGATCTCGTAAATGGTAAGCGGTACTGTTTCAGTTAAATTAGATTAATTATGCAGATGCATCAGACGCGTCATATGTTGTCTCCAAACTTCCCAAATTCCATGTAGTTTAAGAGCTACAGCTAAAAAACCTCTATAATTCTAAATTTATTTTACTTTCAATAACTTCTTACTGGTAAGAACTATGTTATTTTTATTTTCACATTCTGATAGCACTTTTTTATGTAGAATTTAAATATTTTCTTAGGATTTTCTATGACTATCGGTTTTTTAGTGACTTTTTACATCAGATATTGACGCTTTAGGACCTAAAGAGCCAAAAAAGTCAAAAAACTGGACAGAAATTTTACGAATAAAGATGCTGACGTCTAAATCAGTGAATATCTTCGGATATACCGGTTTTCTGAAAACATGAAATCAGACGCAAAGTAATTCTATAATATACGAGCAACAAACAGGACATATAGCTTTCCATGGATCTAGAAAACTTTTTAAATGACCATAAATGCCCAAAAAACTATATTCTGGGCAACGAAAGTGTCTTGCTAACAAACTCATCCAAGGATTTAGAGCTTCAAACGTTTCCCCCTAATTCCATATAAAAATAGAATGTTTCGTTCGAGAGTTATCGTGCTGATACACAAATACATAAATACATACATACATAAATTTCGAGTTTTAGAGGGCTCAAAATAAATTGCTATCACAGTCTCAAACTCAAGTGTTAGCATGACAGTAGTTGAAGTACACCGACTTCGCTTTGACCGGACGACAATACACAAACGTCGTCCGCTTAGACAATTCATATATTATAGGGTGTTTCTCTACACAATTTATTTTTATATACAAGTTAAAGTAGTTTTGTTAAAATAACTTTCTAAAGAATATTTTCTAGCTACATAATATATACAACTAATTGTAAGCTTGGAAATTATACATTCGTAATAGTGTATTAATAATTTTTATTATTGTTATTATCATATACTTATGTTAACTTCCAAAATAATCGCCTGTACCTATATGTTAAATACTGAAAATTTGCTTACATAAAAATATTGTTTATTTTAAAAATATTCTCACGAAGACTGTATATACGAACTAGAGATGATCGATATATCAATAACTGTGATTTTTTAACTAGTATAGATAGATAACAGTTATCGTCAATAACTGGAATACCCAGTAACTGGTTACTTAAATAACTCCTTTGAAAATATCCATAATATAGGTCAATATTTATATATTCGAAAGCAAGGATCACAGTAATTTATTTTAACCACCTACGGAGAATTTCAAAATAATAACGCCCCAGGCAAGTTACACATTTTTTATTGCAGCATATTTAAAAAACCCTTAAAAAAGAACTATTGTCTATTGTACAGTTATCTATTTGTATTTGTAGTTTTGTATCCATAAAATTGTTAAAATTGTGTATATAAAGCCTAAATCCTTGTATAGACAAGTATTTGAACAGATATTGCAGATTATTTAGTATCCGTCAGTATTATAGATCTGTGCATATTTCACTAACAGAACCGTTTATACGCATATCGAATATCTTACAATATGTTAAAATATCTAAATACCATACCAGTTATTATAATAACTGTTATAAATAACAGTTATTTTTCAGTAACTGTTATTGCAATAACAGTTATTAGAAAATAACCGTTTAGCTCATCTCTAATGCGAACACAAACACATAAACAGCGTCCCCTTAAAGAATGTCCGCTTAAAGGAAAAGTCGTGTAATAGCTAAATTTTCCTTCTGAAAATTCGCTAAAATTATATTATCATTCACGTTTTAAATGACTCACAAAAAATTTATAAAATGTTATGTAAAAAAAAAATTCTCATTTGTACAAGCAAAAAAAAATTAATAATAACTACATAGATAAATATGTATACTAGAGGTATTTACAGGTAAAACTCATACATATCAGTACAACATGCCTCGCGGCATTACCACGAAAATTAAGTTAAATAGTACCTAATACTTTCTAATCTGCTTCATTGCTTTTAGCACTCTACAGTGCGAACAAGTTTACAAAAGTCTCGACATCTTCAGTACCTTACTACGTATGTAGCTATGTTGTTACGAACAGAGGATACCTATACGTGTAATTTATATTATATACGTATATTGAATAAGTAATAATAGATAGACTACATATTGACAGGAATAGTATTGTCTCTGATTTGCGCAGGAAAAAAATTACCATGTTAAATTCCGTATTCATTTCAATTATCAGGGGTGTATACAGGCAAGCTTCTGAGGGGCATTGGGGTAATGAAAGAGATAATGTAATTTCTAAAACAAAATTAGCAAATTGTCAGATAGGGATCGCATGAAAAAAATCGCACAAAAGGAAAAATATATTGAAAAATATCATAAATAGCTATAAAAGGTTTAGTTCGGTCCAGGCTGTAAAAAAAACTCTTTTTATGCGATGGATCGGGACCGTATAAAAATCGTTTCATGGAAAATATATAACTCAAAACATTCAAAACCTCACGATTTCCTTAGAAGTTGCTTTTCTAAACAAGATAAAGCATTAATTTACACGTAGGAACATTTTATTTCATTTTTATAATATTATGAGAATTGTGAAAATAACATCTATTAAAAAACTAAATGATGCAATAACTTATATTCTTCTGCAATGTACTGTTTAAATGCTTAAAAGTCATTAAAAGTAATTTTTATCAGAGAAAGTTATTAACGTTAATGTTTAAGTTTCTTATTTTCTCTTGATTTTAATTCACATTATCATGCATTTTATGATGCATAAAAATCGTTTAGTTGTACAGGGCTCTCTGAAAAAGCTGACGAACAAAAAAAAGAAAACTTAATCATCACTAAATTTCTTTAGATCAAAAAGTTTTTTGGAAGGTGCCACACCAACTGACTAAGTAAGCATTACCGATATTTTGTCCAGAATTAAATAATATCCAGTGTATTTATTTTATCCTGCTAGGGCAGCGGCGGATTTACGCTAAGTGCCGCTCTAGGCTCACTGAAAAATGCCGCCCCTGAAAAGTTGAAAAAAAATTTTGCCGCCCATTTTGCTAAATTTGCCGCCCCTAAAATCGGCCACCCTTCTTAAAAACGTAAGTGACGAACAAAAAAAATCTACAGATTGCCGCGCCTAAAATTTGCCGCCCATCTTAAAACACGTAAGTGACGAGCAAAAAAAAAAAAAATACCCCTCTCACAGCATCCTGCATAACCTAGCGAATTTCCGTTTATAAAAATTATTTTTTCTCGGAAACTAGTTGACATAGAATAATAGTTTAAGGACTTTTTTATGTAATTTTTTCTTCTCTCTTAAATGGTGTAAAAAAATTTCGCAAAAATTTTTAAATAAGTGAAAATTTTGGCAAAAAACTAAATTTTTACATTTTTGGAACTTTCAATGTTTTTACCAAATTTCGTAAAAATTGGATACTTCGTTCGAGAGTTATCGCGCGGACACACACACACACACACACACATATATATATATATATATATATATATATATATATATATATATATATGTGTGTGTGTGTGTGTCCGCGCGATAACTCTCGAACGAAGTATCCAATTTTTACGAAATTTGGTAAAAACATTGAAAGTTCCAAAAATGTAAAAATTTAGTTTTTTGCCAAAATTTTCACTTATTTAAAAATTTTTGCGAAATTTTTTTACACCATTTAAGAGAGAAGAAAAAATTACATAAAAAAGTCCTTAAACTATTAGTCATGACGCACTTGAACCCGGCACTATGGCAGAAATTTTTTTTGAGGTCCCTAGAAACCGAAAATGACAGCGGCTGTAATAGCTGAATTCCATTCTGGAAATTCGCTAAAACAAATTCTATATTTTGCCGCCCTTTTTGGCCCCAACTTGTCGCCCCTAAAATCTGCCGCCCTAGGCTTCAGCCTACTCAGCCTGCTGGTAAACCCGTCACTGTGCGAGGGGCATGACCTCGTGACCCCCCCCCCCCCTACGCATGAATACGGGTCTGTCGGTTATCTTTTTGCAATTCTGAATTAAAAAGTTTACAATGGTTGCTTTTAACAGTGTCAAAATGGCTTACTTTACAGAAACAGTAAAATCACAGTTATCAAATATTAAATTAATTTTTAAACAGTCCCTCTTCTTTCAAGTCTTCTGTCATTTTTATTCACCTTATCAAAAATTCTGTTTGGTCATTGCGCATTTTCTTTCACACAGTGGCTACATTATTTCTACTGGACTTCTGATTTTCTCATTGATACTGTAATTTTGCAATACCTAGATATAAGTAAATTATCATAAGAATATGTGTTTTAATTAATTTAATATCTCACAAAGATTCCAGGAAATTATCAACTCCTGTATTTATTGGTCCAATCTTCCATTAAATAATTTATTGTATTAATAACGGATACAGTCAATTATCAAATGTGATGAATCACTTCTCTAACTTGAGGGAGTGGAGGAACATCTAATACATCGAATTTAAATTGGAGCACCATTGTACAATCAATACCTATAAATAAAATAGAAGGGTCTGTCTGTGATTTTCGAATTTTTAAGTATTAGTATGTTTTTCAGTTAGCAAATTCGACATATATACCAAATATAACTTTAAAAAATTTTTGTCTGTCTGTCTGTTTGTACGAACCGATTTAACTCAAAAACTATTAAAGTTATTGAGTTGAAATTCATAGGGAATATAGATATCAACCTCCCGATCAATCTTAGCCACATTTTAATGTGATCTCAGTTCGATTTTCTATGAGCACGGCTGACGCAAAACCACAGGACAGATTTCAGTGAAACTTCATAAATTCATTCTTTAGACGCTTCACCATCTCAAGATCGACAACATCTCCAGTCAAAATTATGACAGTATTCTTTATGGGGGTTGATATATTCAAGACAAAAGTTGATATATCAAAAATACTCCTTTAATAATAAACGGAAGCAAAAGATTACCTAGGTTACGATAAAAATAATATTTAAAAATTTAAATGTTAACTTCAAAACTTTTTACTAAAATTTCACTTTAGAAAAGGATAGTAGTAAAATTTAATTACGGAGGAACTGAACGTAATTTTAAAAAGTCCACCAGGGTTCTGGGATCCTGAAAAGGATCTAAAATTGAATTAATTTTAAAACCATCAATATGGAAAACTATGGAAAGATTTCAGAGTGTGAAAATTAGATATATTAATGCTTACTTCCGAGTCGTTTGGCGAGCGGAGCGAAGCATTACATGGAATTAACCTTTTATAGAATTTTGAACTGTTTGGCGAGCGAAGCGAAGTACTTTAAAGAACTGGTTTGAAACTAAATTTGTCCGATTTGTTTCGGAATAACTGATTTAAAGTAGCTTTACTCACAGTTAAGATAACTTAACACGAATGAAACTGGAGGGCATAGTCAAAGGAGGTCAAAGATAAACTAATGAACACGTTTTTTCACTTTATGAAAATTTATTCTGTAAACAGTAAAATAGGGAATAAACGCAAAAAAAAATGTGGGAGAGGTCAACGTTTACGTCTCCAACAATGAGTCAGTTACTTTAGGAAATGTCCAAATATAATGCAGACAGACTTATAGGGGATGTAGGGATTTAAATTTTCCAATAGGAATAGGGAGGATACTTATTTAAAGTCAACAAAATATTAGGTATTTTAAAAATATATAATACTTGAGTATTTTAAATCAACATAATTTTTTTACTTCTATACCAAATTTGTTGACACCTTCTTAATAGGCCTACTTGAGATTTTTAGTCTATATGTTTGAAGAAATGACCAATTAGTTTTTGAAAATTTTCAATTGTTTTTGGATAACTAGCCAAAGGGAGAAATTAAATAGGATCGATGAGTGAGATTACCAATAAATAAAGCCTATCATTTCAGCTTATGACAAGAAAATAGGGGCAAAATATTTTAGCAAACTACCTAGAAGGAATTACCTTTGCGAAGTTACGAAATTCACGCTTGCGAAGCCGCAGGTAACAGCTAGTTTTCAATAAAATTTGTTTATAGATATACGTTTAATTAGAAGTGTTGAAAGTAATAACCCGCCTACGTAATTTAGTTCAAATTTTATTTTTAGTCTCTAAAATGTGCGAAAATTTTGCCAAAAAAAATTATATTTCAAATATTCTCACTCGTGTTTTAATGTCAAATTTAATTAGAATACACAACATTGTTTGGTTTGTATGATATTCATATACCTATATATACGGGATTAAAAATTAGATGGTATCCTGAATTCGTAGATCCTACATATTAAAGTAATTATTAAGCCTATGGATTTTTAGGGTTTTGAAGAGAGTTTCGCCCATTTGATTGTTTTTACATCTGTTAAATTATATACATGAAATTTTGCAAATTAATATATTTATAGCAACAATTTCTTGATTAATTTCTGGAGACTTTCCGTATGAATCTGTCCATAAAATACATATGCAAAAAGAAGGAGAGAGAGCAAGTACTTACGTGATGATACGTGACAAGGAGGGGGGGAAGGTTCGGGCAAACTTATACATAAATTTTAATGAATATTATTTTCGGTTTCTAGGGACCTCAAAACAAAGGGCATAGCCGGGCAAGATAAGGAAAACAAGTTGTGACAACAAAATATGTTTTAGCAAGTTAAAACATATTTTTTATAACAGCTCAAAATATATATTTTTTTAGACCGTCACAAGAACTCCAAGAACTGCAACTCAGGGGGGAAGAGAATATTTTATTGCACTCCTTAGAGTTCTACTGGGTTTTAGAAGTAAGGCAGATGCTTTACTTTATGGTCCTTTTTATACATAAGTAATATATGTAGTACCGAACATAGCATGCATTTGTATTGAAATATTACTATGTTCTACCAACTAAAATTTTTCCATAAAAATACATGTTATAGAGTACTAAGAGACAAATTATTGAACAAAAAATGGTGGGTGTCGCTAACGCGTAAGTGCCAAAAAAATTTTCTTTAATTTAAAAATTTAAAAAAATTAGTTTAATAAAGGGATATAACGTTAATTTTTTTTTATTACTTCGCCTAAGGTGGGTACACAATATATATTGAACTTAAATAAATAGGTTCAGTAATTTCGTCAAAAAAAATTTTTTTTGAAAATTTTTGTCTGTTTGTGTATTCATAAACTACTCGCCTCGGAGGTTGAAATTTTGCAGGAATGTATCTAGGGCTAAGAAGTATTATTTCCTATAAAAACAATCAGTTTTGCATCAAGGGTCGTTTTTCCTATCTTACCCGGCTATGCCCTTTCTGCCATAGTCCCGGGTTCAAATCGCGTCATGACAGTGGCTGTAATAGCTGAATTCCATTCTGGAAATTCGCTAAAGTAAATGAATTTCGTATTAAAAATGCATTTCGTTTTATTCAATACATGAAACATTCTGTATACAAATTATACATTCGTAGTACATGCTTAAAAGGAATAAAAATATATTTCTTCTTTCTCGCACGTGCATTATAAATAGAATCCTTCCTGTATATTTGTACAAAATAACACACAGTTTCGCTCTTAATATTAAAATCATTAGGGGAAATGTCGGAAAAGGATCAAAACGTTTCCTTAAGCAAATCTAGAAATAATTCCATGTACCCCATCGTGTGGAATATCATTGGAAAGATCTTTTAAAATAAAGTTGAAGTTCTGAACCTTAAATTTTATGTACCTTATTATAAAAGTTATGGGCCAAGCTCTGCAACGCAGTGAAAAATTTTGGCTAATGAGGAACCCTGCCGTAATGCTTACCCAACACGCAATTAGTGAACTTCTTTTATATACCATTGATAAAGACGTTTAATATACCTAATTCAAATCTAAAATAATACATTTATACATTTCAATATTCGGTTCAGACAATCCCATTCCCACTTTTAGTGGTGCGATGGCCCTCGTATCCCCCCTAGTTTGCCGCGCCGCGTCGACCAGTGACGGGAACCCTTCGTTGTGTCGACCGCTCGATTTATCTTATTTATATACACATTAAAATTGTTCCTGTACATAATATTAAAACCAGCATCCTCACAACTCCTCGTCATCACAACGCGTTTAAATACTCTTTGGTTTTACTACTTTCATTAACTTCTCATAAATATAATGGATTTCACTACCTACAAAGTGTTTCAAAATTCCGTCAACCCGTATAATTACTATAGTAATTCATTAATCATGTACTGAATCGACAGCAACGTTTTTTCTAGTTTTTTAGGAAATTTCCATTCTGGAAATTTAGCAATTACAGTGGTTCGCATGGTAAGAGACCTGCGCCCCGGGTCTATGACAGAATTTGTTTTTGCGATTCCGAGACTTAAATATATATGATTTAATCCCTCTTAATAGGGAATAAAGTGCCCCTTTTAGTTCCAAGGGACTAAAAAATTATTTTACTCTCGCAAATTTAAACTTGAAAATAAAGATAATAGTAGTTATTATGGGCGCAAGCGAAAAAGAACTTTTTTACCTAAATCTGCATTTATCTTTGTCTATCACATTAATAAATATACGTTTATCCACTCGCTCCTTTAAAAACATAATTACTTTGTTTGGTTGGTAACTATGTAAATAATACAATTTGTGTTCCCCTCACCTCAGTTTCTGGAAGTCTTTTAAGCTCGTGTTCATAATATGTTATACACCAAGGGACTGTACACCAAGTGTGAGTTTTAATCCCGAATGTGTAGTTTGTTGCCAGAGGGCCTGCAAAGGCCCTCTGGCAATTCCGCATAATTTAAAATTCCGGCGCAATTACGGATCATTTAAAATTATAAAAATTTAAATGTCATTCAAATTGTATGTAATAATATTCAATTAAGTATACTTTGAATAAATCAGTCGAATTGTACGATACAATACAACTGTTTGTCTTTATCTACAAGTTTCAATTTGTTTATTATTTTCAATTACCTATAGCAACGCTATCTAATTTAAGTTAAATTTATATAAATTGTGCTGCTAATTGGTTTAAAAGCAGGAGTAAAATAATTTTTTAGTCCCCTGGGACTAAAAGTGGCACTTTACTCCCTATTATGGGGGACTAAATCATGTCTTAGTTCCGGAATTGCAAAAACAGTTATATTGTATTCCACTGATTTATCCAAAATAAACTTGATGGAATATTATTACGTACAACTGGAATGACATTTATAATTTTTTTTTTAATTTTTATAATTTTAACGAATTTCCAGAATGGAATTCAGCTATTACAGCCACTGTCATGATGCGACTTGAGCCCGGGACTATGGCAGAAATTTGTTTTGAGATCCCTAGAAACCGAAAATAATATTCACTAAAATTTATATATATATATATATATATATATATATATATATATATATATATATATATATATATATATATATGTATATATATATATATATATATATATATATATATATATATGTGTGTGTGTGTGTGTGTGTGTGTGTGTCCGCGCGATAACTCTCGAACGAAACGTCTTACGTTTATGAAATTTGGTCAAAATATTGGAAGTCCCAAACCGTTGGACGAGTTCGTTCGATGCCCGAAACATGATTTTTTTGGCAATTTTCGTGAAAAGAAATTAGTTTTTTGCCAAAATTTCCCCTTATTTAAAAATTTTTGTGAAAGAGGAGAAAAAATCACATAAAAAAAGTCTTTAAAATATTGTTCTATGTCAACTAGTTTCTAAGAAAAACTAACTTTAATAAACGGAAATTCGCTATGTTATGCAGGATGCTGCGACAGGGGTATTCGTATATACGCCACAGGACTAAAGTGTTTTTTTATCCCTCGTATTAATTGTTGCCCTCGGGCTTTTACAGGCCCTCTAGCAAACAAATTTCATTCTCGGAATTAAAACACATACTTTGGTCTCTTGGTGTATAACATACTATTTAAGGCTCGAGAAATCGAAAATGACCTTTACTAGAATCAAAAAATCATGCAATTTAAGGAACACCTATATTTTCGAAATGTTTAATTAAAACCCCAGTGAGATGATATCCCAGTTGAGCCCCCATTTTGGTACTCTATTTGAAATGAAATAAAAATATGTCTGAAATTGTTTCATCAAGAATAAATAGGACTAAACGACTTTTACCAGTGGTACTTTCAATTCGATACCAAAGGACTCCTTCCTTACTTTTTTGGGTACGGATTCCTAAAAATATATTTTTTAAACGAAGAAATTTAAATTTAAGTGGAAACTAGTTAATTATTACTTTCACAACTATTTATAGGTAAATTTGAGTTTTAATGAGGAAAAGTTGTCAGACTCTGTATTATAGTAGCACTTTTAATGATATTGTTGTCTCACTCTGTATTATTGCACAGGCTGGAATTATGTATGTATGTATGATATATGTGTACATAATTATGTATGTGTTAATCACCATTTATAATTAGTAAAGCTTTATTTTACAGATAGCTGAATTCATTGTTTCTGCCTCTGTGTATTTGTGTTATGTTATATATGTAATTGTGTCTATAGATATTTGCAGGATAGGTATATGTATATTTTATGTACAATATTAACACAGTATACAAATCTTACAACTAAATAATACTGTCGAAAATTATATGCTTGATATACTTTAGTCGTTAAATAATATGTTTTGCATTACAAATTTTTTAAAATCTACTTAATAAATTTCTAACACTGACTGACTGACTGACAGACAACGCACAGCCTAAACCGTTGGGTTTAGAAAAATGAAATTTTGCATAGGAGTTCCCTATGTAACGTAGGTGAGCACTAAGAAAGGATTTTTGAAAATTCGTCCCCTAAGTGGGTTTAATAGAGGATGAAAATTTGTATATAAATTCGTTATTTTTAAAGTTAGTGGTATATAAAAATATGTTACTATGGCTATTAAAATAAATACCTCATATATATTATTGAATAATAAACCTTTAACACTGACTGACAGACAACGCATAGCCTAAACTGTTGCATTTAGAAGCACGAAACTTTAGAAACGAGGAAATATGAAAATTGCTGTTTAGGCTTCTATTTATAAAAATAAAAGTCAGTTGTGTAAACGTTTCCGGAAATTTATTCCCTAAGGGGTTAAAACAGGAAATGAAAGTTCGTATGGGAAGCTCGTCATTTTTTAAGTTAGAAATGTGGATATTGATTCAGGCTTTTGAAAACATTAAGCAGAAAGTGAGTACCTAATGAAAAGATGTTGTCGATGGGAAATTCCATCGGGTATACGACTAGTAAAAAAATAAAAATCTATTCTGGGACTATTTATAAATCACGTCACGTGATTTTCATCATTTTTACCCCCTCCTCCTCACCGAAGTCTAATTTTATCACATTTTTCTGTAGCCTACCTACATAGTGTCGAGTAGCCGAGAGTGATTAGGCACCGATATTTGCGAACTGACAAACCGTGGGCTAGATAGTGGGCTCCCATATTATACTCGTGAAGGTTTTCTGCGGTTTCCTTTCACAATTCCAGTGCGGCTACGGACGCATATCTTTCACATCCTGGTACCCTCATCGCTTTCTTTATCCTCTGCTCACATCGTTGGTTGTTTCACGCCTACGGGCCTCCCAAATAAACCTAGAGCGCTAAAAATTGTATCGGATTGAGTTAGTGCATGTCCAGCTTGTGCCTAAATTTTATGCTTTTTCGTGCTTTTCGATGGATTTCACACGCCTACAGACCCTCCAAATAAACTTCATTCATGCCTTTTATGCTTCTTGTTGCTTTAAAGAAAAAAAAATTAAAAAATTAGAATAAATTGTTATTATAAATGTAATAAACAAGTATTTTAAAAAATATTATTAATAACAAATTTTATTCACAAAATAGGAATTTTGGGTTTTTTTGGAAAGGACCTCAAAAGTTCCAGTTCACTTTTTGAGATCGTTTTTTATTACTTAAACAATAATAATATTAATTTTAATCACATGTAGATATAATATTAAAAATATCGAGGATGAGGGGAAATTCGACTCCCGTGATGGAGCTCTGCTGTTAAAAATAATTTTCAGGGGTGAATTTTACCTTCATAAAGCGTTTATGGGCACGAACGAAATACGGCCCGTGATTAGCTTTAGTAAGATCTACAGTCAAGCAAGGTTTTAAACATTTTTGAGAGATACAGTTGGATATGTTTCCTTGTTAGTGACTGTTTGCGGGACACTAGTGTTTCGTGCAACACAGTTTGGGATCCACTGGTCTAGATCCACCAGAAAAAAGTTTTTTCAGATTAAAAGGATTTTCAAAATCGGCTCAGGAGTTTTATTCTCGTACACTCTATAAATTATCCCGTAATATTTTTATTGTGCAATTACCATTTTATATTATCCAAACAACATTTTTCATTTTCTCAAATAGCTCAAACGACTCAAACACACGTATAAATAACATATTGTACTTACATATTTTTGCTACCTACACAAATTCAAAAATTTAAAATTATTTTTACTAATTTTAAAATTAACATATTACAATACGCAAATGTACTACGTTATTATAAACTATGAAATTAATAGACAAGTTTTCATAACCACCTACGCAATTCAACAATTTTTTTTTACAGAGTCCATTGATTTGTACTGATTATTTAATTAGTTTAAATAGATGTTCTTTTTTCGGTTTGCAGTGGGGAGAGGGCAGAGTAATAAGAATAACAATGATTTTTATGTTCTTCATTTGTTTCACCGAGATTCAGAAAAAGAATTTAATATTTTTGATTTATAATTCGGATCAAAATAAATCATTTTCAAACAAAAAATCGATTGTAAATATTTTTTTATCAAAAGTGTAAAAAGAGTTGTTTGTTAATCATTAGGTGTTGTTTAAAGGCGATCAATAAATTTTATTGATTTATTATTTTTTAATCTTTAATTAAAGAAATATTTGACAATATAAATTGCTACTACAAATTTACTATAGACAAGAGTTTCTGTGTTACTTTTTCTACAACCACAAGTTTTTTTACTGAAATTTTTTTTAAATCGTAGTTCTAGGTACTGATAATGTATCTTAGTTGAATTATTGTGAAATTAACGGAAGTTTGGGATGTTAGAATTTGATATATACATTTTTTTTTAATTCAACTGATAATATTTTTATTGTGGAAGTATTTATCATATTGGGTTGGGCTTTACATAAATTTTATTTTAGATAGAAGTTAAATATCAAACATTTGTCGTAAGACCTTGTAATATATATGTAAAAGATATTAAAATTAAAAAAATTCTTTCATTTTAAAAACGAGTCCGAAGTTAAATTAATAAAGAAAATATTGCTTGAAGATAAAGTGAGTGTTCAAACTTTTTATTGTTAATCGTTGACAATAGTTATTTGTGTATTAAGAGCGCAAAGTGATACATTACCGGCCGATTGAGAATGTTACTTGGAGCCCGAATTATACACAGAATTTTTTCTACAATCTTGTAAAATGTATCTGTTTTACTTAAAAAATACTTTGAAAAAATAATAATGGACGTTAACATTATTTATTTTAATGTTATAATTTTTGCAGCTTCAGAAATATCTGGAGGTATATTTGAGAAATGACTTTTGCATATTTTCATCATATATATCACAATAATCACAATATTGATAATATGAAGTTAAGAATCTGTTTATTTTTTGCCATAGAAAATACAAACAACCCTTACACGATTTTAATTAAATATATGTTGAGCGAGCGATAAAGTACGACTTTTCGCTTTAAAGCGAAAATTAACAGTCCTCAGCAAACACATATTTTGCGTTCTCTTCACAGAACGCAAAAGCCTACTTTCTACTATGATTGTAGAAAATATAATGTTACTGTCTTGATCGTAGACTATCTATCTACTGAACAAAAAAACTAACTCTGAAGTTTAATATTTCGCGATCGCGGTCGTGCGATTTAAAAGTGAAAAATTGTAAAAGAAACTTCAGCTTCATTATAAGAATCCTTTCTAATGATATTTCACACGATGTGATACACAGAAAAAAATTTTAATTCCAATTTTCCAACATGGAAAATTATCTTAAGAAATCAAGGGAATTTGTTTGTTATACATTAATTAAGATTTGCACCTATAGATATGATATACCTACTCTTGTGACAGACAGATATGACGAAATTACCTATAATGGTTCCAAAATTTTTTTTCCAAAACCCTAATAATTAAGCTGTAACTTAATTTTTTCCCTCCAAAATTTGAGGGTTAGTATGATCTTAGATTTATTCCTACCACAAATTTCAAGCATTCACGTCGGATGTCTTATGAGAAAATCGGTCTTATCTTACAAATATTTGGCTGATCCTTTTTAAGGAACTCCCGAACGGAAAATTCAACTATTACAGCCACTGTTATTGTGAGACTTGAATTTGGGACTGTGTTTACTTTGAGATCACTTGAAATTCAAAAATGACTCAAAAATTTATATAGGAATGTATATATTCGCCCGATAGCTCTCGAACGGAAGATTCGATCCTTACCTAATTTGGTGGAAACGTTGGAAATTCCAAGCAATTGGACGAGTTTTTCAACCAGACATGTTACATGCCCGGAACCTTAAAAAATAAATTTTTTGTCAAATTTTGTCAAAATTAGTCAAAACTCAAAGGCTTTTCGAAATTTTTTTACATCGAAAAGTTACATAAGTTTTTGAACCATTACCCTATATAAGCGGGTTGTTGAGAAAAATAATTTTTGTACACCTTAACCATCTTTAAATGGAATGACTTTTTGAGAGAGTGTTATTAATGATCATAAACTTTTAAAAAGTTAAATTATTTTATTGCTTTTAAATATATTACCTGTTATACGAGTGACGGTTTCTTTTAACACTTGCATAGGCAAGTAGATAACCTGCGGCGAACAATACTAATGATTATTACCGTAGGTACTTGAAAAGTCATCCCATTTACCTAAAGATGGTTAAAGTACAACCGTAAATTAGCTGTGTTATGTAGGATACTGCGATAGGAGTATAGGTATTAGAGATGTGCTCGTGAGTACATTTTTACTCACGATCACGCACAGTCACGAAATAGGTTTTGTACTCACGCCCAATCACGAACGAAAAAATTTATTTCTTTTCACACTCACGCACGGTCACGAACAAAAAAATTAATACTTTCACACTCACGCACGATCACGAATTAAACATAAAAACTTTTAAATATAATCGTTTGAATTTTGAGTAAAAATCACTAGCGTTTTAACAGTCAGTAAAACTTATGTCCTCACGATAAAATCAGAAATACGGTTAGTACGGTTCACTGAGATTAATACTTATGCAAGTTACATGCTATTTATTTTTTTCTGGAAAGTGAGAAAATTTTCAAAATTTTTCATCTGGTGATTTATTGTTTAATTTTTGTTCTTATTGTAGGTACTGTATTTGTATATAAATATGATATTTCGCGCAACCAAACTAAATAATATATGTAGTTTTTTAACAAAATTGTGACAAAATATTTTTTTAGCAGGTACCCATAAATACATACATAAATAATAAAATTGAAAAAAAAAAATAATAATGACAATAAACAACTTAAAATGTTGAAAAAGATAATATTTCCTTAAAATTAACCCATATGTTCTTTATATTATTCCTTCATAGAATGATAGATCATACTATTGAAAGCTGTAAAACAACTGACCTTGTAATATTTTCAAATATACCCATTGACTGAGACCGAATATATGTAGACAGGCTAATTTTAAGAATTTAAGGAATTATTTAAAAACGGAAGAAATAATCAGTACAACATCATAAACACAGTTGGACATTTCTAAATTGTAAATCATTTTCTATACACTCCAAGTATCTCGGTAAAAAACTGGAATTTGTTAGTACAAAGGGTTATTGGATTTCTACCTACTTGTACTCATAAAAAGCACCTAATATAAAAGAAACGTTTTTTTTTTGTAGTTAAAAAGTCAAATTGGTTTAGTTAATATTCCTTAAAATTGAAAAAAATTATTTTTAAAATTTTATTATTCATGGTCTTTAACTTTTCGTGACTCACGAATTATTCACGGCAAGAAATTAAATGTCACGATCACGCCCACTCACGCACGATCATAAAAAATTGTTCACACTCACGATGGGTCACGCGTGACCCGTCGGGTCACGCGTGAATTCACGAGTTTGGCACATCTCTAATAGGTATCTTAAAATCAATTCAAATCCATCTTACACTTGACCGATCTTGATTTTCTTTTTATTTGAAAAATGAAATTTCGTTTTTACACATTTCTATAAATTTATCATAAAAACACATTTTTAAATATAAATCATACATCCAAATGTAAATAGAAGATTATAAAAATAATATATTATATATTATTAATAATATTTGCATTCTGTTTGACACCCCTCACTGTTCCCCCTGCTCGCACTGGCCATGTTTATCTTCGCTCTCGTCAAATAGATAATAATTTTAAATTAATAAATAAAAAAAAAAAATGATATTTATACGTATATGTATACAGAAAATTGTATATGTTTTCATTTGTTATCTGTCTATGCCATGTAGATATTTGCTTTTTATCTACGTGTATTTAATGCCAAGGATAATTACCTTTAAAAATTATGTAAATGCGCAGTGACTACATACCAAATATAAAACACATGGCCATGATGCACAGCCATGAGGCAAAGTTATTCTTGTTGAAGTATGAAGCACCTATAACATTTTAATTTCAACTCGTATTTTTTTCATGTTTATTTTCGATAGGGCATACGTGTTGATGGAACCTCCCAAAAAAAATTATTTAAATATTTCTTGTCTGTTCCGATATTGATATCGAAAAGTTATATGTCTTATTAAATCGTACCTTCACTTTAAATGGTCATTATTAACTTTGAAAAAGTGCGTCGTTTAATAAAACACGGAAAATAAAGTTGATTTTTTTTTTTTTTTTGAAAGTAAATTACAAGATTTGGTAAAATAAAAATTTCTTAAACGGTTGCTTTGTTTGTAAAATGTTTATTATGTTACTGAGTGTTTAAAAAATCAATAAAATTTTAAAATGTAACACTTACAGACCAATAGCCAAGGAAGAAGTTCAAACCAAAGTTTTTTTTTCATAAAATTATTAGTTTAAATGCGATTTGTAAATTATGAAGTTATATATATACCCTCTCTAACAAGCATCGTGTACCCCTATTTGAGATGACAGAAGGGGTGAAATATAGTGATGAGCAAAATTAGTCTTGGCCTTGCAGTCTTGTCTTGGTCTTGCATTTTTTGCAAGACCAAGACCAAGACCAAGACTATGTATACCAAGAGCAAGACCAAGACCAAGACTATAAGTATGGCTGCAAGACCAATACCAAGACTCAAGTGAGCAAGACCAAGACAAATGCAAGAAAAAAGCAAGACTCTAGCTAAACTATTTAAATAGTTTGAAAGTATAATTAATACCGTAAAGAGAGAAAATTCTGAGTTTAGCAGGAAAAAATTCGTTAATAAAAAAATGCAAGAAAGTGCAAGATTTTTAGCAATACCAAGACCAAGACCAATACAAGACTGCATTTTGCAAGACCAAGACGCAAGATCAAACTGCTCTAGCAAGACCAAGACCAAGATTCTTAATGCAAGAACAAGACCAAGGCCAAGACTGCCAAATCTTGGTCTTGGTCTTGTTCTTGTAAAATGTGTTCTTGGATATATGATTTATATTTGTATTTGCTCATCACTAGTGAAATATTACTTTCTGGCCAATTCAAGTAGATGAAAAATTTAAAATAATCAAGGTCAAGTAGGTAAATATTGGTTTTGGACCAAAAAAATTTACAACTTGTTTTGGTTTTATAACTTTTGCATTACCTAAATTTATTTTTATTGAGGGATTTTATTGTTCACTTCAAATTTGATCCAATGGTTGACCGTACTAACTAGATTGGATTGGTGTGAACACGTAGATACATTTAAATACACGTATTGAATTGAAAGCCGAAACAAGCTCCATTTAGTAGTCATTGAGAAAACCATGTATACTTTAAATGGGATGACTTTTCAAGTACGGCAATAATCATTAGTATTGTTCGCAGCAAGTTATCTACTTGCCTATGCAAGTGTTAAAAGTAACCGTCACTCGTAAAACAGGTAATATATTTAAACACAATTGAAGAGAACATAGGGTGGTATTTGTTGCAAGCAATAAAATAAGTGACCTTTTTAAAAGTTTATGATCACTAGTAACACCTTCTCGAAAAGTCATCCCATTTAAAGATAGTTAAAGTATACGAACAGGGGACAGACGTGGCAGAGAATAACTTACTTTTTAGATACCGTGTTCTAATTTTGTTGCGTACATACACTTATTAATAGACGTGATTAAATAGATTGTTTAATATTTCAAAAATAAATATATATTACTGATAAATTTGAAGTAAGTATTTAAATTATTTTTAAATGATAAAATTTAGTATGAAAATCATATTTAAATATTAGAGTATGATCAAAATAGAAGATACCTACTCAGTATTCGTAAGTATTTACTACACTATTTGAAAATTTAATTAAAATAGTACTTATGTAACTAATACTGTGACCATAATTCACTTGTTTTGAGAGAAAATAGAAGAATACTTATCTATTTACTAAAAATAAATTTTAAATCTTTTTATGAATGTTAAAAAAAAGCTATGTCATTGAAATAATAATTTTTCACTAGTCATATAATAAGTTACATTCAAAACTATTTGTTCAAAAAATTTAAAATATCAAACAAGTTTTTTTTAGATATTTCCAAAATAGTGAATCTCCGCGAAAAATTATTTTTGATAACTTCAAAGGCCAAAATAAAAAATATAACATTGTTAGTATAATAATACATTATATATTATATAAGTTATGGTATATTATGGTAAGGGTTTCCGATCTCTAGCCAAAAAATTCTAATCGTCAAACCAAACATCGATGCAGCATAAAATCGTCTTACAAAAGATCGATCTGACGAAAATCGATTCAATTTTTGTACTTACAGAAAATAAAAGATATATAAAAGTTTTAATGAAGTTTCTTATTTGGTCATCACAAATCAGTCTCAAAAAAATTTTAAATTTCGTTTGAAGATGAACTGCTGAATTTAATATGAATAAAATGGTTTGCAGTTTGCGCTAAAAATGTCATATGAATCCAAAATTTGACTCAATTTTCTATAAATTAATCAGCAAAGTGGTAAAATTATTTGACAACATAAATAGTTAAAATATATTCTACAATAATTTTGAAGAAATATCATACTTTTAATAAAAATATTCTAATTTAAATTTGAAAAGATCGATCTGTGTATCGATTTGGTCTCCAAAGAATCGATTCGAAAAATCGAAGATCGGCTCTCCAAAATTGGATTTTCGATAAAATCGAATCGAGATCGGAAACTCTAATTATGGTATAATTATAAATTATACCACTTTATATGGAACTAGCTGTGACCTGCAGCTTCACCCGTCTTGAATTCCCTTCAAGTCTTTAGGCCTTAGTATTAATATAAATTATAAGAACAATAGTTTTCATGAATACTTAATATATGTATTCATGTCTATGTGACAATATCTATGTATATCAAATTTCATCGAATTCAGTTCAGTCATCTAAAATTTTTGAACTTCTAACGTTTTCACCAAACTTCGTAAAAATAGGATTTTTCGTTCGAGAGTTATCGTGTTGACATATAGATAACCCAGACAATTCAGACGGCTGAGAGAGAAGATATTGGGCATATATTATGTTATATATCTTTGTCCATCAAAAAAACACGATTCTGTGTACAAAATTTTCAGCAACTTCTTTAAGTGACTTCCCCCCCCTACACCATGTATTTAGAATGTACAGTAAAATCTCAGCCACATCTATTGCCTATATACAAATTTTAGTGAATGTAATTTTCGATTTTTAGAGACCTCACAACCAATTTCTATTATAGTCTCGGGCTCAAATCGCACCATGACATTGGCTGTAAGAGCTGAATTTTCTCTTTGGAAATTCGCTAAAATCAACTATATCTGCATTATAAATCAATCAATATACTTTATAACTGTGAATCAATGAAAACACCGACCATACCTATTGGCATTTTTTATCGATTTTATGAATCAATAAGTGTTCAATAACTTCCGATATGGTCATTAGTTTATCATAATGGATACTGATTTCATTATTTTATTACATTCAGCCATAACATTTTTGCAAATTGCTGAGAAGAAAATAACAACTATTGGATTATATTCCGAAACAAAGAAAAAAAAATGAATTTAAATTTTATTTAAAATAATCGTTATTCTTTTGTTCATTTTGCCCCAACAGTTTGGCAAGTATATTTGACCGTATACTTGACAATTGGTTTGCAGCAGTCGTTTGAGAACATTAAGGAAATTTCTCTTTTTTTCATAATTGACGTAAAAAAGACAATTTAAATATTTTAATAAAAATCAACCTTACAAGAAAAAAAATATAAAACCATTTACCATTCTGACCTTGTCTGCTTGTTGCAACAAAAACTTGACAAAACATAAATAAACTTTCATATTACCAAAATAATTTAATGTTTAAATTAATTTATAAACAAATTATTAAAACTTAATTAATATTTATGTTAATTATCTAATTTTGAAATATCGCTAGACATTTTTTTTCTATAAAAAAAAGTGATTAAATTGGGCCGAATTAAACAGGAATTTTAATTTAATTGCAAAATATAAAAAAAAATTCATAAAAATATATTATTGATTCATAGAATTTAATTTTAATCAACAGATTATTTTACTACAGAAATTTTTGCTTTTTTACAAAGAAAAATAATTAATTGCTGAATCTTAAAAGTGTAAAGTACATTCAATATTTCTGTATCAAAACTAGCGGAAAAACGAAAATTTAAATCAGCAGATTTGAAAACATATCGAATTAAATTTGATACTTATAGGTAAGTATAAACATTTAGCTAAAAGATGAAGTTTTAAGAAATATTTCAAAAAGGAGTCGTGACAGCGCAAAGTCATATAAAATTCTTTTTAGAAAACGTACGATTGTCTACAATAATAGTTATGATAACTTTTATTATAAAACCTCCCGTACAAGAAGAGATGGAAAGGTAGAATTTGCAAAATCCAAGAAACCAAAAATTTATAATTTGAATGTTATCAGTCAATTTTTGGTCACAATATTTTTTCCCAGTAAAGATCTCAATTCTCAATGTGTGGATACTTAGAGATTTTGATGTGTTGTACAATAAATATAGAAGTTTCTTTGATATTTCGCAGTTTCCCAAACATGTTGACTCCATTGCCCATTGCCCTAAAATCTGAAGGTGAGTTGTCACAGATTCGATGGAATATCAGCTCTTTTTGATTATCCAATAGCTCTTACACGTAGTCGTAGTCAAAAACCTGAATAAAGTCTGATGAGAATCAGTTAATTCTTTACAACTATTTACTGGTAACGAAAACTGGTGACGATTGTCACTTGTAGCGAATAACAGCGTACTTTCGATGTATTGAATTAAAAATTGAATAACATTTTTCAATAATTCGCTTAGTTTTCGAAATATATTGACCTTTCCGAGCGAAACATCAAAACATTCTATTGCTTCTAATTTATTCAGCGCATCAGAATTCGCTTTTAAAAGCATACTTCTGTCGATTCTTTAGTAATAGTAGAGTTGTATCTTAGATTAGGACGATCGCTCAAAGCATTGTCCACAAAATTTAATTGCATTATTTAACCCACACTGAAACTCAGTGAGCCATAATTTTTGAGTAACGAAATTCAAGTAGAAAAAAATAAAAATTAGTTCATATTTTAGTTAATTTATCACATTTTCCCCTTACGTCAAGTGTCACAATATAATTAATTTGTAGTTTTAGTCCGAGCATGCGTACTAATCAAATAGAAGTCTTTTAGCGAATTTCCAGAATGGAAATTCAGCTATTACAGCCGGTGTCATACGCGCCCGGGACTATGGCAGAAATTTGTTTTGAGGTCCCTAAAACCCAAAAATAACATTCACTAAAATTTATATATATATATATATATATATATATATATATATATATATATATATATATATATATATATGTATGTATATATGTATGTATTTAGGTATCAGCACGATAACTCTCGAACGAAATGTCCTAGGTTTACGAAATTTGGTGAGAACGTTGGAAGTCCAAAAATCTTGGATGAGTTCGTCAGCCAGACACGTCGGATGCCAGGAACATGGTTTTTGTTCTTGTAAAAAATTAGTATTTTGCCAAAATTTCCACTTATTTAAAAATTTTTGCGAAATTTTTTTACACCATTCAAAAGAGGAGAAAAAATTACATAAAAAAGGTCTTTAAACTATTCTTCTATATCAACTAGTTTCCGAGAAAAACTAATTTTTATAAACGGAAATTCGCTATGTTACGCAGGATGCTGCGACAGGGGTATTTATTCTTTGGGCTCCTCTGAACATTTACCAAATGATAAAATGTATTGTCACAGTTTAACCTGCGAAATTCAACATTTTCAGCTACATTTTTGTTTAATAAAAATTTGTTAACGTTATTTAATAACTTGCTAAACATTTATGCCAAGGTTTTTTGTTTAAAATTAATTTAAACCTGTTCATTCATAACAATTAAATTGAGTAAATTAAAATATTTTAAATAAATTAAAAAATATTTCTTCTATTAAGTTTATTAACATTTTTTTCTATACCTAATAAATTGAAACGAAAAAAATTTCTTTAAAAAATAAAACTTTTTTATATGACTGTACACAAAACTGAATACAATACTCTATATACGTATCCAAATGTATAGATATATATTCTGCCGGTATTTGAGGGGTCTATGTTAGCGGTTACGACGTTGATAGACATACTACTAGGAGCGGGGTGTGTTGTGTATAGCAAGCCGGCAGGCACTAGTGGTTCACAAAACACAACCGAATCAACATACATATGCATACATATCTATGGTACAATAGTATCGGATACAACGTTGATAACTCCGATGACTCTTGTAAGAGTGTGAACGACATATGAATTTCATATCTAGCTTCCTTTTTTCATGTTCATCTATCACCCACACACAATTTACAATAAATATGTAGAAACATGTACCGTACTTGTGTGTGAATGAGCGAGACAAACGATTAGAATGGAGTGAAATAGCATGTTATTCCTTCCTTTTGTGTTGTGTTGAACATACAGTTGGAGGCAGTCAAACATTGAAGATTAGTTGAATGTTTAGTCGAGTTTGAACTAGCGTTCGATTGCTGGTTGTTGACGAAGTGTTTGTTGAAATTTCCTTTTGAAGATTTGAATATTATTGGAATACTTAGTGGCGCTCAAATTTTATATTACGTGCTATTCAAATTTTTGAATTTTTGGGGAACGTTTTGCAACGATTCTGTTGGTGGTGCGAAAATTCAAATTGCAACAATTTAATCCACGTGCTAGAAATTTGATTTTGGAGGGATTATAAATTTTTATTGGTGTTTTAGTTTTTTTTAATCATTTTGTTATTTTCTCATTTTTTTGATTTTGTGATTTTAAGTGATTTGTGTTCTTTTTTGGAATTTGTGTTTGGTTTCAATTTTTTTCATCAGTGTTGTGTTTTTTTCTCTTGTTTGTTTATTTTGTTGTTTCATATTTTTTTTGGTACGAGTGTTTTGTTTTTTTTGGATGTGTTTGGTTTGTGACAAATATTTGGATAATGTTTTTCTCTATGGGCCGAATTGGTTTCTTTTTTTGGTGACATAAATAATGTACCCTGGTGCCGGAATGAATGCTGCAGCGGCTGTTGCTGCCGCCAGACATCCGGTATGTGATATTTTGCCTTTTTTCTTTTTTTAAAATTATGATTATGTGCAAATTAAATAATTAAACATTGGTAATCAAAATGTGTTTTTAGGTTAAATAAAGAATTTTATTAATTTTATTAAAATATTTATGTTTAAGTCTGTGTTTTTTAATAAATTGTTAGTTTAATGTATGTGTTTATTGCTTCTGTTTTATGGTCGTGCGTTCTCTTTCTAATAAATATTTAATATTTTAAATAAATATGAAGATTTTTCCATAAAGATTAATTAAATTATACATATTTTTAACATTAATTTAAAATTTAAATATAGAAATCAGAAATAATTTAACATTTATATTTTTTTTTGCACAAATAATTAACATTTGTGTTTCCCGCCTCTTCCGTTTTGAAAATGTTTAGAAGCCACTAGCCTATGACATGTTTATTTGCACTGGTAGGAATATGTAACATGTTCTAATATCCTGTAAAGCCAAGTTTATTTAGTTTAAAATAATCAATGGATATATTATTAATTTTTTTTGTTAGCTAAATCGATTTTAAATGCGATTTAGTGGTAATTTAATTGATAAGATATTTGATCTAAATTAGCTGTAAACAAAATTGTAATTAACTGAGCATGCGCAGTGCGCACTCAAGTCAAGTGTTTAATTGTCAGATCATTTGCCGACGGCAGGCAAAGTGAATTGAGTTGTTTGTCTTTGGTTTACTTATACTTCTAATTTTTTTTTTAATTTAAATACTTTGAAATTTAGGATATGCATATTGATTGATTTAATGCATACTTTTTTCAATATTTTTTGTAAATATTATTTCAGCAATATTTATTTAATTAATTTCAAATTACATTGATAACAATCGAATAGAAAATAGAAACCTAACCTAACTATTAACCCACTTACATAATTATTTAAAAAAAAACAATTCTAATGAATATTATGTACTTAACTTATTACTTATGCACCTTTATTAAAAAAAAAATGCTCCTATTAATTATTCATAATTATATGCTAAGATGAACAGTTAATGTGAAGTAATTACCACCACAACGGCTAATGAGCATATTATATTAATTATTAAATATCAAACTGTTTAATTACAGTTTTTTTTTGTTTTTGTAATATAAGTATCGAAATTACTGTTTTGTAATTTAAACTAAAAATACATACGGATATAATTATTGATAATAAAATAGTGGTGTGATGTTGTCTAAAACTTTTTTTTTTTCCATGAAAGATCAAATTGAGCCATCTTAGGGGCTGTATAGTTGAGTCCATGGGAGCAGATGCATATTATGATGGTAAGGTAAAACGGGTTTTTTTTTTTGTTCGTCAGCCTTATTTAGGTACGATTAGTTAGTACGACAACCGCTCTTTTCTTTTTGATCGTTAAGACTTCTATTTTTTGAGAAAATCTAGTTACGTCGGCGCTTTTGCATCTACCGACGGCGTCTCTTTTAAGTCAGCAAAATGTTTACAAATATTCTTAAGGTACCCTCACAGTGTGATCGGCCGAAAAATAGTCAATTTTCAGAATTTTTTTTCGGATAGATAAGATGGAAGAATGGGAATGAATTTTTTTTACGATTGAGACCACTATTTAACAAAACAAAAAATTTTTTTTTTTATTTATTCATTATAATTATTATCATTTTTTTTGAAAAAAGTGTGTTTAAAAAGGGCCGAAATTCGGTGCCCACGATTACGGCCGCAGTTTTTATCTGAAAAGCCGCTATGTTCCTATGGGAGCTTTTTTTTGAAATTTGAGAAAATGGCGGCGGTTTGAATAAATTTTTTCACACGGAAAACAAAATTTATTACAGTTTTCCGTGTAAAAAAATAGGAAGATTTCAAAAAAAAAAAAAAAAATGCTCCCATGGGAACATAGTGTCTTACCTACAGATTGATACCTAATCCATTTGATTTTTTTCTTTTTCAGATAAAAACTGCGGCCGCAATCGTGGGCGCCGAATTTCGGACTTTTTTTAAAAAATTATAATTATAAAAAATAAATAAAAAAGTTTTTGTATTGTTAGATAAATAACGGTATTAATCGTAAAAAAAAATTCATCCCCATTCCCCCATCCTATCCATCCACAAAAAAATCCAGAAAATTGACTATTTTTCGGCGAATCACATTGTGATGGTACCTTAAACACTTTAATTCACTTCTAGTTCGATCATTTTTTGTACGATTTTTAAAGCAATGTAAATTTTAATTAACTTGATGACGTCACTAAGTTGAAAATTTCCTTTTTCTCAAATCACATTTTATGGAAGTGATTTGAATTAGGATGATTGGTTTACGTACGAGAATTTTCGAGTTTATTCTTTCGTTCCATGCACAAACACTTTTATTATTTTAATTGTGATATGCACATATTGAACGCATGCGTTATTAGTGCAGAGTAATGGCGCTTTATTTAAAAAAAAAAATTGAAAAATCAATATACGATAATTATTGGGAATAATTATACTTAATTAACGCTCAATTAAATATTTTATAATAAATTGATTTTGTAATTATTTTATACATGGCGAGCATAAACGAGATATAAATATGAATAATAAAATATTTAAATAATTAAATGTGATAATGAAATGAAATGTTGACGGCACTCAATTTAATTATCATTGTCATTTAACGACTGATAAAATGATAATCAAACATTCCTTGCGTATGATCTCATCTCTGGTAGATACATCTCCTGTACAAATGTATTTTCAGTAGCTACACTTATGTAAATACTAACAATCTTTAAAGGAAGGATTTTTTAAAGATATTGCAGGTGAAAACAATTTACATACGGGGGCTTACAATTTGAGAATTGCGCTATGTTTGTTACAGCCAAATTATTCAGCTAATCCAAAAATTGTTCAGGTAATATTAATTGTAGCCACCATAGGATGCAATCGGTTGATATAGTCAGAAGTTTTATTAAGCTTAACTACCAATAATAGCTACTCAAATTTTCTGATGATGGATGCCTCAGCAACCGAAACTAATCAAACTTTGACTTTTCAATTTTTATTCGTCTATGTGCTGATATATTTTATATTTCTATTTTTGCGGGTTTGTCGTTTACCTGATTAAAACTTTTTTGTTTTCTAAAACACGTATTTTCCCCGCAGTTGGATTGTTGATTTTTAATATGTTTAACAAAGTATACACATACAAAAATGTCATTTAACTATAATGAGGTTAATGTCTAATATTTATCGAAGTTAAATAATTTTCATTTTAATTTTATTAAATTTGATAGTTATTTGGAATGCTAGTATTTTACATTTTTGTTTCAAATTAAATGAATTAATTATAAATTTACATAAATAGAAAAATATGGATATCGACTCTGGAAACAGTTCATCAGATTATTTTCGGATAATGTAATTCTAAATGAGTATCTGATATTGATTTACATATTCTAAAACTTCAGTCTCTAGCTCACAATCAGTTTTCGTCACCTCGTTTTCAAAATTTGTTCAAGTATGAATGGTATAAAAGTGGATATATTGACCAACGACCAGAAAGTTTTGAAAATTCTGTATCATATTGCTTTTCCAAAGAAGAAAGAGCAGCATCAAAGTATGGTGTATGTGGTAAACCGGCTTTTATAAGATGTGCTTAGTGTGGACAATATGTTTGTTTTGAAAATTTTTATGAACAATATCATCATTGTGTAAATTACAAACCTTAAAATATTGACAATTGCATAGATAAATAAAAAGAAATAAATATGTAAATAAGATTTGTATAGATATCAGTAAAGCATGGTCGTATATCGTAAGTTTTTAAGAATTCTTTACTAAAATAAGAGATTCTTTGACCATCTTTTTGCTCATTATTAAATCAAAAAATTAAAAATTTTCCCAAGTTAATATTAACAAAGGGTGTATTTATGCAACAAGAAATATTCTGGTGTGATGTAAAATATATTAATTAAAAATTCTTTTATTTACACATAACAGTCTCCTCTTTTACCAAAAAATACCTGTTAAAATTAGGGGTTGGGGGTGGGGGATGAAACCCCAATGATTTTATAACTTTAATTGTGGTATCATGGTCAAATATATATAGCTTCCCTACCAAAGCTTTTACCATTTCCAAGATATTTAAGAAGATTTAAAAAAAACTCTAATTTTCAGGGGTGAGTTTCACCGCCTTAAGCCGCTTATGGGCACGAACGAAATATGACTGGATTAATTTTAATAAGATCTACAATCCACCAAAGTTTCAAAAATTTTTGAGAGATACAGTTGGATACCTTTCCTTGTTAGTGGTAGCTGTTTTGATTAGGATAATAGTTTGGGTATTAAGAAGTGGCAAAAAAAAAAATTTCTAGAAAAATCGATATTACAACAATTTGAAATATTCTACGTGTTTCTATACAATTCAATCAACAAACAATAAAATACGTCATATTTTTTAAGAGATTCAGTCAGTATTTTTGGTAGCGATTATCGTGCATGAAATCACGTTTTTGAAAACATTACACAACGGAACATGTTAAATTAGTTACTGCATGGTAATTTAACTATCATCATTAAAAATAATTTGTATACATTATGTCCCGTATATGTAATTCCATTCGACGACAATAAAAATATCTTAATTAATAAAATTTCTGTTAATTTTACGGCTAATTGAATCAGAAATTAAAATGTTATTTCATCAAAATTGTCTGAACAATTATGTCATCTACTGTATTAATTGATGTGTAACTGTTTTTGTGAAACATTGTATACATTATACACAAGTATAATCAGTTTCACAAAAAATTTGACGATTTTAAGTGAGTGTTTTCAGTGTTTTGATCAGAGGGGTGCGGTAATTGATTGAACAGTGTTTTATAACATATCTAACTTTATTTCATATCTTAGTCTGTGAATGTTTAATAATGAACTAATTTTGATAGACGCTCTTGTCCAATAGAATTTCGCACAAAACCACCAATTTTCAAATATTTTTAATTTTTATTAATAAATAAAAACAAATCAATATTAATTGTTATATTAATATTATATGTTTATATTTTTTTAATATACGCATAGCGGATTTGATTTGAGAATTGCTTCCATGAGCCCACTTTTGCTAAGAGAAACACAAAGTGAGGAAGTTATATATGTAACGGTGTACAGGCCCTATGGATGGATTTGATATGTAGATTCAAATCCCAGATTGCATAATAATATTAATAGTGCTAAAATACACCACATAAAAACATATTAAAAGGAAACAATGCTTCCTTTGGTTTTGTGGACCACACACCACTGATTTTTATGGTATCAGTTTCATTTGAAATGGAGCGTACCACGTTTGGTTTGAAATGATTGTGAAATTACTTGTAAATTCTCACTTGAAAACATGTTGAGTAATTTTTTTGTGACTGGATCCGCACAGATAATCATTGAAACGCGGTATCAAGTTTCAATTTTACATCATCAAACAAATCTATTAATTAATCAAGCACAAATAGTACAGTCGGGAGCATAAAAATTACAATAAATGTTTCGAACACGTAACAGTATACAAGTTGTGTCGATTTTTTTGTTGCCTTTTGTACACGACTTAAGTCATTTAAACAAAATTCGTCTTTTTTCATTCGTTTTGATTTTTTTCTTCATTATTCACATCGTATATTTACTCGTACATGAATACTTAAGTCATAACTTGTTAATAAATAATTTGAAAACGTTTTAAAATAATATACTTAAGTAATTTCAAATAATACGTACTTATATGTTCGTACTCTTTATGATTTAAAATATATTGTTTGTATTTGTATTGAGTCATTCTTTATTTTTCAGATACTTATAGAGTATATAACGTGTATGTATTTATTAATGATTTTTCAAGTGTTCAATTTTTAAGTGCTTCAGTATTTTCACTTATTTTAAATTGATGTATAATTGGTGAGTACAGTCATATTCCAAAAATGTGGATCACTGTCGTAGAGAATTATAAATATTGTAGAGTAGGATGTGTTTATAGTATTAATTTTTTCGACTTTCTTGATCTTTCCTAAAAAGTGGCTGAAAATACAAATTTGGGTCAACTACTATGATTTTTCTTTTTTTCCCATTTTAATTTTTTGGTTTAGTAGCAATTTAAAAGATAACAAAATAAGATAATAGAAAGATAGGTGGCGCCTTAAGGTAAGAATCAGTTTAGTAGTAAATGAAAATAAAAATTGCTGGTTGATTTTAGAATTTGTATTCATCTGCAATAAAAAAATATTCTGGTTTAGAAAGGCTGTAATTCTAACAGGAACTACAATGAAAAAAATTTTAAAATGGCATCCGTGACGTTTTCTTTTAAAGTGTTTTATTTTTTTAAAAAAAATCAAAATTTCGCAACATCCATAGTCCCTCCCATAAAGCAATATGTATTGAAGGTACATACCAAATTCGAAGCTGATTGGATAAATTGAACTCGAAATATCATGTCGATCAGCTTGAAAAATGTAGTTTCAAGAAAAATGCGATTTTAAATGCATACTCCCTTGTTTATAATAATCGAAATATCGATGTTCAGTAATATCGTATCGTCTATTCTAACTTCTAATAACTCGTTCACATTAAAACAGTAAATTGTAAGTACTTAGAAAGTTTTCATTTCTGCTTAAACGTTCGATTTACTATTTACTATTCACCGTTTTAGTGTGAACGCAATTATAAAACACTTATTTCCGTCAATTTCCTGTACTGTAAGTGGTATAAGTTCATTGTACTCATTCTGAATGACCTGTATTTTTTGTCTAATACTGTATAATAATATCCACTTGAGTTTTAAAAATATTAATAATTCGTATTAACATATTTAAATAACTCTCACCGTAGATAAGATTAATTTTCATTATATAAATAACTGTAGAGAGATACATACTTACCTAATAGAAAAAAAGGTGCCCAATTGTATTATAGACATGTGTGGTACTTCAGATGATTCTGTCTTTGTTTATTAGTCGCTAGAGTACTTCAGTCGTAGTATGTCGTTCAAAAGTACACGTTTTTTTGTAACTTGTTGACGTTTAAACAAGGATTAATTAATCAAAAGCAATTAAAATATTTAATTGATACAACTTATCCGATAAGTTAAGTATTAATTCCACCTCGGAGAGATATAATAGTGTTTATAATAGTCGTAAGATAATATATAAGTAGAAAGTTCAGTTTAAATTCAGTTCATCGGTGATGAACTGATCAGATATTTTGATGTGATGAACTGTCTCATTTATTGTGATACTTGTTATACCTACAGTAAACGATTGTTCGAAGTACTTCGAAGTCAAACGAAATATAGTAATATTTCTTTTTCAAAGACAGTTCTATTAGGTTTCTTCCGTTTCAACAAAAGGGGCAAATAAGGGCTAAAATGATGTTTTTTGAGGTTTTTGGTTTATTTCCATATTTGAAATTTACTGGAATATTATTCCTCTTCCAATTAAAAATTGATTAGACTTACATGATAAGACAAATTTTCCCGTAAGAATTTTCAGGTGTCGTTTGAGGGTGCATATTTTATACGGTTACCCAAAGTCCTTGTTAACTAATAGTATTCGTAAGTGTTACTGTTTATTCTGGAAATCTTTTATACTATTCCGTTTTTTAACTTAAAAGTTGCTACCAATTTTAGGGTTTCATAGGTCTAACCACGCAATCCTTATAGATTCCGTCATGCCAGTTATCGCATTAAATGGTCTATCCGCACTTAACCACTGTTTAATAGCCAGTGTCGGGTCTTACGTTAATTAATAAAGTTTCGTTCTTTGAAAAAAATGAATTTTTTTTTAAACTTATATGACAGGTAATAAGTTTAGCTTTAGATAATCATATTAATAACAAATTAAAGGCTTCTTTTGATCCTAAATAAAATAATATTTTACAATATAAGTTCGGTAAGTTGCTTTTACTGATCGAGAAAATGTTGCGAAAACGAGACCAGCAGGGTCGAGTTTTTGCAATTTTCGAGATCAGCAAAGGCATTTAACGCATCGTGTATTGTATAATATTTTTTTCACGATCGATTTAAAATAATTAAAGAATAAAAATATAGTAAATAAAAAATAAAATTCAGATAATATAGGTGAAATTTATATTTCTATGTTATCACATAGAATGCCATGAATAAATATTATAAATTTTTATATTAGCAACTATACGAATCTTTGTAGTGACAATTGACAACTGTATTTGTAAATAAAAAATTAACTGTCAATATTTAATTGGTGTGAATATTTTTTTGAATTTTCTATTAAAAAAATTGGGAAAAATAGTTTGTTAAACTATAATATGAGTGAGAATAATGAAATTGATGAAGAATTTTAATTTTGGCTGCAAATTTATTCTCGTAAAATGAAGGGCGGATTATGAAAACCACAGAAAATTTTAATGATTGAACGCCCTTTTGAAATGTCAATAAAATATGAAGATTAATGCCAACAATAATAATAATAATGTGCAAACAAGTGAAAATTTTCATATTAATCGATTTATATTCCTACTTGTTCAAATTGTACTTTTAATTTCAATATAAATAAATAATTAAAATCATTTTTGAGCTAATTTCACTTACCACACTCCTATTAACTTACCACGCATCTATTTCACTTACCGCACTATTATTTTTTTGGTTTCCATGGATATAAACAAACGTTCGGGAAATGTAACTTACCAGCATTGTCAACAGCATCGGTAAATGCATGAAAATACACGATCGTGCAAAAAAGAAATATTTTATCCTCCGAGAATTATGAAAAACTCTAGTTACTGAACTACGAAATTCTGATTTAATGCATGTTTAATGAATAACTTGCTGAATTTTTTTATATCATGAATTTTTTTCAACTATGGTAAATACATATTTTATTGACATACCATATTGTCCACCATATTTATTTCTCAATTTAATTGGATAAAGATTGGACCGGTTCTGAATTACTGTTGGAAGAACCTCAAGGCATTCTTCTTAAATTTTGTGTTTAATCTATATGAATATGACTATATGTTTCTTTGTCTACCCTGTATGCGTCCCTATACCATTCATCCGATTGCGATGAAACTTTAATCAGTTGTTGTGCGCACACTCGCAAAGGTTTCTGAATTAGTACAATCATTTTGCAATAGGTGACGCGCGAGTAGTTGCTACAAATCTGTATATTTTATATAGTTTATTGCGATGAAACTTTGATGAATTGTTGTGCGCACGCCCGTGAAGGTTTCTAAATTAGTACAACCGTTTTACAGTAGGTGACAAATGTATATATTTCATATATCTAGTTTAAGTGTATAGTTAAAGTATGTATGATTTGACGCTATTAGTATCAAGAAAGAAGGCAATTTTTCATGCCGATAATGTTAAAAATTTGTTGTAAAGTTAGCGAAAACAGTCCAAACGAACAGAAAAGTAATTTCTTTCTATATCCCAGTCAAATCTTGATTTATACCAGCCCCGCATACGTCCCGTAAAGTCGGTTGGAGAATAGACTTTAAATAGGATATGTCTTTAAGAAATTCGTTAATCTAAATTTTAAGCTCCTCCCATAATATATTTATAAAGATCTTTTGTGTGTTAAAATCTTAACTGGGGAGAAAATGTCCCATCAGTTTTTCATATTTTTTACTATTTCTTTTCTTAAATATCAATATCTAACTAGTGAAAGTTTCTGTTTTTATATGTATAAAATTACAACAAAAGTTTTTATTCCGGAAATTAGTATTTTTTTTTTAGATTATTTTAAGTACCATCTGTACGTAAGCTTAGTTATTATAATTATATCTGTTCTTGGCAAAGCAATGGATTTCAATTATTTTTTTAAAGCTTTTTTTTTTTACTTAAATACAAATACATAATATTCTTGGCGCCATTTTTACAGATATTCCCAAAGATCTGTTTTTGCCGGATTGTATATAAGCAAAAAATATGTATAATAATTTTTGAGGTCAGTTACGTATGTTTATACCTTTTATTTTAGGTTAATGTTATTATTATGAAGCAAGTGAAGTCACTTTCAAGACAAGGTTGTTACTTTACTGTTTGTTATTGGTTACTGTGCGAATATTATGTACAAAAAAAAATTACATACTTATAATAAAAACACGAATTAAACATCACGAATGTGATTTGAATTTTATTAAAACAACAACAATTTACAATTAGTGTACAAAATGGGTAATTTATATTCGTGTTACGTCCCTGTCCCCCTCGCAGGCACAATATGATGATTATGTAGTCATCTGTTGATTTACCCCGCGGTTATTAATTTGAATTAAATTATAATTAAATAATTTTTTTTTTTATTAAACATTGCTGGAACGGAGATTGGGCCATCTGGTAATAATTCCTACGCATTAAACGAAGACCGATTGACATTTCGTCGTTAGTTGAATGTTGCGATCATCATCTCTACATAGAAATGTAAATATTTGCTTTGGTACAAAAATATATTCTGTTGATATTTATTCTTCTATAAAAATATGTATGTAAAAATATTGATGAAAGATATTGTTGGAGCAGCTGGTGACATCTTCCGTTCAACAACGGAAGTATTTAAAACACACAGGCGCGTTTACAATTCTTACAGAGAGGTGGGGCATACATTTTTAGAAGAATATTTTACACGAAATTTACCCTAATTCAACCAAACACTCTAATTCGAACCACTTCCAAAAAGTTATGTTTGAGAAAAGAAGATGACGATAGATTAATTTGATGACGTAATCAAGTTTACTGAAATTTTATAGTGCTTTAAAAATCGTAAAAAACTGATAGAATGCTGAAAATGGAAGGGAATTGTAGGCTTTCGAAGTCGTTCTTTTCATTTTTACCAAAATTAGGCCTGTAGGACCATTGGAAAAAAGAGTTTCGTCGAATTTTTTCTATTTCTAAAAAGAATTTCGCCGTTTTGATTGCAAAAATGAAAAGTTCACACGCAAAATATCGTAATTCTGCCAGTCTGTCTAATTTCGATCATTCCCATCAAGCTTGATTTGAGAAAAAGGAAATTTTTTAATTTGGTGACCTCATCAAGCTTATTTAAATTTTAAAATGCCTTAAAAATCCAAACTAAAACAATAGAATAATGAAATTGGAAGCGAATTATAGGATTTTGAACTTGTTCTTTTCATTTTTACCAAAATTAGGCATTTGTAAGACCACTAGAGACTTCTGCCGAATCGTTTATTTTTTCAAAAATCAAATTTCATCATTTTGATAGCAATAGTGAAAAAATATTATATTTGCAAACGTTCGCAAATTTTTGACAAACTTTTTCGCACTTGGTGGTTACGTCTCGTAAGAATATCTAAAACAGATGATAGTCTTAGGTTTACCAGCTATGCCAATAAACTTAAAAGTTTACTGACAGAAATGGGACAGCGCTAACCAAAACTATTTGTAACGGTAAGTTTCCAACCTGTAGGCGCCACAACCTCAAATCTAATAAGTTGTGACATTCGAAAATTTGACCGGTTATTAAGGAGTCAATGCTGCATTACCCAGTATTTGTTAGTGGAGTTCTACAATGATCAACACTGAGGCCTGTGCTCTTTTTTATACGACCGATCTTCCAACGATTGTGTTTATATTTCAAGTATCATTTCAATTTCTCCCACGGCTTTTCATCACTTATTTTCTAATCGAATATTTATGTGGTTTTTTAAACAAAAATTTTGTACGGCGTGGGTTCCGCACATTAGGAGATAAGAAAGTAGGTTTTTGGATCCGCAGTTGGAAAGTTAGAAGCACTTTACACTAGTACCTACACCTTCACGCAAAATTTCATTAATTTGTGACGAAAATTTCGTTGTCTGTTTTCCGAAATTTAACTGATATAATTTTGATTAAGTGTTCTTATCAAGTGTTAGTCTGTCTGCTTTCAAATTTCTTAAACGCTTGAAAAGTTACGAGGGGATGAAAGGGACAAAAAAGCATCATTTTACTGTTCAACATTGCATAAACTGAGCTTAAAAATGAAAAATAGTAAGCGGAACCGTTTTAAGGTCGAAAGAAAATTTTCAACGCCATTTTTCCGCACGGGAAAATACCTCTAACAATAGGACTAAAGATATAGAAACTATGAATGTGTGACGGATGGACAACTTTAACTAAATTACAAGGGTCAAAATCAACTGTGATTTTGACGACGGAACCCTGATAATGGTTAAATACCGTTCAAAGACGTTAAGCTTGCATTACTTGAAAAATAATCAACAATTTGAATTGTTGTGAAGCACTACCGTCCCGACAAGACCTGCGTTATTACCACGTAGTATTAGAAACTAAATTACAGTTAAACCTCTATTGAACACACACTGCCGTTTTGTTTAATATAAATGGGATTTTAGTTAACTTGTTCTTTTCATTTTTACCAAAATTAGGCATTTGTAAGACCACTAGAGACTTCTGCCGAATCGTTTATTTTTTCAAAAATCAAATTTCATCATTTTGATAGCAATAGTGAAAAAATATTATATTTGCAAACGTTCGCAAATTTTTGACAAACTTTTTCGCACTTGGTGGTTACGTCTCGTAAGAATATCTAAAACAGATGATAGTCTTAGGTTTACCAGCTATGCCAATAAACTTAAAAGTTTACTGACAGAAATGGGACAGCGCTAACCAAAACTATTTGTAACGGTAAGTTTCCAACCTGTAGGCGCCACAACCTCAAATCTAATAAGTTGTGACATTCGAAAATTTGACCGGTTATTAAGGAGTCAATGCTGCATTACCCAGTATTTGTTAGTGGAGTTCTACAATGATCAACACTGAGGCCTGTGCTCTTTTTTATACGACCGATCTTCCAACGATTGTGTTTATATTTCAAGTATCATTTCAATTTCTCCCACGGCTTTTCATCACTTATTTTCTAATCGAATATTTATGTGGTTTTTTAAACAAAAATTTTGTACGGCGTGGGTTCCGCACATTAGGAGATAAGAAAGTAGGTTTTTGTAACAAGGAAGCACTGAAGGTCATTTCCCAAATAAAATAGATATTGAAATAGAATTATAGCAAATTTTTACAATAATTTCTGATGGCTTAAACTCCCCGCCAATTATTCAGTATTATTTAACAGAAAAAAAAATTGTTAAAAAATGTAAATAAAAGGTGCAGTTCAGAAAAAAAGTAAGTTTATTTATTTAAATTATTAAAAATATATTTTTTCTTTATTTTTATTTTATTTAAAGAACAGTATTTTTTCTCTCATATTTAAATATACAAACGAGAAAAAAAATGTAAAAAGTACGTTTATATTTATATATTTAAAATATTATAGAAACAACAAGAGTAAATACACATATATCCAATGTGTATAAACACATATATCACTTAACAAATAAATGTTTACACAACACAAAAAGCACTAAGTGTACGTACAATACTCACCCAGTGTACCATGCCCATGTTAAACTAGTACAATACGTATGGTATAATATTGTATGGTTATGTACACAGTTAGTCGCAGTGTGGAAACAAATACAGTGCTTCTAAAACATTTTTTTTGTGTTAGAACAACAGTACATTGTTAATTATGATTTGCTTTTTATCTTGTTTACATTTACCACCCACATGGGTATTGAAAAAATTGTTGTGTTTTTTTTGTGTGCTTTTACGATTTTTTACATACATACTGATTTAACCTGACAGTGGTGTGGTGTGTAAATGTGACATGATTATTGTGATTGGGTATATTATACCCGTATACGTTATACGTGCGTAGTATGTAGGGTTAACGAAATTTTACTGTATATAATTAAAATAATTCAAATCTTAAATTACAGTTATTAAAGAGATATTTATTGTTTTTAATTTAGTAAATAATTTCTATTATTTGATTGTTTTTAGTTGAACTAATAATAAATAATAATTGACGCATTAATATCCTAACAGTTGTATATGTATATTTTTTGTGAGGTTATGTAATCATATGTTTCACGTTTCGTATACGATCGAAACGCTTTAACGATATTCGATGTTTTCAAGTCAATAAGTGATTAAGTACGAATAAGTATTCCGTATCCAACTTGATTAGCTCTAGAAGAATATTTTTTTTTTATGTTTATTTGTAAAAATAGATAAATACATACATTCAACAGTGTTGCTAGCACGTACGTATTGATTCACTGTAGTGGTTACTATGGGGGTTAGTTTTTTTAACCGTAGAGTACTACAAAGTACAAAGGGTAAAAAAAAAACACCTATGCGTTGTTATATTTTTGTAATTTAAAATGGGATGCGAAGAGTTTTTGCTAAGTTTTCTTGTATGCATCTTCAGTACTAGTTGTGACCTTGTCCTTCTGTTCTTTGTTATCTTTGTTATCGATACAGTTCAATTTTTTCGTTGAATATCCTGTGTAGTGAGTAAATACAGTTCAATTTTTTCGTTGAATATCCTGTGTAGTGAGTAAATCGCAAAATTAATTGTAGTAATCTACGGTTAAAAATACCGATCCAAGATATCCGAAATTATTCTAGATCTTTTTTTAAAGATTCTTTGGATCCGCACTTGGGAAGTTAGAAGCACTTTACATTAGTACCTACACGCATTACATGCCAATTTAAATTCAGTATTCCGCAAACGAGACTTAATGAAAAACAAAAATTATGAAAAACAAAAATTTGATTTATTTTTCAATCTTTCCTTTGGAATAATTTGGAGTTGAATTTTTGAGGAGTGTTACCTACTACATGGAGAGAAAAATCCTATAATTTTTGTAGAGAAAATTTCAGAAAAATTACCATGCTCCCCTATAATCCGTGCGCGATCGACGACCAAAATAAAAAATATGTGCTAGCATGGTAAAATTTAATGTGGTGCTAACACAACTTTTATCACACTCTTATGCATGTATATTATAGTTTAATTCTTGCTGTCGTACTCTTTCATTTGCGCATCTGACTCGCGACCTTATATTGGTTGCACTGTACCTGTAAAAACATGTATACAAAAATTATTGCCAACAATATATTCTAATACATATACTAAAGATAGGTAAATAACAAAAAGATGAATTAAACGATGACATCATCCTAAGAGAGTGTAAAAGCAACTGACTGCTAGCTGCTTGTAACACAGTGATAAATCAAGGTGCTTGGTGCGAACCAGGTACATTTCATTACAGCGTTCCCAACACAACCAACCTTCTTTCTGTTTTTTTTCTTTCTATTATTAGCATGTTAGCATGGTAATTTTTTTAATAAACACAATTAAAAATTATTTTTTTGTCGGTAATGGAACTTTTTACTGTGCTGTTTTACAAATTTTACGGAGATAATATTACGAAAAGAACATTCCATCCTTTAAATTTTTTATGATTAATTATAATCTTTATATTTTTACCTTACAGAATTTAATATGTTCGCCTTTTACACGTCGATTGTAGTGCTGAGCACAGTAATTTTTATAGGAATTTTCTCTCCGTGTATGAATGTGTGACGAATGGACAACTTTAACTAAATTACAAGGGTCAAACTCAACTGTGATTTGGACGACGGAACATGGTTAAATTCCGTCCAAAGACGTTAAGCTTGCATTACTTGAAAAATAATCAACAATTTGAATTGTTGTGAAGCACTACCGTCCCGACAAGACCTGCGTTATTACCACGCACGTAGTATTAGAAACTAAATTACAGTTAAACCTCTATTGAACACACACTGCCGTTTTGTTTAATATATAAATGGGATTTTAGTTAACAATGATAGCCGACCAATGTAGGTATATATATATTTGTAACTGCTTACTACACAATCTACAATTTTATATACGTATATTCATCACATCGCGTTGAGTGAGTGAGTAGTGAATTGAGTCGAGCGCGACCGTGCCTGTGGTGCTCTGTGCTAGCGAGCGAGTAAGAGCGGCGAACGGAGTAAGTAAGCGATGAGTTAGTTAGTTAGTTGGTACTCACTTGTAGTATGTTGTACATAAGTTGTACATTATTTAAGTTCGTTGACTTGGAAAACATCGTTATCTTCTTCGTCTGACTGTGTGTACTATTATAGTGTACTGGTGTAATGTACAGAACATATCACAGTGTGTAATAGTTAAAACATACGTAAAGAACTAAATATAACAAACGATATACTTAAATACAACATACACTACGCTGTGGACATGTTTGCAATGAGTATTGAGGAGTGGGTGTGTCGATATTACTCGTTCTCGGTGATAAAATATACCGATCTGTTGCTAGGTATTGATACCTAAACCTCTACAAAGAGAAAAAGATGTTCCACTACAAAATTCAACTAGTAATCTTGTTGGGAGTCATTCATTAAATCATTTTAGTTGTTGAGTAATTGACTAGAACAAAAATTGCAGTACGTACATATGTAAAGAAACTAAATGACACAATGTATATAATAATTTATTTATTTAGGTAGGTAGTGTAATGATAAAATGCGTTAAAAACAGTCAGCAGAATAATTTACCGCAACCTAATGTTCAAATTTCGTACCGTCTGATAGATTTGAGCGTTACTTTATGGTATTCCATTTTAAAAATAATAAGAGAGTTTTTATTTTACTAATACCACTTTATTTAAAGTTTTAAATATCTGTGTCATTGACGTCAGTGGCCATACGGTCCGAAACATGTCACAGACATTTAAAAACTTTAAATAAAGTGGTATTAGTAAAGTAATAACTGTCTTTTTATTCATACTTTCTCTTAATTTGTATTCACATTACTAAACTATTTTTTGTAAATTATTGTAATTCATACACCTTTCTGCGAACCAGAGAGAAACATTGAACTTGGGCATTATTCTGTAAATATTATCTGTTATCTAAAATTTTTTCAAGATAAGGGTTAATTATCTGTTATCTGTATCTAGATATTTTAAATTATGTTATCTATTATCTGTTATCTAGAATTCTAGATAATAAAATTCGATATCTTGCCCAACACTGGTAATGAAGGTAGAAGAAAACTAAATATATAGCTATAACTAAATGCAGCAAACTAGACAGTTTGATTCGCTGATAGCTTGCTTTCGCCTTTTGTTAAATTAGACATGTGTATGCGATTAGTTAATTATGGTTGAAAAACGACTACAGATGATCAAAGATAAACTGTTAGTGATAAACAATTTCAAAGTAATCTCCATCGGAATAAATACAATAATCCAAATGAAAAGCTTATTCAGTTTTATCGCCTGAAATGCTGGAGCAATTTTATAGAATAGCATTGTCTTTGGTTTTTTCTGCATAGCAATAACTTTCAGTAGTCAGTCCGATAGGAGGAAATTGCAAGTCTGGTGATTGCGGCAACCATATAGTACTTGAGATAAAAATATTATCAATTATAGCAAGGAAACAATAATTATTTGAAAACTATTCTTAAAAAGTTATGTGAAAATCGGTAAAAGAATTATATTTGTTTCAATTTTTATTTTCTAAAAGTGTTTTCACTTACAACTCTTTTACTTTCAAACTTCTAAAGTTTCTGTATAAGTTTCTGTTTCTTTTTCTTCGTCAGTCATGTCACTCCTCTTAAAAAAAATTAGTTTCAACAGCGTCAGCGTCTGCAATAGAATCTGTTGCTCTTCACGATCAAAACTATAATTCAACGTAATTCCCCGAAAAAGTGAAGCGGAAATCAGCCATTCTTTTTAAACGTACGCCTTGCAGTCAAAACGGTGAATTCTATAGTTCGCTCCCGCGGTCAGATTTTAATCTTATCCTGAAAAAGAGTCGTCGGCTAGTTCGCTTCCAACGTGTTACCTACTGACAGGTAAAATTAATTACCTAAAAATATTCAAACTCATACATATACAGCCATTCTTCTGTTACGTACGTGACATTTTCATGCCGTTTACACGCCTTCTTATAAGAAAAAAATTGAAGTAATTTTTCTCTTATAAATTTTCAATACAAAGCAGATAGACAAATGTGTGAACAATATTTGTACTGAATATAAAATACATAACATTATTAGTTTTAGTGTTAGCTGTGTTACGCACGTGACAAGAAAGTGCCTGTTTTGTCACGTCCGTAACACAAACTTTATTAGCTCTAGCATTAACACTAATAATGTTATGTATTTTATATTCAGTACAAATATTGTTTACACATTTGTCTATCTGCTTAGTATTGAAAATCTATAAGAAAAAATAACTTCTATTTTTTTTATCATCTGTACTGTTTAAGCAGCTACCAGTTTATCATCCTGTATTTATACATAGATATCTAATCGATTTTAATAATTCCATCATCGATCTATCAATACCCAGCTTATTTATGTACGAACGAACCGATTTGTTCGCGCTCTATAATTATGTGAAATATTTGTAAAAATGAATGAATTAATACACGATGATGTACCATTTTGAAAAAAATTACTTACACGGATATTTCTTGTTAACTTTTTTTTTACATTTTTTAATTTTGTTCTGTTTCTCTTCATTTATTATTGTTGTTACTCGACACTTTAAATTTTGTTGTTTTTGACGAAAAGAAACAAAATAATAAAACTGTTAAATATAATTATTTAATGTAATTTTTTGTTTAAAAATAAAATTATACTATAATGATTCGTCGTATTTTCGTAATGATTCGTTTTGTTTCTTGGAAATGTTGAAACAATATTTGAAATATTTTTAAGATGGGTGTCCCAAATTTTGTTGAATATTAAAGAAACGTAGTACATAGATTATACGTAGTACGCACACGATTATATGTAGCGTTACATTTTTGACGTGACGAATTTTTCCTTCTGTAGACGCCAGTCCCAAAAAACATCTGCATGTTAATTTAAATCCAAATTAGAGTTCATATATTTTATTGTAATGTTTGTGAAAACTAGAAACTCAGTGCGAAAAATTGATTTTTGCATGATGTATGTTCTTGAAAATGGCGCCAACTGTGCCGAAATATATTGAACAACAAAATAAATTTCTCTTATGGAATTTGTTGGAAAATTTTAATTTAATTTTTACACAAATCCTGTAATCCTCATCACTTTGAGTAGCGGTCAAAACGAAAAAGAAAATTATTCTTCAACCCAAAAAAGAAAATTCATCAAGTTTAGATTCCCTTTATCATTTTTTTTGTTTTTTAAGCACCGTTTGCGAAGTACTGAGCTTCATCGTAAGAAGAATAGTTTATCCCCCCAATTTTTAAACTATTGACCGAAAAATCTAATAAAATGATAAATATTAGCACTTGCTAAAAAACTTAATTAAAATTGTGATCAATAACTTTCAAAGGTATCAGGACACAAATTTTCGCAAATTCATAAAGTAATTTATAGCAGAGGAAATTCAATAAATAAAATTCTGCATCGAAATATATTTAAGTATTAGAAAATATCCTCCATAAATTCAAGTTTAGATCATAAAGGAAATGCTGTATGGAAATGAATTAATTACACATACCCTTTCGTGCAGGATATCGTTAAAGGGATCTTTTAAAATTGAGGTTTTTTTAATCACTTTTCATTTTTAAGCCTCGTCTGTAAAATATTAAACTTCAAAATTTATATGTATCCTGAAACTTTCTCTTTTAACGATAAAAAATGTAAATATGGTATCGTTGCTTTGTCACTTTTCACAGCAAAATAACAGAAAAACACGAGTCGACTTTCGGCTTTTACACCATCATCAGGTGAAAAACTTAACTAAAAATTGCTCTTTTTGGCGAAAACTATTTATAATATAGATCGGAGCAAATAATGCATTGGTGGGGGATGCTAAAGACAGAGACAGAGACAGATACAATCACAGTATACAATAAAATTAAAAGTTTTTGTATTGTTTGCAAAGGTAGTTTACAGCGAAATTTATTTTTAAAAACTGGTTAGGTCCAATATTATTAAATTGACCGGAGCACACTGGGGAAAACCAGACACGTGAAAACAGCGGCGAACGACAATTACCAGAAACAAAGGAAATCATACAGACATCTGTCTGTTGATATGCACGAGGGGTTACACCCAGCAGGTAGCTGCTTTTGTTAAACTAAAAGGTTTGTTAAATGAAGTAAAATCAAAAATATTGTAAAAAGACTATTTAAATATTAATTACCAGGAATGGATAAAATTTTTAAAATGGGTCCTATCAACTAAACTATTCGAAAACAAAACGTGAGATGCACCGTGTTATAGATTTAATAAAGGCGATTTGTTTAAATCAATTTGGTCATTCAAGATGACATGGTTTGGATCTTTGTTCAATTTGTTGATTTCCAGGGCTTCCAAAATGTTGAGTTTGCGGCCTTTTTTACAAATATGTAATATTTTGGGTTGTTGATCGGGTTTTACCGAATGACCTGTTTCTAGTAGATGTAAACCAAAGTTGGAAATGTGTTTCTGGGTAGTGATATGTTCCTTATATCTGGTTTCGAACGTTCGACCAGTCTGACCTATGTAAGACGCGTTACACTCCGAACAATCTAGACGATAAACTCCACATTTCTTCATGGGGTCGGATTTTTCTTTAGCGTTATAAAGGAAACGGCCAATAGTATGTGTGGAATGATAAGCGGGATATAGATCAAATTGTAAGAACATGTTGCCTATTTTTTGAGAGATGTTTCCTAGATATGGGAGGGAAATATAATGTTTAGAGTCCGAATTAGTTAGAATAGTTGGATAGATTTGTTCTATGGCTAGACTTCTTTGTTTTTTACGGATTAGTTTTTGGATAAGCTTGGATAGTTTTTGGATAATTAGCTTTCGCTATCCCGCTATCTCCAAAAGACCGTGAAAAGGAATTATCGATCATACAACAAATAGCAGTTAACAATGGTTTTGCTCCACACATTATCCAAAAACTAATCCGTAAAAAACAAAGAAGTCTAGCCATAGAACAAATCTATCCAACTATTCTAACTAATTCGGACTCTAAACATTATATTTCCCTCCCATATCTAGGAAACATCTCTCAAAAAATAGGCAACATGTTCTTACAATTTGATCTATATCCCGCTTATCATTCCACACATACTATTGGCCGTTTCCTTTATAACGCTAAAGAAAAATCCGACCCCATGAAGAAATGTGGAGTTTATCGTCTAGATTGTTCGGAGTGTAACGCGTCTTACATAGGTCAGACTGGTCGAACGTTCGAAACCAGATATAAGGAACATATCACTACCCAGAAACACATTTCCAACTTTGGTTTACATCTACTAGAAACAGGTCATTCGGTAAAACCCGATCAACAACCCAAAATATTACATATTTGTAAAAAAGGCCGCAAACTCAACATTTTGGAAGCCCTGGAAATCAACAAATTGAACAAAGATCCAAACCATGTCATCTTGAATGACCAAATTGATTTAAACAAATCGCCTTTATTAAATCTATAACACGGTGCATCTCACGTTTTGTTTTCGAATAGTTTAGTTGATAGGACCCATTTTAAAAATTTTATCCATTCCTGGTAATTAATATTTAAATAGTCTTTTTACAATATTTTTGATTTTACTTCATTTAACAAACCTTTTAGTTTAACAAAAGCAGCTACCTGCTGGGTGTAACCCCTCGTGCATATCAACAGACAGATGTCTGTATGATTTCCTTTGTTTCTGGTAATTGTCGTTCGCCGCTGTTTTCACGTGTCTGGTTTTCCCCAGTGTGCTCCGGTCAATTTAATAATATTGGACCTAACCAGTTTTTAAAAATAAATTTCGCTGTAAACTACCTTTGCAAACAATACAAAAACTTTTAATTTTATTGTATACTGTGATTGTATCTGTCTCTGTCTCTGTCTTTAGCATCCCCCACCAATGCATTATTTGCTCCGATCTATATTATAAATAGTTTTCGCCAAAAAGAGCAATTTTTAGTTAAGTTTTTCACCTGATGATGGTGTAAAAGCCGAAAGTCGACTCGTGTTTTTCTGTTATTTTGCTGTGAAAAGTGACAAAGCAACGATACCATATTTAATATGGATTTTCACAAAGTAAACCTGTCTAGTATTAATTATTTGAAAAGTGCTAGTCAAGCAGTACAAATTAAATATTTCTACCGTTTTCATCTAAAACAAAAAGTTTTCTCACAAAACATTTGGTTCAACAATCAGTGCTTAAAATATAAACTCACTCCAAAATACGTTAATATAAAATCAAATAATTCTAGTGTAACTGCGCAAAAGACAATAGATAAAGCAAAAGTGTTGTGGTTAAAAGAAGAAAATAAAAAGTGGTTCCTTCAGCGTGATAGTTTTCGTACATATTTAAAACTTTTACATTCCGAACTTTCGTTTAAACTTCATCCGATAGAATTTGACTTACTAGAAGACAAAATTTATAGTGCAGTTAGTGATATAATTTATAAAAAATACACTCAACAAGTCAAGAAACTAACAAAACTTAAACAAAACCAACTAAAACCATTCAGAAATAGTGCTACACCAATATCAAATATTCAGTTTTCCCCACGGGTTGTAAATCTTTCTAATAGTGAATTTTCAGAAAATGAAATGGCTCTACTTAACAAAGGTAACAAATTTTCTTTTACTCCATCCAACCAGTTAATCAGTAAAGAAAACCTCGCTATCTTTTCAGAACTTGGTATTCTGAGAAATCAGTCTTTAATCGAAAATCCAGACAGTTTGAAACATCAGATCGCTAAACTTATCTCTGACACAGTTACTCGTTTTCCAAAGTTAAATTTTAACCATACTTTAAAAACAATCAAACAAAAAATTGATCAAGATAATCTCATCATCACCAAAGCTGATAAAGGTAATACTTCTGTTATTTTATCCAGAACTGATTATAACAATAAAATTTTATCTTTCTTAAATAGTTCCGATGTCCAAATACTAAATAAAGATCCAACAAATTCCTTTTCTAAAGATATTAAACGCCACGTTGAAAATTTGAAATTCCTACCATTGTCATCAACTGATAAATACCACCTCATACCGATGAACTCAGAACCACCAAAGTTATACGGGCTTATCAAACTCCACAAAGAAAACAATCCTATCAGACCAGTGGTCTCATACTCAAATGCTCCCTGCAAAAAACTCTCAGAATACCTCAATACATCCTTCAAAAACATTACACAATTTCAACCCAAATATTCCATAAAAAATTCTGTCGATCTCTGCAACAAATTAAATAGTCTTCACCTTTCACATAGTTCTTTCAGATTAGTTTCTTTTGACGTGTCTAATATGTTTCCAAGCGTTCCTTCTGATGAATGCATCCCGATTATTCAAAACATTCTAAACAACAAAAATATTTCTTCACATATCCAAAAAGAACTTTTAAGCTCATTTAAAATTTGTCTTCAACAAAATTATTTCATGTTTAATAACCAAGTTTATTTACAAAATTCTGGTTTACCTATGGGCTCCCCCCTCAGCCCCCTTCTGGCAGACATCTTCATGGATAACTTAGAACATTCTATTATAAATAATCCACTTTCAAAAAATCATATCATTTTCTGGTTTCGATATGTTGATGACATCCTGGTCGGTTTCAAAGGTACAGACAGACAGTTGGACAACTATTTAAAATACCTCAATAGTCTTCATAAACAAATTAAATTTACCAAAGAAATAGAATCGAACAATTCCATCAATTTCCTAGATATAACTATTAATAGATCAGACACAAAATTCTCATATAAAATCTTTCGCAAACCCACATTCTCAGACACTACAATCCCCGCTGATTCACTCACTCCATTTTCTCAAAAAATAGCAGCTTACCGATCTATGCTACATAGAGCTTTCGCTATCCCGCTATCTCCAAAAGACCGTGAAAAGGAATTATCGATCATACAACAAATAGCAGTTAACAATGGTTTTGCTCCACACATTATCCAAAAACTAATCCGTAAAAAACAAAGAAGTCTAGCCATAGAACAAATCTATCCAACTATTCTAACTAATTCGGACTCTAAACATTATATTTCCCTCCCATATCTAGGAAACATCTCTCAAAAAATAGGCAACATGTTCTTACAATTTGATCTATATCCCGCTTATCATTCCACACATACTATTGGCCGTTTCCTTTATAACGCTAAAGAAAAATCCGACCCCATGAAGAAATGTGGAGTTTATCGTCTAGATTGTTCGGAGTGTAACGCGTCTTACATAGGTCAGACTGGTCGAACGTTCGAAACCAGATATAAGGAACATATCACTACCCAGAAACACATTTCCAACTTTGGTTTACATCTACTAGAAACAGGTCATTCGGTAAAACCCGATCAACAACCCAAAATATTACATATTTGTAAAAAAGGCCGCAAACTCAACATTTTGGAAGCCCTGGAAATCAACAAATTGAACAAAGATCCAAACCATGTCATCTTGAATGACCAAATTGATTTAAACAAATCGCCTTTATTAAATCTATAACACGGTGCATCTCACGTTTTGTTTTCGAATAGTTTAGTTGATAGGACCCATTTTAAAAATTTTATCCATTCCTGGTAATTAATATTTAAATAGTCTTTTTACAATATTTTTGATTTTACTTCATTTAACAAACCTTTTAGTTTAACAAAAGCAGCTACCTGCTGGGTGTAACCCCTCGTGCATATCAACAGACAGATGTCTGTATGATTTCCTTTGTTTCTGGTAATTGTCGTTCGCCGCTGTTTTCACGTGTCTGGTTTTCCCCAGTGTGCTCCGGTCAATTTAATAATATTGGACCTAACCAGTTTTTAAAAATAAATTTCGCTGTAAACTACCTTTGCAAACAATACAAAAACTTTTAATTTTATTGTATACTGTGATTGTATCTGTCTCTGTCTCTGTCTTTAGCATCCCCCACCAATGCATTATTTGCTCCGATCTATATTATAAATAGTTTTCGCCAAAAAGAGCAATTTTTAGTTAAGTTTTTCACCTGATGATGGTGTAAAAGCCGAAAGTCGACTCGTGTTTTTCTGTTATTTTGCTGTGAAAAGTGACAAAGCAACGATACCATATTTAATATGGATTTTCACAAAGTAAACCTGTCTAGTATTAATTATTTGATAAAAAATGTACTAAAATTGTGAAATACTCTCCCGGTAGTGACTGAGGAATCCGTATCCAACACACTCTAGGTGTATTTCTTCTTTCTTTCTTCTTCTGCGCAGTATCAGTATGTGCTGTAATGGCCGACAATGTGTCAAACCATTTGTTGTTTCTTCATTTAAAGCGAGAAATTTTTATTATTTTCAAATTGAAATCGCACACTGACTGTTGATGTTCTGTTTTGCCATTTTTTTTCTTTGTTCGTGTTTTACGAACAGAGAAATTTCGTTAATTTTTCTGGTCGTATCGATTATCGTTTGGTGCTTGCTATTCGCTTCGTGACCGTTACAAATAATGCTCTGTTACAATTACTTATTTGCGTGAAATGAACTATTGTACTATAGAAAATGAACAATACATTACAATAACAACAACAATAACTACAGTCTCAAACACAGTATGTACGGGTATAATATGCTAAATAGTTGTTAGCGCACCGTAAATATAAAACGAATCGTACCAGGTATTTACCTAGTTATATAAAATACAATATAGCGTATACAGACACGGATAAATTTACCATAGACACTTAACTTTTAAACTTCTATTGTGTGAGTTCTAGTTTTCACTTTTTCTAACATGGTTATATTTTTGAGGTGGGGGGCGAAAGGGTACAGAAGAACAAAATCGTAATGCGATGATAGTGTTACCGATGCGTGGATTCCGAATTACCCGTTTTCACTAACGAAATTACCCGATTTTACACGACAGTAATGTATACTTCTTTTCATTGATTAAATAGTAATAAAAATTCGACGCTTGAAGCTTTATTTTGTGCAACCGCTTATGCGCAGACGGTCTAATATGAATTTGAAATAATAAAATGGTTTAAGCTGTTTTCTTTAAAAAAAACTATTGAAAAACTATTTCTATTGGCAAACTATTGGCAACACTGCGCGACAATGCTACGTATAATCCAGTACGAATTACGTATAACTTGAATATTATATTTTAACGGAACTTGCATAAGCTTCCGTTCCGTATATATACTAAGGATTATAGTAACATGTCACTACAGCGAATTGTTGTTTTTTATGAACTTTCTTGGATAATTTAAGTCAGTGTTTTTCAATCTTTTCCATGGCGCGACCCCCTTAGTATGGAAAAATATTTCGCGACCTTCTTAGTATGGAAAAATATTTCGCGACCCCCTACCCTCCGCTATTACCAACTTTTATTTTTTTGTGTTATAAATATCGAATCCGTTCATCATCATTAATTATTTTCATAGTTAGGTATCGATTAAATACGTAATTAAGGACCTGAAACTGGCGTATTTTTATATTGACATCAAAATTGACGACTTATAGTAGCTTCTGAAGGCGCACCTGGCGTAAAAAGTGACATTCACACTCACGACGGTCGTCACCGTTTAACACTTCCGAGAGTAATCCATTTGAATTCTTTGAATTGTGAACTCGCGTTAGTGTTTAAATTTATTGAATTGCCTTGTTTAGTAGTTGCTCACTTATTATTGTCTAATATTCAAAATTCTACACTCATTGTAATTATTGAAAATGGATAAGTTTTTGAAAACATATGCACAACCATCAACTTCAAGTTCCAATGAGAGTAATAAAACAAAACCAAAGAAAAAGTGTCTATATGACGACAATTATTTAAAATTCGGATTTACTGTTATTGAAAATAAGTCGCAATTTTGAAACCATCGCGCAAAAGTATGAAACTCTCATATTAATGTAACCATTAATTAACCTTCTCTTTATTAAATATCATATATTGAACTAGAGTGGCTTTATTTACTGCGACTCTCTCAGAAAGGCTTTGCGACCCCCAGGGGGTCGCAACCCACAGGTTGAAAAACACTGATTTAAGTTATACGTTGACTTGAATTGAGTGAATGCTTGTGACTCAATTAGTAATTCTCTTCATTAAAAATTATATAAAAAATGTCACCAAATAAATAACTAATGTTTATTCTTGTGTGTCCATATCCATGTTTCAATGTTCTTCTGGGTAGTGAAGTTTGGCGTCCATAAATTAAACTATGGAGTAAAAAACTTCCTAGCATCTTTACCTAGTGATTTGGCAAAGTTACACAATTTTTTGCTTACCACAAATAATTAAATGGATTATGAAACTGGGTTTTCATTCCTGGGTAGTTTATTTTAAATCATAGCATTTACGATTGTGAAATAGGTAGTGTAAGGATTTAATTTGCTCTATGCTGTACAATCGAATAATAACAAGAAATAAACTAAAATACTTAGATAATTGAATTTTGATATTAGAATAAGACGGAAAAGAATCCGTGCCATTGCAAAATTGCTTTCAAACTATTTTGTAAAAACATTTTCAATATTCATAAGCAATTGAGCGTATTAAAACGATTTTGATATGAGAGATTTCCGTAAAAATAATTAACTAACTTTATTTCAACGAACGCCCATTGAGCGGTCGTCGTCAAAGGGTCTAATTTTAAACAGATGAGATAACACTGAAGTCGGATGATCAAAAACGGTTCCAGGCAATAAATTGGGACTCATTATTAATTTTTTATTTCAATTTTCGAAATTTTTTTACGAGTTAGTTGTTTTTGAATGATTTCACCGGTTTTTTTAATGGTTTAATAAATTTTTTAATACCTATTATGTAAAATTAATTGGAATGTGTATAAAAAAATTGAAGTTTATAAATATTATTGTTGCAGATACTAAATTTTTTTATTGTTAGTACGCCTTTTTTATTTAAATTTTTTTTTTAAATACAAATTTTAAAACTTTATGGGTGTTTAAAAATAATAAAAATTTAATATAATCGGTGTTACATAGTGGAAAAAAAATCAAAAAATTTGAATTTATTTTTGAATCGATCGTAAAAATGTTAGTTACTGTTTAATATCAAAGGTCGTTAATTATATTTATATAAAAAAATTACTGGCTGTTCCATCAGAAAAGGCTTTTTCTATTTTATAAGTTTCGTTAACTGCTATAAGTATTGAAGATACTTACGGTTTAAATTATGTAAAAAGAATAACTTAGTGACGTAATCGAGCACACTTGACTTTTTCAGGCACCACAAATCGCAGTTTAGATACAAGATAGTTGAAATTGAAACGCTAAAGACATACACTTAAAAGTTAGTCATGAGTTTTTGATTTCGTTCTGTCGATTTTCTTCGACACAGTCAGAAGCTTAAGGAAAGAGAAAATAGTCTTCAGTAGTGCGAGTTAAATTTTTTACCGAAATTTTATCTTTTTAATAATAATAACAATAATTTCATACTTAGATTTACTTAAGTCTCACTGTTTAATCTAACTTAAATCATCTTCGCAACGTTTCATAGTAAAAAAATCAAAACTTTGATATCGTTTACAGTTTGAAATTAGTTTTCGATTTTTAACAAAACTGTACGCGTAAGAATTAAATTTCTTCAAGATATTTGATTATTTTGATAGTAAAAAATAAAAATTTCTGATAAAAATTATCCAAATTTCAGTACTTAAGCCCGCATCATACGACACTTGTTTCGCTGCTTGATTTCGTTGCTCAGTTCCAAGCGATTTGCTGTGCTGGGCACTGTGATCGCTCCTCTGCGATGCTAGCTACACATGATGTATGTTGTTGGCCTGAGTCTACAGAGTACAGGTAGTTCTAATGCGTTTACCGTCACTATCGTACCCACGTGAGGAAAGCGACCTTTTTATTGGCTAATGGTTAAGTATATAACCGAGGACGGTAATAGGGTAATGGCGCCATTTTCCGTCGCTACAGCCAGCACAGTTTCTGTAATGGTTGCCAGCGCCAGTTCTAGTATCGTATACAATATTGCATCGTATGATACAGGCAATATTCTTTAGCAAATAAACACCAATAGTGCGATTTTTGAGATGATTGTGTAGTGTTATGATATGGTATCATGTATTATTTTTAGAAGAAAAGGAAACTAACATATTTTGTGTGTTAGTGTTAATATGGTTTGCATAGAAATAATAATAACATACCATAATGCAGTACGACACATTTCAAGAATCACATCTCAAGCCTCCTGTTGCAAGGGCTGTACGGTAGGGAAGACTCAGAATCCCCAAAATACACCTACTTTTGTTAATACCGAATCTTCAATGATTGATTAATTATGGATGGCGCAATTGACTTTTTATATTATCGTAACTCTATTAATGTATTTTAATTGAATTAATGTGTGTATTATAATTTATGAAATCACATAAAATACCGTCTATAGCTATATATAATTATTATTATATACACGTTGATAGAAAAGAACGTCTATACTTAGCGTACTAGCGCGGTTGTAATTATCAAAAGACGTTAATACCCACATACATAAGTGAATATGTAATGTTATAAATGAGTATATATAAAATATTGTACATATATTAACGAACTAACTATGTATGTAGGTACTGAAATAACAAATTAAAGTCTGCGTGTGTAGTACGTAAAACAGTTTTATTAGCGGCTATTTGAATGTGTTTTCACTGCCAATGTTTTCTTTTTTTTATATCTTTGCCATTATTAACAATAATTTTGTTACTAAATTTGAATTTTTTTTTTTATAATCCATTGGTGAGAACTAGAAATATTATGACTGTTTTTTGTAATAAAATTTTTAATTCGTTACAAAACAGAATTTCAAAACGCGTTAAATTAGAATTCCTCAGTGGCTGGAGTTTATCACAACTTTCGGAGGCATTTAATTACTTTGGCCTTGCTACCGACGACAGGCTAGATTGGCTGCGGTAAATTATTTCCAGCCCTCGGTTAATGTTAAGCTAGTTTTGTTATTGATAACTTTTATTTAAACCAAACTTTTTTTGTCCAGGAGGTATTGGCGCATGAGTACCGAAAACTATTCCACCTCAATTTTTTTATGCGTTCCTGATCAAATTGCCCTACTGATGATATAAATGCATGTTGCCATGGTGCAACCCGGGGCCATATTGTTTAAACAATTGCAATGAATTGTTATTTTTCAACCGGACAAATTTTTTTTATATTCTTTATTTGAAATACAAATAAAAAATTTCCTATGGCTTTTCACGATAAAGTTAACATTTTTAGAGATATGAATTTTTAAAGGTTCGAAAAATCTCAAATTTGGGTACTTATGACCCATGAAAATTATATTTAAAAAAAAAAAAAATTATAAATAATATTTTTTTTAAAATTCTTTATACAATAGTTAATAATATCCTTAATAGAAATTTAAAAAAAAATCATTGTTTATACCTGTTTTTTAATTGTTAATTTCGGGCGCTCACAAGCATGCGTCGCCTACCTTTAAAATACCTTTAAGTATTTTTTCAACCGGATAAATTTTTTTTATATTCTTTGTTGAAATACAAATAAAAAAGTTCCTGTGACTTTTCACGATAATGTTAATATTTTTAGAAATATGAATTTTTAAAGGTTCGAAAAATCTCGAACCTTTAAAAATTCATATCTTGTACAAATATTCGTACAAATTCGTACAAATATTAAATTCTCCATCAATACTCGCAAGTATGTGGACAATTTTTCGCAGCAAGGAAAACAGTCCCTTTTTTCACATTTTTCAGGTTAAAATTAAAGATGAAAAAAATTTTTTTTCCTAAAGTACCCAGCATAGCCTTGTAGGAAATTTATTCCAGATTCCAAAACTGCCCTTCAATTTTCCGTCCGATCTCTGGTTATTGAGATATCGATGGTTAAAGCAAAAAGGATCTTTTTGCATTCAAAGTTGGATATCTTCGGAACAATTCAACGCACAGAAAAATTTTAAAAAGGAAATTGAAGCTAAATAAACAGGCTATCAGGTCAATACCATGGCTTTACTGTAAAAAAAATTTTCAAGCCCGTAGACCGAAAAAAAAAGAGCAAAAAATTTTCAATTTTCATTTTTTGTGTTATTCCTTAGGATTGCTCGATAATTGTGACTCCCAAAATTTTTTGGACGAAAGATCTCAAAACTAGAATCTTGAAGCTTCAAAATGCGGACAATTTTTTATCATCTCGATACGACCATTTTTCACGTAAATACAACTCTTCAAAAATAACTAAAAATTTAGCAATTTTTTTTTTGTTCCCTTAATTTTTTGTAGTAGTATATTTTCTACATAAAAAATGAAAAGATTTGATTTTGTCTTCTTTTACCCCGCCCTACCCTATATAAATTTGTAATTTATATAGTAGGTATATGTATACAACGGCACTTATCTCTTTTGAATCAGCAGTATTCAAACATTAATTGAAATTGATCTAAATGATTAGTGTTTAATTACAAATTTGAACATTTTGTTGTTATATAGTTCCGTGATAGTTGTGTATGTTGTAGGTTTACAAAATGTATTCTGTTTAGAAACATATGTAAAATGTATTCAAATATATCTATTATACCAAATATAAATTTAATGGTAAATGCAGTTAATGGAGTTGGTAAATGTGTCAAAATTCGAAAGTGTTATTTTAACATTGAGCACTGTTTCTAGAAAAATCTACACTGTAGCAGTCTGGAATTATCTAAACTTTTCTATGTAAAACATTAACCAATCAACATTGAATTTTTAAGGAGGTTTTGTTGTAATGCTTCGTACAGAAAAGTTTTCACTACTAATTTTTTCCTTCTCGGTTTTAGGGCTACAAAGAAAAATTTCTAAATCCTTTTAGTTTTGTCCGTCCGTTCCTACTCTATATGGGAGCAAATTCACCATTATTCAGGCCAAATTTTCAGTGAGTAACTGTATCAATATATTTGGCCTGTTAATTGCATCAATCAATTAAAAATTGAACCTACTTACGGCCATACTGTTATCAAGTACAGTAGAATCCAGATTATCCAAGGCTACCTCTGCTAATATGGAGGCTCAATGTATTTTAAGGTTATAATATATTTGTACATAATATGCGTGCTACAGGTATAGAGCTCAGTTAATACATATAGTACTTTCCTGTGGGGATAGAATATTTTCCTGTCCTTATATCCAGGACAGCGAGAGAAGTGACGCCCTCCCGGGCACAATAAGAAATTTTCAAACATTTTTCTCCAAAAACACAATTGACGAGCCAAAAAAAAATCGTCTTCTCAATTTCTCCAAGCCCCCAATCGAATCTGTGGACCCCTTTTTTAGATTCGGGCCCCCGGGCAATTGCTCCAGCTGTCCTAACCTTTCGCCGGCCCTGCCTATATCTTGTAGGAATTGTTAGAAAGGCTTCTTTAAATAAAGTTAGTGTTTCTTTTAAGACTTAAATGTCCTTTCAAAGTTTATTCCCGAAGTTATGAAAACTCTAGTCACTGATGTAATGCATGTCCAACACTCACTTGACGAATGGTTTTACTCACTTTTACCCTTTTATAAGCCGATTTACCGTACAATTTAATTTCAAATAGACATATATTACATGTTCATGTATGTATGTGTGTGTTCGTAGCAAAATACTATTAAATAAACCAATTTAATTCTAAATACAAATTCATCTATCTTTATCTAAACTTTATATTAATTACATAGATTATGGGCACTAGTTCGTTGTTTAGGTGTACTATATACATATGTTTATGGTCATTTTATACGTTTAATTCAACGTTAATTGTCAAATTATTGTTTGCATATCAACTATGTACATATCTTTAATATATACACATTATACAGGCTGATTTAAAAGTCATTAATTCACTTACAATTAAATTACACTGCGTGGTACGATTTCGGTACCCGGAAAACTGATTGCTATTTTAGTTTTCTGTTAGCTAGAGTATATTGGCAGTGCTTGTCTTTTGTTTCTATCACGTCTTGATTTTGAGGTACACACCGATAACTCTTTTTTTGAAATATCCTGATTGCGTCCATATTAGTACACTACTGCTTCGATTGAGAGAAAGAAAAATGCGTATGTATTGGTCACACGGATAAGTAATCACAGAGTATACACGATCAGTAATACTGTCAGTATTTACTGACAAAAATAATGAATCATTATTTTTATTGTATAAATTATATATGTATACGAATACGTCAGTATTATCAATACACGATCAGTAATAATGTCAGTATTTCTAAATACTGACAGTATTACTGATCGTGTACAGGCAGCCCTTGTGAACAATTTGTTAAATGCATACAAAAAGATAGGTTGCCGGATGTCATTGAAAATTCATTTCCTTCATTTCAATTTTTCTTTTCTTCCTTCAAATCTTGGAGCTGTAAGTGATGAAAAAGGGGAGCGGTTTCACCAGGATATAAAAAGGCTTGAAGAACGGTTTCAAGGTCGTTGGGATGCAGCTATGTTAGGAGATTACTGTTGGCGTTTAAAGTGAGAAGAAAAAGTTAAATATTTTTCATATTTTTGTGTACAATATGTACTTTTCACTATATATTTTATATTTTAATGTGTGCAAATATTTTAATGATAAGTTTTGCTGTTGGTTTTACTCGAATTATAGTTTAAATAAATTATAATAATTTTTCATTACTAATGAAAATAATGTGTATACTGAAGCGTTACTTTTTAATTTTTTTACTAATAGTTATATATATATTAATTATCGTACCTAAAAAACAGTACCTGATAGAAAAAAAGTACGCATATATTCTTATTGAGCAATGCGTATGAATGAATAAACAGGAAAAATTAAAGTGGGTACTTAATTTTTTTTTTGTAACGCAGTGTTATTTAACGTTTTATAGTTCTGTAGTCAAACTACGGACCCCTAATGCAGTCACGAAGTCTGTCATCTATTCATGCATCCAGCACGCAATTGGCTAGTTTTTTAATGACAATTCCATCATTTTTTTATTGAATAGAAACTTCTTACTTGTCTGAAGACATGCACCACTTTAAGTATAGTAAAATGGTGGGACGAAACAAGTAACCTTTCCCACTCTCTCTCTAATATATCGTGTGAACGACACGCTTCAACTATGAAGCAAAAAAAATATTGCTAAGACATTATTGCTTTGGTTAGTATACAGGAAGATTCCACACTCATGTTTCTTACACGTACGTAATTATGTTTACTGTAAATGGTTGATATTTTAAATCGGTTTTTCTTAAATTTTTTGGAACAGATAAATTTTTTTTACAATTTCAAGGAATCCTCTTGAACTCAATCAGAGTAAATTACAAACAAATTAAAAGATTTTCAAGTATTTCTCAAGAATTTGTTCTCCCTACACTTTTTCTTATATCCTGTTTCTACATCCCTCTACAAAATCACCCTACTGTTGAAAGACATAGTACCTACACTTTCAATACTTTTTGCGTTGTATTGAAAACTCCATAAAAAAAGATCAAACATAAAGGCAGTATGTAAAAATAAATAATAAACAAGGAGGGCAGTATGGAAAAATATTTTAATATCCTAATATGTTATTCTTATCTTTTAAATCGTCAAATCATAATTATACTCTTATCTATATATTGCTCTACCACTTTTAATAGATGTAAAAACACCCCACAGAGCAACAGAAACGACTGACGACTGACGAATTAGGGGTTGTTTCGTTTCATATGAAATTCAACATGCTAACCATCGTATCCCCTTTTAAAATAATCATGTGTTTGGTATTATATCGTTTCTGTGTATGTATGTATTTGTTAAGTTAAAACCCCTGGCTTGTTCAAAATTAACCATGCAAAAGAGAATTTTAACAATAATTAGACGGGCATAAGATCGGTACTATGTGTTTCAAAAGTGTGTGTTTGGATTGTAGTAACTAGTGGTATAATATGCATAACAATATAGGTCGTGTGAACTTTAAACGTACAACATCAGTAGCACCAACACTGTCAGTGGAAAAATTATGGAAGTATGTAGGTATAACTCCATTCAGTTCTAAGTTTTTTAAGTAGGTATTGTAAATGTTTGATCCACTATTTTTTCGTTCCTTATAAGTTATTAAGTGAGAAAAGTCTTCCTTTGAAAAGTTTGGCCTGTTTGAAAGTTTGAAAAGTTTGAGTCTATGTTTGGTCTTCCTTTCAGCACCATATTATGCACTTTAAAAAAAATATTTCAATTTGAGAGCATGCAGTAGATAAGTAAAGCCCAATTTATATTAAATGAAAGTGACTCATACCAAAAATAAAATTTTGTTACAAATAAAATTTATTAGAATTTCTACTATTCTTTCTCAATATATTACAAGCTTGTCTGATACATAAATTTATGTGAATGAGTCATTTTCAGTTCATATAAATTAGAGGATATGTTTATTATATGATCTCCAAATCACTTATTAAGCCGGGAGTACACATGCCTGCAAATTGGGAAAGTAGCTTGCGTACCAGTTCCTGGCTTATGCCAGCAACTGATAGACTGAAGATACATTTGCAAGTAATTGACATGCAAGTAACTTGTATGACTGTTCGTGGCAAGGCCTGGAAAGGCAAGCGTGGATACACATGCCAGTCACAGACTGTCTGTGTCGTTAAAAAGTTTGTTTGTTTAAACATTTTTGAATGTTTGAGGCGAATTATGGAAAGGATTCGAAAGGAATTAAATAGAGTATTGTTACTTGCAACAGAATATATTGGAAAGTTAATGTGACCCAAATCGAACTCAAAAAAAAGAAAAATTTGGGTGAGAATTTGGTCGACTTTCGGCCATTACGCCATCCTCAGGTGAAAAACACAACTAAAAACTGTTCTTTTAGGCGAAGCTATTATTTATATTATAAAAATGAAGTGAATAATGTATTAGTGGGGGATGTTAGAGATAGAGGCAGATATAAGTATATCAAAACAAATGTAAGGGAAATCCCAAGTTAACAAATTTTTCGATAAAAGTAAAATTTTTGTATTATTTGCATAGGTACCTACAGCGAATTTTATTTTAAAAGGGTTAAGTGTAATCTGATTAAAATGACTGAAGTAAGTTGGGAAAAACACGACATTTACGACACGTGAAAACAGCGGTGAACGTTAATTACAAGAAATAAAGAATAAAATATACAGGTAACGGTCGGTGCTAAATTGTCAAAAATAGAGATATGTATTAATTTGCACGAAAAGTTACACCCCGATTAGGTGGTAGCTTTTGTTAAACTAAAAGAATTGTTAAAAGGATGTAAAATCAGAATTATTGTATAAGACAATTTGACTATAAATATTAATTAATTAATTAATTAATTAATTTATTCATTTATTTTGATAATTTTACTGTAAAAAAAGGAAAGAAATATTGAAAACTAGAAAAAAATTCTAACCTACACCTTGCCAAAATCTGTAGGATTTTGGGTGCCATTGATAACCTCGATACTTACTGGAGATATCGGTTATCCTGAACGAGTTTGAAATGGATACTTAAATTAGTTTTTTTCTGTTATGAATTAAAGAGAAAAAGTCTAATAAAGAGGTGATTTTTATTATGTGTCGAAGTGAAAAATCAAAAGAAAATTGCATGAGAACACAAATTCAGGAAAAAGTTTTTATTTTGTCGACTAGTGTTACTACAGCTTTAATTATAATTTTTTTGTTATATTAGCCTTCAGTTGATATAAATATAGGTATTAATTAAATTAGTTTAAATTACATACCCTTAAAAATTTTCCATTTTTTATTGAAATTAGTAATATATACGTAATGTAACAATATTGGTCTCAGTCGGCACAAATGACATCAGCATGGCAAATAAGTGTGTTAATTTTAATGCAACGTATAAAATTATTAATAATTTTGAGTGTCACTGTAACTAAATCGTCATTCAAAACTGAATGAGAGAACACACATTCATAAAATCGGGGAACAATAAAATTAAACTGTTTCTGGAACATCATATAACCATTTTATGTTTCACTAGAAAAAGCGAGATACCCGTATTGGTATAACTAATTGGTTAAAGTGTAACGAAATATTTTATATTACCCTTGGTGTTTCAACATAATATTCAAATTGTGAATATTATCCCCTAAATATTTAAAACGGAAGGTTATTTTCTAGCCCCAGGTCTGTTGATCTGCAGGTATCCAATCTGTGATATTTATCTGTATTGTAACACTAATTTTATTTTTTTCAATTTTTATTGTGTTACTTGTTTAAATCCATTATAGAAAATTCACCGAATTCACAAGGGGATCCGTAGAGGGCAGGGGGATGTGGGCAAGTTTTTGTATGTGTGACAGATGGTGTAGAAAAAAATGAAAAAGGTCATTTCAGAGATTTCAAAATAAGATTATTTTACCTTTGAAATTTTATTTATTTTTATTTTTAGGGAGTGATTTACAAGTAATTGTTGTTGCCAATGCAGTAGAACCTGTTTTAAACAATAGTTGGCTGCATTCAGCGAAAAGTAGTGTTTTGGTTTTGTGGTAGCCTTCTAATTCGCTAATTTTTCCTACTTTTGAATTTAAAAAAAAAAATTTAGGTCAAGAGGACATACATTTTGTGTTAATTTTTCAGATTTATCAGAGTTAGTTAAACTTTTTTATTCAATATTTTACTTCCACTTAAGATAATTGAAAATCGTCAAAAATTTTAACGATTTTGTTCATATATTATTATAAACTCAAAGAACGCAAAGTAAGTTAGTCCTTTGTAAAAATTCTTACTGGTTTCCATATATATCTACCAAAATATATATAATAAAAAAGATGAGAGTAGTTCTTATTATTAAACAAAACCGAAAAATTATAAGTTTTTTCAGTTATTGACGAATATAGTTTTATTAAATGTTTAAAAATGAAACAATTTTCTTACATTTTAAGGTTATTTTGTTACAGATTCAGTTAAAAAAAATCCTGTAAGCTTACGAGATTGTATACTACATAATACAATCTCAAGTAAGCTTACATGATTTTTTGTAACTGAATCTGTAACAAAATAACCTTAAAATGTAAGAAAATTGTTTTATTTTTAAACGTTTAATAAAACTATATTCGTCAATAACTGAAGAAAACTTATAATTTTTCGGTTTTGTTTAACAATAAGAACTACTCTCATCTTTATTATTATATATATTTTGGTAGATATATATTCTAATGTAAGTTAGGTACTTATAGCATTCTTTTGCTTTACACAAATATTGTGTTACTTCCTTGTTGTTCAAAACAGGTTAACATTTTTATTCTGTTAAATCGCAATTTGTGTTAATATTTTCATTTAACACAAACACGAAATGTTACATTAACGCAGGGTTGTGTTACTTATTTAACACAAAAATTTTAACCACTGGTTTTTTTTACGCAGAACACAAATTTTTTTACTGTGTACTCGTATATGTTGTTTTTTAAATTCTTTAAAAATATTGCCGGCTTCTAGGGAAGTTTACTTCGAAAGTGCACGGACTGTATAGTGTTAATCATAATGATGATATCCCACTCAATAACCTTTTTCGTTTAAAATGCAGTATTTAAAATAAAATTTTAAATTGGGGTTTTGATGACACTGAGAAAAATTATAAGAGAATTTTCTCCACTGCACAGAAAAATGTGTTCATTTTTTTTTCTCAACTTTATTTTTATAGTTCAGTGATATTCGATTATACGTAGCTTTCGACTACCCGTACCCATGAGATCGTATAGTCTCCCCCTTTTTTTCTAGTATTTGATTAAACACTCAAAGTGAAATCGTGCCTTTACCTATTTTATTTATTTCCTTTTATATTTATAACATATCGTTAATTTGCTGCTCCTATAAATAAAATACCAGTTAAACATGTAAAGGTTACGTGAATATGACATTTCAAAAATAATTACCATTTTAAAAACAGGAATTTTCTAGACAATTGCTTCAATTTGTAAATTTCAATGCCACATTACACGAGTACATTACCAGTGCACGTATTAATAATATTAATAAGCAATCAACGGTCAGTACTGGCAGCAGTTAGCAAGCAAATCAGTACCTACCAATGATTGTGGTAATTATGTATTTGATTGAACAGTTAATTGATTTATTATTTATTAATCGGAATAATAAATAGAAATATGTAAGTAACCGAAGTAACCAACCGCGACTCATTCAAAACCAAACGATAAAATTATAGATACAACATCTATAAGATAAAATAATAATAGTTATTACTTATTACTGATTATGAATTTTATGTAATTTGTAATTTAATTAAAAAATAGGAATTGTAAGATTAAATATTTTTTTCTTACCACTAAAGTAATTGTTCAAGTGGCTTCAAGTGATATTGAGCTAAGGAGCAGTTAGTCGATTAATCGACTAAAGTTATTTTTAAGATAAAATTAGTTATTAGTGGGAAATATCAAGCATACAATAGCTGATTAATCGATTAAATGTTCAGTCGAAATCATGAATAGGGTAACCTATGTAATTCTTTCAAAAAAAATGTTTCCTTTTGAATTTAATTATTAATTTTTTATTTATTTATTTATCATTTATTTTTATTTTAATTTTTTTTTAAGAAAAAGAAAGATGTGATATCGTGCGTACTCTTTCTCATCCTCGTATCTGAAAAGTCCCAATTTTTGGAGACACTTAAGATTTGTGCTAATTACACCCTTGATGTTGGCTACCTACATATATAAAATATATATAGATAAGTATATATATAAACACAATATTTAATGTTTTTTGTGTGCCCTAAAACATGCAGTTTTCGATATGCGAGATTACGAGGTTGAGAAAGAGTACGCGCGATATATTACATGTGTCAGTAATATAAAAATGAAAAATCGTACAAATAAATATTCTTTTTGTTTTTAATTTTTCAAATTTTAAAAACAACCTAGTGATTTAATCGAGAGTAATATAATCGATTGAAAAATTACTTAATTTAAACAAATTTAGTCGATTAAGCGGATTAATCAATTAATTATCCGACTACTGTCGAGCCGAGGAGCAGTTTGTCGATTAATCAACTAAAGTTGTTTTGCAGACAAAATTAGTTATTAGTTCAAAATATCGCGTATAGAATAGTTGACATCGATTAAATTTTTAGTCAAATTCATGAATAGGGTAACCTAACCTATGCAACTTTTTCCAAAAAAAATTTTCTTTTGAATTTAATTAGTTATTTTTAGTATTTTTTTCTTGTTTACAAAAAGTAGGATACGATATATGTTCAAAAATTTATCATTTAGTCGACTGTAAAATAATCGATTAAACCGAGTAGGTACATAATTAATCAATCATCCGACATCACTAGCAGCTTCTGTATGGTTTCGTCTCCATTGCGAACACCTCATTAAACGTCTGCATTGCGAATTTGCGAACACTAACTAATCTTAAAGGATTATGAATATTTTCAGAGTCTAGATTTCGAATTTGATTTATCACCATCAAAGTTAGGTACCATTTTATATGTCTGATTAGTGTTAAATGCTTAAAAGTTCATTATTAGAGCTAGCAAGAACTGCATGTCCTTCCGTTAAGAGGCACTTGTCGACTATCAATACTTATTTACCGGCGCTGCTGCTGGTAACCAAGCCTTCATTGTTTTTCGTATTTTATAATTCGATCACACCGAAGCTGAAAGTAGCAGGTAGTAAGCAAAACAAATAAAGAAAGATACAGTATCGTGCTAGGTAGATAAAACAACTTACTTAGCGTTTCAGTGTGAACAACTGTTAAATTTATCTCAATCACGAAACTTATTTTAACAAAATTATTTTTACTTTCAAAAACATTTAGCTAATTTGATGATAAAAATAATTTGTTGAATTTTAATCATTAATTACCAATTATTTTTAACAACAAACACAATAAAAAAACTGTTATATTACGTCAATAATAAAATAATAATATTAAAAAAAAATTAATGCAATATATTAATTTAAATTTAAGAGGTTGTGTAGTTTGCGTTTATCAAATTTACGTCTTCGGGACGCAAACGGCTCTAGTAATACTAATAATGACTTTCTATCATGTGTGAGCGGTTTTTTTTTCTAGTTAGTTTCCGTAGCTAATAACATTGATTTGTTTAAGTACATGTCCCGTTATACGTATAGTTAATACAGTGTTTTAATAGTACATCAAGGGCCATATATGTATTTTAGGAATATTTGAATAATTTTAATTTGTCAGAAAACACAAAGGAATATTTATGTTGTCACTAATGGTACGAGTCGACTTGATACAATTGTAGCGCTACAAATCGTTTGTAGCGCTACCAATGTTGCAATGGTGTGTACACTTAAAAGATGTGTTTCGCGCTACATTTGTACCTGCAACATGGTATCGAGGATTCGGTATACAGTCTGTTGCAATGTGTTGCACCAAGTGTGTACACTAGCTGCAACATTTGTATTTCGATACATTCATTTATTTTTTTTACTTTGCTTAGTTTTGTGTTGATATTTTATGTGTGTTGATCAGTGACAAAAATGTCAAAAATAAAATTGCGGTTGCTTTCGTTGTTGCCACGAATTTAAAAAGAAAATATGCCAATCAAAAACGTAAAAAAAAAATTAGTATGATATTGGATCGCGAAAAGTAAAATCAACAAGGGGCTTATAATCAATTGATGACTGAATTATGAAATGGACCTCCTGATTTATATGAAAATTTTTTACGTATGTCCGCAGCAGATTTCAATTATGTATTTATTTATATGTTAATTTCAGGCCAATTTCGGAAAAGATAAAAAACAGGATACAAAAATCAGGGAAGCATACATATTTTTGAAAAATTTTATTACCCTTTGTTTAATCAGTTGGTCGAAATACCGGCATTATGGGCGCAAGCTCAAAAGACCTCCAGAAACCGAGGTGAGGGGAACACAAATTGTATTGTTTCCATAGTTACCAATCAAACCAAGTAATTATGTTTTTATAGGAGTGAGTGAGTAAACTTCTATTCATTAATATGATAGACAAAGATAAATGCAGATGTAGATAAGAAAGTTCTTTTTAGTGTGTGACCGGTAACAGAACTAAAGCACTCTCAGTGTGATGGCTTCGACTCAGAATACAGAAGGTACATTGCTATCTCTATACTCTAGCGAAACCAGTGTCGCCAATTATTCCTCACCGATCCCCACCTATATGTTATGTATATAAACTCAATTTTTGCCCATAATATGTGCTGCTCTGGATGGTAGTGGCAATAATCACATAACAATTATCAACAATTTATGTATACTGGTTCACTGCTTCTGAACGAGTGAATAGAAAGTTGTCTGATTTGCTCAGTTTTGCTCAGTACCAACTATATAATTTTATTTTTACTTTCGTTCTGTATTCTGTGATGGTTTCTCTAATCATGTAGGCGGATAACATTATGTATATAATTTTTGATCGGATATTTATATTCTGTCCATTAGTTTTTTTTTTTTATCACATGATGAGTGTATTCGCACATGTTGAATTATTTATATTTTAAAGCTTTTTTCATTAATTTCTTTAAAAATTTTGTTGACTCCTGGAGAGGTTGACTGCGTCAACATGTGAACTGTATAGTGTTAATATTATGTCCGTTCTTGTACTATTCAGTTCCTTTATGTGATCAAGTGATCATTGTGTAAAAAGAGAAATAAATATAATATTTATAATGCCAAAAAAAATTATTTATTTTCAATGCTATATACAACGTTGTAATTGTTTAACATTTAAATATTTAACAATTGTACGTTACAGGGAATACATACATATGCACGTTCTCCAGTATGTATAATTTATATAAGAAAAATTACCGGAACTAATAACAAACGTTATGACGTGACCGGTTAATTATTAATTTTACTATCTATTTTAAGACATGCAATTGATCGATAGTAATTCACTTATTCACAAATACCATTGAAAAGATCAATCAACTAACCTAGTGTACACGTACAGTCATATAAATCATTCACACACCGCTATATTATAGTCACAATAGTAGATACTGAATTATTATTAGGTACCGGGATTCCTCGGACAGGTCAGGACCGTACTTATTTCAATAAAATTTTGCAACTAAATTACATTAAATTATGCACATTTGAATGAATATAATTGGTCAAAAATTACATTTTTCACCATTTAGAATACTAACAGCATTTTTTATTTGACGAAAGTAAGAAAATTCAAAAAATCGTAAAAAAATTTTGTAAAATATATTGAAAAGTTGTTGAATATTGAGACGGTCCACTATAATAGCTAAGACGTACGTATTTACTAAGATTTTTTATTATTGAAAAACAAATTTTTAACAAGCAACACTTCTATCTCTCAAAATTGAAAACAATAAAAAAAGATGAATTTATTTAATTTAAATGACATGTCACATAAATCACATACATAATATAAACAAAAATACTTTTGATAGTCAATTAAAATTACAGTGGCACTTTTCAACTGTGCAGGTAATAAATAAAAGAAAAAAAAGGATGTTTACATAAAATACGTATAAATAATATTTTGATACACATATGTATGTGTGTGTATGTAACTTGTGTACGTTGTTTTTATGAAAATATTTTGAACTTTTAGTCACATTGAGTGCAATATGTATACCTGCATATGTTAAAGACGAAACTGTCTGATCCAAAAGAAATCCGATACCTGATTATTATTATAGTGTAATTAAAGGGAATTATACTGTGTGCCTCATTAAAATAGAAATTAATGTTAAATTTTATACTTTGTCTAAAATATGTTTTGTCATCAATTTGTTTCTTCTTTTTTTGATTATTTAAAAAATTATTGTTACAGCATCTTGGATACCTTAGCGAATTCTCTAGAATTTACTTTTGAGGGAATAATTATTGTTATGCAGAAAAAGTATACACGGTATCCCATTTTGGTGTTCATACCATTTAAATACTAATTGATTAATAACATTGAATTCCCGTAAGGAAAAAATTATGTTACAGGAGTGCTTTGAATGAAATGATATCAAATATATTGTATAGGTCAAATTAACTAACAATACCCTGACGTCATTAATACTCTAATATCAAAATAACAAAAAGGGAAAGAGACCGAAAATTAGGTATATGTCTAATTTTGTTTTGTTTGTTGCATTTGTCAGACAATTTTTAGTTGATTTAGCCTATACCAATTGAATAATGCAGAAATACTAGGTGAATGCAGTCATTTGACATATATAATCCCGGTACTGGTAAAACATGAAAATGAATTTTAAATTGAGAAAATTTTTCAGCAATGTCAGGAAAAGCTCAAATATCATCTGAAAAATCGAGAGAAATCAGAGAAATTTGGTCTTTAGGAAAAGTAGCAATCCTGTAGAAGAAGTTATTGTCAAATCCAAGGTCAAAATCTTAATTTTAAATTCCTCAAATTAAGTTCAGAAATAGCCAATACACTATTGTAGATTCCCTTGCAAAATGTAAAAGTACGATTATAATGGATTTAGTTAGTGTTGAAAAATTCAAAATTCATTGCCATTTACAATTTTTCTGTCAGTCCCAGACTCAAATCTACACCGCCAACTGTAATTTACTAAAAACAATTTTACCGATTTTGCACTTAGAGCTTAGAGCATCGCTGAAAAAATATTTGCAATATCAACAGTGGCTTGAAGGATCATCACTAATTACATATATTTAGGTATGCATAAATTACCTACATGAGTTAATTTTTTAAAATGTTTTTTAAGTAATTACTTATACAACCGACTAACCTGTTTTGTGTTACATAACATAAATAAATATCCGAAGGTCACAACAAAACAGTAACAAAATTTGTTAGAAGATGTGTTAAACACGAAACACCTAATTAACTAAAACAAAAAAGTATGGATTACAGTCCTACTCAAAAATTGCGACCATATAACGCACAATATTAATTTTATCATACACAATAGCTGTTGTAATACGATCTTTCATTTGTATATCGCTAAATTGTTTTGCAAAACGTCATTAAAATACCTTAACAATAAGTCAATTGGTTGTATATGAATCAGTTTATCGACTCAGTTATTCATAATTAATTATTGTGCTCAGTATGTAATTAGTTAGACGATTTTGTCGTTAGATGTGCCATTTTATGTGCTGTATTGCGATTTTTACACTATGGGTGATCCCTCGATCGAATATAGTGATCATTTTTGGATACATTTTCACGTAAGTAAAATTTGAATAGAGTATAGAAACCGTATAATAAAATTCTCGATAATATTTGTCATCTCATACTTGTGTCAATATGTGTGTATTTGAATCGAATAAGCGTTGATTTGTGGGTAATAGTTGAAGCAACTTAACAGAAAAAAATTGGTTAGTTACTTGTAAACAAGCAAAAAAATGTTTCTGAATATTTCAGTCATCAAATTTTCCCAAAATAATGTTTTTGCTAAACAATTTCTCACTAATAAATTGTCTCTAATTTCTTCTATCTAATTTAGAAGCTGAATACTAACTTTTTTTGAATAATTATTAAAATACTAGCCGTATACCCGATGGGATTTCCCATCGTCAATATCTTTTTATTAGGTGTATACTTTCTGCTCCCTTTCAATGTTTTTCAAAAGCCTAACTTCAAAAATGACGAACTTTCCATACGTATTTTCATTTCCTGTTTTAACCTCTTAGGGAATAAGTTTCCAAAAATGTTTACACAACCGAATTTTATTTATAAGTAGAAATTTAAACACCAATTTTCATATATCTAACTTCAAAAATGATGAATTTCCATACAAATTTTCATCCCCTATTTAACTCACTTAGAGGACGAATTTTCAAAAATCTTTTCTTAGTGCTCACCGATGTTACATAGGGAACTCCCGGGCAAAATTTCATTCTTCTAAACCCAACGGTTTAGATTATGCATTGTCTGTCAGTCAGTGTCTAGAAATTGATTAAATAGATTATGTATTTGTAATATCCGTTTGACAAAGTTGTTAGTTTTGTTTAGTTTATTTTCATTTTAACTAACAATTGATCAAAATTATTGAGTGAAATTAATCATTCTTGTGTTCTTATTATGTCACTGACTCCAGATATTTTCAATTCCAGTCATAAGACTGTTTCATAAGACTCTCTTGAATTCCAGTCATAAGACTGTTTCTATTTTTATTATTTTAGTTGCCAGGAAAACTCAATCAATAGAAATAATTTTTAACTTTTATATTTCACACGGCAAGCTATTTGCCAATTAATTAAAATTTCCACAATTAGGAAATTTACATTTGCACGGCAATCTTGTGCCGGTACATTCTGTAAATCCTCTACAGGAAAAGGAAAGAAAAAGAAAAAAAGGATGTTTACATAAAATACGTATAAATAATATGTTACCTGATCATCATCAGGTATCGGATTTCTTTCGGATCAGACAGTTTTGTCTTTAGCATATGCAGATATACATATTGCACTCAATGTGACTAAAAGTTCAAAATATTTTCATAAAAACAACGTACACAAGTTACATACACACACATACATATGTGTATCAACATATTATTTATACGTATTTTATGTAAACATCCTTTTTTTTCTTTTATTTATTACCTGCACGATTTAAAAATGCCACCGTAATTTTAATTGACTATCAAAAGTATTTTTGTTTATATTATGTATGTGATTTATGTGACATGTCATTTAAATTAAATAAATTCATCTTTTTTTATTGTTTTCAATTTTGAGAGATAGAAGTATAGTTGCTTGTTAAAAATTTGTTTTTCAATAATAAAAAATCTTAGTAAATACGTACGTCTTACCTATTATAGTGGACCGTCTAAATATTCAACAACTTTTCAATATATTTTACCAAAATTTTTTCCGATTTTTTGAATTTTCTTACTTTCGTCAAATAAAAAATGCTGTTAGTATTCTAAATGGTGAAAAATGTAATTTTTGACCAATTATATTCATTCAAATGTGCATAATTTAATGTAATTTAGTTGCAAAATTTTATTGAAATAAGTACGATCCTGACCTGTCCGAAGAAACCCGGTACCTAATGATGATATAAAAATGTTTTTTGAAAAAGATATGATAGAATTTTAATTTTATTAAGGACAACAGTGCTTCCCTTGCTTCCATGAACCGCACGCCACTGACTGTACTGACTGTACTTCTATGCCTAACTTCTTTAAATGTTGTACATATATTACGTATATTTTAATAATACGATACTGATCTCTCCCACTGTGACATATTACTACATACATCGATTTGACCTCACGATAAACGCATAATACGTCGCCAACACATATTTACATATTGTAAGTCATCCCAAAACCATATAATAAACATGCATGAATTTATAACAGTACAGTACAGTTTCAATTTAACAGCCATTACTGTTGATAAAGTAAATGCGATAAAAAGTAATTCAAACATTTGTTAGTGTAAATTATTCTAAAAAGATTTTTCGCAGTTGAATCATCAGTTGGGGTTCAATCTTTGGATATTAATAGATTTGAGCGTTACTTTATGGTATTCCATATTTGTAAATAATAAATAAATATTTTACTTCGCAAAATCCCACTTTTTTTTGAAACTGTGACAATATTGTTTCGAACCGTCAGTTCATTTTCAAACAGAATTGTTGAATTTGCTGTTTGAAAATGAACTGACGGTTCGAAACAATATTGTCACAGTTTCAAAATAAAAGTGGTATTTTGCGAAGTAAAATATTTGTTTATTATTTTCAATCTTTGGATTCAGAATTACATTTCTGGATATTCTCTATGGACAACTAATACGACGATCTAGATCTTTGCAGTATTTTGAAAAAAGGGAAGGTTTTTTAAACAAAATTAATTTTTGGACGTTCCAGAGTAGATTATTCTAGAAAGTTTTTAGTTAATTTGAATTTATACCTACTAGCTGAAAAACAATATGTAAATTGCGACTGAAAATTTAGAACAATAAATTGTGACAGTTAGGACGCTTGAACCCACACGGAGAGAAAATTCCTATAAAAATTACTGTGCTCATACTACAATCGACGTGTAACAGACGAACATATTCAATTTTGTACGGTAAAATTATAAAAATTATAGTTATATTTTTATAATTTCACCGTACAAAATTAAATATGTTCGCCTGTTACACGTCGATTGTAGTACTGAGCACAGTAATTTTTATAGGAATTTTCTCTCCGTGCAGGATTCTTGGTAACTAGTCAATCGCCTTTCCACTCTGCTACCAATCCCTGTTCAAGAGTCACTCCATTTTGACAACGTATCAGTCATGTATATTACTCTTTTTAATGCGAATTATTAGAATTTCAGTATTATCGAATACTTATGAACATTATCAAGTATAGTAAGCTTTTATAAAGTAAATCGTGTGTTCAAGTTTGTTAAGTTTAGCTGAACATTAAGTGAGCATATTAATATTAACATATCTTGAACAAAGTTTGCCATACACCTAAGAATTTTTGAGAATACGAATCAAGACGATTAAAGAGGCGTTGTACTGTACTCTCCTAATTTATAAATAATATAGATATTAATAAACTAAAAGAATGTTATTATAAATTTTATGTATGTCGTCCTATCTGGCAACATTAGTCTACTGAATACTGTAAAAACGTGGCATTTGACTTGACATGACTTCGTGTTTATGGTGTCAAATACTATGTTTTTTATAAATATTTTCAATTTTTAATTTTTTATTATTATTATCATTATTATTATTGATTTATATCATATCTGGTGAATGTCTCTAGAAAAGAGTTCATCTTTCATAATTTTGATAATTAACCCGGGATCATTTTTTTCAAAATTGACCTTCCTAATTGACCTCAATATACATTTTTTTTTGCGATGAAATTGACCTTTGGTGCTGTTTGTTTTTGAACATGATTATTAAATCAATTTGAAAATTTTTAGTCATTTGCGTGTAGAAGTTGCGTAAATTACACTGCAAATCCACGTGTGTTACAATAATACATTCATGTAAATGTGTATTATACCGAATGTGTATCCTGATACCGAAAAATGTGTTACTGAATTAATGCACTGTACCAAATTTTTACGTATTTAAGCGTGTCAAAGTAACACTTAAATTTTCACTGTTTGTTCTATTCATTTCAAAACTTTTTTTCTTAACGTGTTGATAATTGGTATCAGTCGCATCTATTACGTTTAAGGGGAGAGGGTCCTCCAGAACTTTCAAATTTTTCATGTTTTGTTTTGCTTTAAAAGTTCATCTGAACCTTAAAGAATATATTTCTAATGTTTTAATCTCAACAGAAAGATTATCTTAGATAACGGTAAACTGCTTTTAACTCTGCTTTTCAAGAACGAAAACTTTTTAATAGCGTTTGTCTCAAAACAGGCTTTTTTTCGCGCCGTGGAACATAACTTAAAAAGTTACTAAGATATCAGCTTGAAATTTTGTACAGATATTCTTTAAGATATTGGGCTTAGCATATACCTAAAATTTTGCTTATATTATTACTATAAATATTGTTTATAACAATTTGTTTATAAAAAAAAGAAATTTTTTCTTTTTGATTTTAAATTGTGAAATAAAAAAATTTTCTCATCAGAAATAGGTATCTATGCAAAGCGTACTGACTTATTTTAATACAATTTTTTTGTCCGTTTGAATTCAGTTGGCATTCCACGGCGCAAATTGAAGGAGTCAACCTGGAACAGCTGTAGCGCCGCCATTTTTTCTTTTTTTTGCATAAAAATTTATGAGTGAATACACCATAACATGTACTATACTATGTAACTCCATTTGATACAATAAACGTATCCAGTTTCTTAAAAAAAAATTATTAAAAAAACTGTTGTCTGGAGGACTCTCCCCCCTTAAGAAACACTCATCCATGTTGTTGCACAATTAACATTATTGAACAGATTAAGTATAGTTTTGTTCTTATCAATTAAATGTAATATTAAAATAATTATTTTTAATTATATCGGGTAATAACAATCAGTATGCATAATATAAGTATTATATTGAAGAATTCGTTGAATTAATTATTGTTAAACTGTTTTTAATAAGAATTGTTTTCAACTTCTTTACTACAGTTCGAATAAAAGTGTTCACTGTAATCGGGGATTTGACGGACAGACTTGTCTTTTCAATTACACTATAGAACTTTTTGTATCGTATTGACTGACCTGAATACTCTAACTATTGATTTTTTTATTAATTTGAAAAAAAAGCTTTTTGTTTTATGCACAAGGAAGATACGTTGATATAGTTTTTATGTGGGAGGAACGAAGAACTAATGTTTAATGTGAATATAAGTACTTGTAGCGTGTTATTCAAAATATTTAAGCTACATCTTTATTACAAATTTTTTTGGAATTTTCGAAAATTTAATTGCCTAATCTCTGTAAGTTGCTAATATCTATTTTTTCAGATTTCTTGGATCCACTGTAGTGAAGCTACAGGAAGGGAACAAAAAAACTTCGCTTGGGAAGTTAACTTGTCTCAAACGGGGTTTTAAAAATGAAAAATGAAAAACAGATCCTTAGCTTCATTTTAAACTTCAGCCTTTTTTAGTGACATCCCACTTCAAGAAATTAATATACATATCTACTTGTAAGCTGTAGCAAAATTTCATGTACATATAGGGCGAAAGATTTCGAAATTTTATATTCATAACACGAAAAATAAACACTATAATAATTTACCAGTGATCCATTTGATTTCAAGTGATTTACTTGAATTCCGCAAATCTATAAAAATTCATTCGAAAATCATTTTCATAAGTAACGATTTCATAGAGATAGTTTTTTCCATTTGAATGGAGAAGTTTACTAATTTTTTTATGAATGAAAATAAAAATTAAGGAAAAATTAAAAAAAAAGTGTAAAAGAAAAGTTAAGATATCTCAACAACTAACAAAGTTATGGGACTTTAAAATTTCACTTTTCAATTTCATTTGAGACAAATGTGTGACGTCATTTATTCTATGGCATTGCGAATAGAACGAAGAGTCTTTTTTATTTAATTTTTATAAAGCCGGTTAATACACGGAGAGAAAAATCATATAATTTTTGTAGATAAAATTTCAGAAAAATTACCATGCTCTCTTATAATGCGTGCGCGATCGACGACCAAAATAAAAAATATGTGCTAGCATGGTAAAATTTAATGTGCTAACACAACTTTTATCACACTCTTATGCATATATGTTATAGTTTAATTCTTGTTGTTGTACTCTTTCATTTGCGCATCTGACCCGCAACCTTATGTTGCTTGGGCTGTACCTGTAAAAATTTCGAAGATGCCCGTTATTAATAATAGTTCAGATTGTGTAATTAATATTAATTTTGCCAACATTTGTAAATATGGTATACAAATAAAGTTAGTGTAGTAGACTATTCTTTATGGCACTAGTGCTTTTTGCTTTTCATTATGCAACTAGTGCCAGAAAGTAATACTTTTTATATCTCTTAACAATGTAATAAAATATAGGCGTTTATGATTCAGTCGTACATAAAAGATTTTAAACTTTGAAGACTTGTAACTCAGGAACAAAACCGAATTTCAAAATTCAAGCTTGGTTAGGCCATGTTTAGGATGTCCACCTCGATTAATTTCGACTTGTCGAAATCCGTAAAGTGTGTTATTCATAAAACTCTTTCTAGATTATATTATACGTAGCTCAGGCCTTTTAACTTGTCAGTGCGCAGAAAACGAATTTAACACGTACATCTAATAGTAGGTAATAAAAGAGGGAACGAAAGGGAACAATATGTTTGCTAAGAAGGTGTCTCTTTTTAATATGATTTAAACCTAGATATTTTTCAAATGTTATTGTCTCTTACTTGTAATGTATTTTCAAATATATCTATCTGTATTAGAGATGTGCCAAACAGTGATTTTTGTGTAACCGTTACAACCGTAACAGTTATATAAAAGTAACAGCTACAAGTAACTGTTCCAATATCTGTTACAAGTAACCACAGTAACTATTTCAATATTTGTTACGACTGTTACAAGTAACTGTTTTAATATGGGCTACAAGTAACCATTTCAATATCGATTACAAGTAACCGTTTCAATATTCTGTAACCGTTCCGTATACAAGCTACAAATTTGGCTTTATAATTTTCCCCTTGAATCTGGTTAAGATACTTCCAGATAAAACTCGATTTAAATTTTCAACTCATTCTTTAATAAGAAGAGTTTGATTAATAAAAAATCTAAATAAAAACGACACTAATATACACAAATTACACTTTTAGAGTTTTACACACTTAAGCACACTTCACTCCATAAAATATTCTTTGCACTAAATAAATTTTTGGATAACAATAATCATATAGCAATAATCAACTTCTTGGAGAATGTGATTACTGATTACAATTTTAAAATAAGAAGTTTAAAAAAAAATGTTTGTGTTTTATTTAAAATCTAGGAAGGCAATAAACCGTTCATATAATTTTTAAATCTAAATATAGGGTAATTTTGTAAATAATAGGTGACAATTCTAAAAATTATAAATTTTGGAAATTTTTGGCGGACATCTGTTAAATATTTAAAAAACAATCTTATTTTTAGAAAACCTTTTTATATTTTATTAGTTTTAATGATTTATGACATCAATTTCTCCCTTAATACATATTTTCTTTGTGCGAAAGTCAAATTTGTTTCAAATAGTTACAATTTTATGCAAGCGGGTATGATTTTATGAGTAATTGAGTACCTACAAAATGTACACAATGGTATAACATTGTACAAAACAGATTTATATAAGTAACAAGATAACATTTTGTAATATAGTAACCATTGGCCTTAGTAGGTACATTTGTACTAAACCCTGCAGTAACTGTTTGGAACTGAAAAACAATTTGTAACTGTGTAACAGTATGTTGTTTGTAACTGTTCCATTTTGGAACGGTTACATTTTTGAAACAGTTACAAAGTAACTGTTACGTTACATTTGGCACATCTCTAATCTGTATCATGCGCGAGTTACTGCCAAGTTAAAAGGCCCGAGCTATACTTTTGAATAACACTGTAGGCGTATATACATAATGAGATACATGTCTACCAATGTAAGAAAACTGAAACAAACTACTTTGAGTTACACTTCACTATTCCATATTGCTACTCGTTGTCGAGATAATGGTTTGTAATAGTTTTGTATCTATAATAATATTATAAACAAACATATTTCTTGGATGCATGCATACCCAGTTGAATTGAGTTTCTTTACTCAGTTGGTTGTCTTGTGTTAAAATTCTCTTTGAAAACTATTTTCAAGACATTTACTTACGTATCATATAACTATACATATCTTTTCCTATGCTAGTTTACAGGAAATAATATCTTACATATAAACTTTATGTTTTAGTAATTTTGTTTACTACTTATATAGTTACGTAATGTGTAACTTCTAGTACCCACTGTTTTATGTGTTAAATGTTTTGTATATGAACACCGAAGATACGATGCAACCAACATAATATATGCAGCTCGTAATGTAGGGTGCAAAATAATAAAAAAATCACTGTACCAAAAAAGTTTAATGAAGATTAAATTATACGAGGAAACAAAGCGGGGAAAAACTAATTTTTTTTTCGTTTCATAAAAGCCACAATAAGACTCAGTAGTAGAGGAAAATGCTCAAATTTCGAATACCGTTTCTTTAACATGTAGTTTTATCAGTATTGATTTGTAATTGATCTTGTCTACTGATGTACCGTAAAACCTGGCTAGACCCGGACACGTTGCACCAATCTACAAAGTAAATAATTTCTACACAAACCTGCAACAACTCACATCTGTTCCTCACGTCATTAGAGAGAGAGAAAAACATCCTCTAAACAGCTGTACTAATAAAAACTACAGATTTCAACTTTTACTATTTCATTTTACAGGATTACCATCCTCTGTGAAGTCTGAACCCCATGTCTGAAGTTGTATTCGATGTATATGTAAAAAATATATACTATATATACATATGCGTCTAGACCCGGACATATCAGTTTATTACATTATGGCCGCGACTCACACCAGCTGTAACTTCTACTATTCATACGTTATATTTCCGCCAGAATAACGCGGTTTGTGCCTCCTTCTGCTGTTATGTTGTATGTTTACTTCATAGAGAGACATATGCACTGACCCCTCTCCCTTCCCACAAAATGTTTTAAAGTCTTGGACAGGTTCAAAGACATCAGACGATATAAAACACTGTCCTAACCTCGACGAGAGAGGTTAGTTTGAATGTTATTAGGTTATTTAAGTAGGCGTCCGGGTCAAGACCGATTTAAGGTGTAGATCCGGGCACTTATAAATTATTTTTCATTTTCTTTATTTTTAATTATAATGAAACAAATGGGACAGAGATATAATAAATAATATACACTCTTTTTAATGGTAATACTTTTATTAATTTAATAAAGTTAACCTAAAAACAGCAAAAAAGTGTCCGGGTCTAGCAGGTTTTACGGTATATTGGATACTTCATTTAGAAAATCTTCGCAAAGACGATTTTATTTGACGATAAAGCTTTAATTAAAAGAAATCAAGCATTTCTTCATTTCGTTATGTATTTTATATTCAGTACAAATATTGTTTACACGTTTGTCTATCTGCTTAGTATTGAAAATTTATAAGAAAAAAATAACTTCTATTTTTTTTTCTTATAAGAAGGCGTGTAAACGTCATGCAAATGTCACGTACGTAACAAAAGAATGGCTGAGAGGGTTTAAATTAAAGATAAAGCTTACAAAAATAAATAACGGATGATAGTACACAACAGTATTTTCGCTTAAAAATGAATGTGTCATATTTAGGACAAAAGTTTTCAACGGGTCTAAAAATTTGTTTCACAGCTGGGGCTCAAGAGGTTAAATAACAGGTTGCAATAAAAAAAAAACAACTTTATTTAATTACAGTGGACGTTTGTGTAAACCATAAAATATCAATCTAAAATTATTACAACTAGATGATTTTCGTCATTTTATTGTTTAGATTTAGGTAATATTGAGAACAATAATATAATTTAAAGAGAAAAAAAAAAACCGCCATAACCACAAACTGGTAATCGGTTTAAAAAAATACATCACACAGAATTATAATCGTAATAATATAATAGTTGATACGATACGTTGCGGTCGGCTGCGCGCACTCAGCACAATCAGACAAACATCTTATTCAACTCGCAGTCATCATCAGCCAGCTATTGTTTCACACTGGTTTTGTAAAATTATCTAAACGAAACGGAATCAACAAAAAAGAACGTATAAATAAATAATTTGAACAAAGAAATAAAACAATAATCCGTAAAATTGAATGAAAAAATTCAAAGATACGCTTGAATTTTTTTCTTATTCACAGTTTTTTTGGTACACAGTGTAATTTAATATAATTGAAACAAATTTAGAATGGAATAACGTAACGAAATATATCTGGATTTCAAGGAATACAATCTGAGAGTGGGACTAGGAAATATGCGTATGTATTGTCTAAATCAGGGGTTCTCAACCTTTCAGACTCTGAGCCCCCCTTCATACTTTGGTGTGAGATCACGCCTCCCTTTACGGATTAATTTAGACTTATATATGATAAATTTACTTACATTATGTTTGAGTAAAATGACTTTGAACTTAGTCTAGACATACTCTGGTAAGGAATATAAAAGTATATTTCTTCAAATACAAATTTTTATTACACAAATCATCGGAAAAATCACAAGTCAGCTAGTTTCTCAATCCTGGCCGGACGCTCACTTACATTTTAGCGAATTTCCAGAATGGAAACTCGCTATTACACCCACTGTCATGACACGACTTGAACCCGGGACCATGGCAGAAATTTGTTTTGAGGTCCCTAGTAACCGAAAATAATATTCACTCAAATTTATATATATATATATATATATATATATATATATATATATATATATATATATGTATATATATATATATATATGTATTTATATATATATATATATATATATATATATATATATATATATATATATATATATATATATATGTGTCCGCACGATAACTCTCGAACGAAATGTCCTAGGCTTTCGAAATTTGGTGAGAACGTTGGAAGTCCAAAAATCTTGGATGAGTTCTTCAGCCAGACACGTCGGATGCCAGGAACATGGTTTTTGTTCTTGCAAAAAATTAGTTTTTTGCCAAAATTTCCACTTATTCAAAAATTTTTGCAAATTTTTTTTACGCCATTTAAAAGAGAAGAAAAAATTACATAAAAAAGGTCTTTAAACTTTTTTTCTATGTCAACTAGTTTCCGAGAAAACCGATGTTGTTTATAATGTGATCATTTTATCGTATAAAGTGTGAATCTAAGCACAGTCTGAGAACATATTCGACACAATATGGATATTTTGTATATAACATACATATATATGCATGCGATATCCTTTTTGATACGATCACATAATTGTGATACATGTATAAAGGTACAGGACCATTTCATTATCCGTACTACCATTATGCGTACGGTTTGTGTGTGTTGTATATACATATACAGTCTACGTGAGAAAATTTTTAATGTAAACAAAGATTTTTATGTAAACAAGTATTAAATTTTTAACATATACAGGCGATTATTTTGAAAGTTAACATAAATATATGATAAAATTTCCAGAATAGAATTCAGCTATTACAGCCACTGTCATGACGCGGGGGGCATGACCTGAGCCCGGGACTATGGCAGAAATTTGTTTTGAGGTCCCTAGAAACCGAAAATAATAGTCATTAAAATTTATTTATATATATATATATATATATATATATATTTATATATATATATATATATATATATATATATATATATATATATATATATATATATATATATATATATATATATATATATATATATATATATGTGTGTGTGTGTGTGTGTCCGCGCGATAACTCTCGAACGAAGTATCCAATTTTTACGAAACTTTGTGAAAACATTGGAAGTCCCAAACCCTTGGATGAGTTTATCAGCCAGACACGTCGGATGCCAGGGACATTGGTTTTGTTCTTGAAAAAAATTAGGTTTTGCCAAAATTTCCACTTATTCAAAAATTTTAGAAAACTTGAAAGTCGTCCAAGAATGGAATTCAGCTATTACAGCCACTGTCATGACACGACTTAAACCCGGGACCATGGCAGAAATTTGTTTTGAGGTCCCTAGGAACCGAAAATAATATTCACTCAAATTTATATATATATATATATATATATATATATATATATATATATATATATATATATATATATATATATATATATATGTATATATATTTAAATATATATGTGTCCGCACGATAACTCTCGAACGAAGTATCCAATTTTTACGAAACTTGGTGAGAACATTGGAAGTCCCAAACCCTTGGATGAGTTCGTCAGCCAGACACGTCGGATGCCAGGAACATGGTTTTTGTTCTAGCAAAAAATTAGTTTTTTGCGAAAATTTCCACTTATTCAAAAATATTTGCGAAATTTTTTTAGACCATTTAAAAGAGAAGAAAAAATTACATAAAATACCCCTGTCGCAGCATCCTGCATAACATAGCGAATTTCCATTTACAAAAGTACGTTTTTCTCGGAAACTAGTTGATATAGAGTAATTGTAAATAAAAAAAAAAACCTTCTTTATGTGATTTTTCCGCCTCATTCCGCCAAATTTTTTTCACGAAAAATGTCCAAAACACCGTAAACGTTTTCACGAAATTTCTTAAAAATAAGATGTTTCGTTCTTGAGTTATCGTGCGGACACTTAGTAAACATATATATAAATGTGTCCGCACGATAACTCAAGAACGAAACATCTTATTTTTAAGAAATTTCGTGAAAACGTTTACGGGGTTTTGGACATTTTTCGTGAAAAAAATTTGGCGGAATGAGGCGGAAAAATCACATAAAGGAGGTGTTTTTTTATTTACAATTACTCTATATCAACTAGTTTCCGAGAAAAACGTACTTTTGTAAATGGAAATTCGCTATGTTATGCAGGATGCTGCGACAGGGGTATTATTGTGTTAATAGCTATAAAGAAATTTCAATGATTGTGTGTTTGTGTCCAGCATCAAATTCAAATTTTTGTTGTTGTAAATATACATGCAAAAACAACTGTTTCAAAAACTACAAACTTATTTAATTTTTTTTTAATTTGTTGACGCCTCCCCTGGATTTCTTCCCCCCCCCCCCCCCCGGGTTGAGAACCGCTGGTCTAAATCGTTAGACAGACTCCACGAAATATCCACTTTATTTATGTGTTCCCAATTGTTTGCAGAAAAGGGTAGTAAATAGCTAAAATATGTAGAGGTATTATGAGAGAAGACGTTAGGTAAAGTTGACGTACAAATTGAAAAAAATTATCAGAGTTAAAATTATTCCGTAGACTTAAAACAAGGCTTAAAATAAACGACTGGACGTATCGTTACCAAATTTTGCTCAAATACTATTGACATCCTGGAAAAAATGGATGTTACTTAAAATTGATCCCCAGAGTTCTAAAAAAGACTTACTCCTAAACGAGATTCTGAAAAAAATGAATGTTAAAATTGTCCCCTAGGATCCATACCAAATTTTCCTCGAATAATATGGAGCAAATTATAATCAATCTTAAATGAGCGTGTGGTCAAAATTTTCCGTTAGTGCCACCAAATAGGGTCCAAATTAAAAAGCTGAAGAAATCTTAACAAAATTTTGTTCAAATACTGTTGAGATTTCTGAAAAAGATGAAATTCAGGCCCTTAGTGTTATGAAGGACTTAAAAAACTAATTTTAATAAGGTGTGAAAATTTATCATGCTATTGAAATATAAAGATGGTTACTTTAGAGTTTAAAGTTAGGCACTATAAATAATTAATTTTGTACAAAATTTCGGAATATCCGACTTAAAAGTAATTTGACCCATAATTCACAGGGTAAAATTGTGGCCCACAGCTAGTTTTGAATAAGATTTTCTAAAAAATCCTTTTTACTGTAATTTACTACACGTCGCTTGACTTAATATAATTATTAACATTGATATTAGAGACATTTTAGTGTTTCCAACTCTACTATGATAGATATAGAATGACCCAACCCACTTATAATAAATATTCCAAAAAAACTATTGAAAATTGAAAAAAAGTAACCTCAATAATTAAATAGTATAGTAAAATGTGTTCGTTAGTGAACAATGGTGAACAAAGTGAACGACGGCTACATAGCTTACATATGCCGATTGTTTCCTTTGTTTCCATATGAGTTTTCATACCACATTTTGTCAGCAAGCATTTAAAATTTCATCAATAATGTTAAAATTATGTTTACATTAGTTTACAATTTACTACTCGAATTACATGAATATTCTTTATTACCGGCACATACTTTTATTGTAAAATATAAATTATGATTTTCAATAAAAGAAAAAATAATTGCATTTTGATTTTACTTTTTAAATATTTCTCAAATTTACGATAGTTTTATTTTACAATACTACACGTCCCATTAATTTTATCGTTCATAAAATAATGAAAACGTATATAATTTACAGCAAACAATACCCAATTAATTGACGCCAACTATACAAAAATATAATATAATAACTTGATATAACGTAAAAGCCCCTATTATGGAACGTTATTTAATACTGGAACAGTTTTGACATTTACATATTTATTTCTTTAATTAAGTACGGAAACATTAAATGCAAGGTGAATTTAAATTGAAAAACAATCATTCTATTAATAATAATTTTTGTTATCAGACGTTCTTTCAGAAATAACTTCATTAATACCAAGTGAGTTTTTTGAGAGTTGCCATTTTTATTACAGTCAAATTTTTATGATAGAAATGGTACTGGAAAAGGTTCTTTTCTTGGCTGTAACAGAAATGTAACCAAAAAGAACACTGTTGGTTGAAGTAGTCTCAAGTACATATGCATATTTTTACCGCCTAATTGATAAATTTTAAAAAAATTCAAAAATTAAACTTGGGTAAAAAAATTTTTTTTCCTCATTTATGTTGTTAATTAATGCATTAAATCAGTTTTATCGAAAAATTAATATACAGTCTCGTTTAAAAATCTATAAGTTTGTATCATAGCTCGAAAACCATAAGAGCTATAAAGCTCCTGACTATAGTAATCGGTTACCCCCGTCAGTATCTACAACTCTTATTTGAAGAATTTTTCGATTAAATCAACGGTTTGGCTGTAATAAAAATGGCAACTCTCGAAAAACTCACACAGTATGTAAATGTCAAAACTGTTCCAGTATTAGATACCGTTCCATAATGGGGGCTTTTACGTTACATAAAATTTATTATTTAATACACAATTATATCAAAATTACTATTATGGATGTTATGTGTTTTTATGTGTACATGAACAATCCGGCTGTAAGTATTATAGTGTTACGATTTTGTATTTGTATTTGTTAATAGAATTGTGTGAATATAACCGTTTAACAATTTTTTTAAACATATTTTTTTTAATTACACATTTCAAGTACACACAGTTAGTTACTATGTGTGTTCTGGTAGAAAAAATTATGATATTTTTTAATTAGTATTTTGTTTCATACTGTTTGTTAATTAGTCATTTATTTTCTTTTTGTTGTAACATTGTTTTGCAAATAATTGTTACATATTTGCGTATGTACATCAGGCTACAAACGCTATTATTTTAAAGTATCGTTGATTACAAAAATTTTGTAACAACTCGAATGTGTTTGACTAAAATTTTTTCTAATCAATAGCTCGGGTAGATAGTATCTACTCTAAAAAAGCTAGAGTGGCATATACTGACTAGTCCACCGAACCGTTTTGCTCGAGAGCCTCTCCAGTTCGATTATCAATCAGTCACATACTTTCTTTAAGACGAGACGCAGTTATATATTTTTAATTTAGTTTGTTGATGTTTTTCTTTTTATGATTTTTAGAATTTCGTAGTTTCAACAACAAAATCCTTATGTTTCCATGAAATGTGTAGAAATTTAGGAGGTCAACTTGTACGAGCCTTTTTAAATCCATAATAATGTGGTATTTTTTCAGGGGCGTTCATACTCTTCTTTAACGTAGCCTAGTATTTTAGCAATAGGATAAAGTTTTATAACATTATCGAAATTGCAACTTTTATGGCTACTTACAAATCGACATTCGTCACCCAAAATATTAGAAATACTCCTTACCCTCGGTTCTAGCCACCGTCCCCCTTCCTTACAAATCATCATATGGGTGCCCTTGTTGCGTTAATGTAAAAGTAAGTTGTTTTAATCAAGAATAAATGAATTTTTTTGCCTTTTGAAAAAAAGTATCTCAAATTTGGTTCGTTTCCTATACTTATTGCATTGGAGAATATGTTCCGCCTGCTAGAATGAGATTCCAGTTTAGTTTAAGGGAAGGGTACGGTATTGACGGCAAAATTGACGAAATTATAAGCATTTTTGTTGTTACCTGGCAGATGTTTCGCTCTCTATATATATGTCTCTCTCTCAGTTATATTACAGAAATTTCAGTGGAAGTACTAACGTGTTTATACCTGTACTATATATTTTGTCAGTGTAGGGTACAAAATTTAGTTTAGCAGTAAGTATTCTATATCAGTTTTATACAAGAATTTTTAAGTGTTCAAAACTTTAATGCGTTTTCCCCACAGCTCACGTTTTCAAAGTCGGTGCCCTCATAACTTCAAAACTACAGCATCGATCCATTTGAAATTTTGAACACTATTTTTGTACATAATTTACGAGGTAATGCAGGAGAGTTTTTTTTTCAAAATTTTTCATAATTTTTATTTTACAATAACAAATTAGCCAATTTTTTCGCAAAAAATCGTGTTTTTCGTTTGTAAGTGCTCCAAAAAAGTGAAAAATTGAAATTTCGAAAAACCCTCCCAGCGCTACCTAATTTTTTTATTTCGGGTGATCCAGCACCAAGTTATGAGGGGCACCGTAATTCTACTTTTTTCCGAGATACGTTCGAATAATTGCTGCCATTACTGTATTTTTTAATATTTCTTCGAGAAAATTTTATACAATATTCTTCGAATATTATACTTTAATGTACCACTGGTTTTAATAAAGGGATTTTAACTGTGTCGTCACAAAAAATAACAAAAACATGCCTTTTTTTGTACGAATTAACCTTACCCTCTCATTAATATTAGTTTTTTCCTAGTGCTACAAACTGAATCAAGGTTTACATTTTTACGTACACTATAAAAATGAATATCTCTAGGATTCCCTGAATCATCTAACCATGTCGTCTATTCCAAAAAAATATCACAGAAGCTGCTTTCAGACACATTCAATTCTACCTTCTGAAACTACACACTCACGAAAAACTGTCTCGAAGACACAAGAATATCTTCACGCCACACTGATAATTCCGATAAAAAACTGTTGTCAAAAAAAAGTCACTTCATGTGAGGTTAGCGAACTTTCTATCGAACGAACCCAATGCATGTGACGTTAAATGACACGTTAAAACGTTCACTGATGATGATGATGATGATCGTCGACGGTGGTGTCCTCTTCATCAACCATTTCATTGATTTCGATCAAATGAAACAGTTGAATGCCGACCGCATTCGTCCATTGCGTCGCCGGTCCAATAAAGGAAATAAGACTTTAGTTGTCGACGTATATTTATGAGAAACTCTCGACTGTATATTTTATACTAGGGTAAGTGTGGGAGAGATGCCGCAGTAGCCATAGTTCGTCCGTTGATTGATAGATAGCACTATTAATGGATTATATGTTTAAAATAAGTTACTTATTTAAGCTGTATATGGTAACATTTATGATTAGTCCATCAGTTTAATAATTATCCGACTTTTTATTATTGAAAAGTAAGTTCTTTAACATAATATTTTATCAAGCATTTAATTCATTAGAATTTAAGAATGTATATTTCATTGTTTTAATGAAAGTGAGTTTTGTTATTAATTTAGGTATATTTTAAAAGTACTGTATAAAATTTTAGGTTGGAATTCCGCACTATGCTTGCTATAGCAACATGGGGGATCTATCCCAACAAAAAGGAAAGATGCCGCATTGAAAGTTGGTATAGATGCCGCATCATATTACATGTTAAAAACATAGACTTATATACCTTAATTACGCAATTTTTTTTTTGGACTGTAAATTATGCCACGTAAATATAAAAGATTCATTAATGGATCAGAAAAAGCCCTCATATTAGTGGAGATAACGAAAATAATAATGATTGCCTGTGTATTGAATGTTTTGAAAGGTATTCAGAAACAAAAAGAAAGTTGACTGGTTAAGATGTATAAAGTGCCAAAAATGGTTACATATGACATGCATCATGTATGAAGATTTGTGTAAAATGCAAAATTTTTAATATGAACGTTGCGGCGTCTCACCTTTTTTGATGCGGCATCTCTCCCATAGGTGTAGGAGAGACGCCGCTTTGCAGGCTCTACAAAAATGTTAATTATGAATCCTTTATGACTCAAAATTTAAAATTATTTATAAATAATTTTAAAGAACAATGTTTACATTTATTGTGTACGAAATTTCAAATCAATTAAATGCATACTTTAAGAATTATCAAGTGTTCTCAAAATGTGCGGCATCTCTCCCGCATTCACCCTATACACATTAATTCACTATATTAAGGCGATCTAGCTTAGTTCAATAACATGTTAACTGTGAATATAAACTGTTCGCATTTGTGTTATTATTGCTTTTACAAATTATTTTGTATATTCAACTATGTATGTATGTCTACATGTAGTATCGTAATGAATGCGCATTCTTACTTAAGTATGTTACGTGACGCGTCATTTACATAATATTTTAACACGCCTTACCAGTTCAGTCAATCAAACATTGAGTTGAGTTGAGTATAAATGTATTAAAATGGTATTATAGAAGACCCAAGACTATTATTATTATTACGTTCTATTACGTGCCGTTCGGCGATTAAATATACAGTGGAACCTGTTCAAAAGTTGTGTAAACAAGGGAAGAGAATGTGTGCGAAAGAGTGGATTTTGAGAATGGGACGTTTCTAAACAGGCGTAAATACAGCCCAATTGCTTAGTAGATGTGATCTTTTTTTGTCGGTTTAACTGAAAGTAATGTTATAGGAAAAGATTTCAGTAAACTTTTTGAATTCAAATGCAGTTAAAACTATACATTTCTCAAATTGTTGGATTTTAGAACAATTAAAAATAAACGTGGTGTTTTTTGTTAAGTAAAATATTTTTTTTATTATTGTTTTAAACTCTTCAAATATGTAAAAGTCTACTTTTTAAATACGCGTTTAGAAACCCTACCGACTGCGCCAGTTAAATTAATCTCGAAGGTAATATAGGTTTTAAAAAATGTTTTACAATTTAATTTACATATATAGTTTTGCACAAGCAATATTAGGTGATTAGCCATTTTATGGCTGTAGTGAATGATATTACTCACAAATCTTTTCAGATTTGGGTTTAAAGATCCCGAATCAGTTTTAGGAATCATGTTGGAACTACTGAATTCTATGGATAAAAGTTAATACATGCACAGATTATGTCTTCTCAACTGACACCATCATCTAACTAAGGCTAACTTCAAAAATGCATCACTGCTTGCATGAGGCAGAGTCAAAAGTTCAAAAACGTATCAGGCGCATCACAACGAAAAATCAAAAGTTCATTTTTGCATTTGATGCGTCAAAACAATGCATCAAGAAACTTGGTGATGCGTGTCCAAGATGCATGTCATGTGTTATAATGTAGAATTATAACTACTTGCCATATTATGTAGGTATTAACACGAACAGGAATAATTCCGAAAAACAAATTGTAGAAAAAGATGAATGTATTTACCTTTCATTAAAATTGTTTAAACTGTTTGAATACATCTTGCACTCAAAATAGTTATGTAATATTTTTTATTCAAATAATTTCAATATTTTCAATTTCAAGTAAGTTCAAGTTGAAATTCAAAGATAATATACCTATACAAGGACTGTACTGCTATATTATCTATAGTCTATCATGCTACATTATCTGTCTTATCTATAGCCAAATCAGAGGCTAAATGATGCCAATATCCCGTTCAAAAACATCTAATGTGCATCAAATTTCAAGAGAGCATCAGCAGCGCATCATGTAGTATTAGACGCATCAGAAAAGTCATGATGCTGCATCGATGCGGTAAAGTTGACATTTTTGAAGTTACCCAATTTGCCAAAGTCAGTACATGTACAGTTTTACTGTATACTAATATATTTTCTATAATTAAAATGAATCCATCTCACTCATTCATTCGTTGTTTGTCTTTGTCGGTGCCACAGTCATGTTCCTTCTCACGCCCGTTTTGTTGTAATGGCCATGTTACTAATGTAATGTAACTAATGTTGTACATATTTGTTGGTTATGTTGTTGTCTGATGATTGCCGACAATATAATATCCTGACCGACACACTTTGCTGCTGAACATATTACAACATTATTATTTTTATTATACATACATGTGCACTTGTATGTATGAGTGTGTATATTGATATTGAAACAGTATAAGAATCTATAGCCAATTGTATATAATGGATATTTAATATACAAGGAGTTTCAAAAGTGTGTTGATAATATTTAGTAACGGATTACGCAGGTTTTTAAGACGTAAAATAGAAAGATATACTGTTGTGAAAGAAAGCAACAAATATTAACATGGACAGGAGGTGAGCTTTTCGTTTTTGTGCTTAAAATATCGTTTAGAATTTAGTTTTCTACTAATTTTACAACTTTAATTTTATTAAAATTAAAAAGAACCGCAGAAAAAACCCGTTTAGAGCCTTCGACATTAAGATTCTGTGATTTAAATTACAAATTTTGGGCGGTATGATCCGTAAAGTATACTTGGTGATGCCGTCATCATGAGTTTTTGCTTTTTCATCATTATGAATTACCTAAACCTCTCTTTATTTATTTACCTAAAGCTGGAATTTTTTCCATTCTTTCTATCAGAATGTCCAAATTTGATTTAAAAATACGGTTTAGTCTCTAGAACTGGATTCTAGCGCGATTGTACGGTTCTGGTTTTATGAAAAATAAAAAGCGTGTGGTTGAAAATCTTAAATGATTGTAAATATCAAACCTATTAAATTTAATGACGTCATTAAGGTCAAAATTTTAATATTTTTTTTTTAATATTAACGTAAAATCCCCTATACCGGAACACTATTTTTAGGTGTGTAATTAAACTGGTTTATAAAAATTGATAAATAAATTGTGAACACCCATTTTTTTCCTTAATAACGTCGCCGTTACTTCAAAACGTCGTATGTCAAAAAAAGGCATTTGTCAGAAATTAAAAAAAGCTGTTTTATTCTTTACGCTGCAATTCTTTTTGGTCACTTTGTTCATTGAGTTGTCAAGGGTTTTTTTTTCCTATTGGTTTTTGGTACGCAACAGCTTAGGTCATATGTACCCTAGGATTTTTGGTGATGTGTTATTAGTGTTATTTATTGTTTATTAAAGTACCTGTATTTTTAAAGCACCGTACAACATATGACGCATTGCCTAATAAAAATGGCGATATACGAAATATTTTCAAGTGCGCATTCTCTGTTTCACTGTAGTCCTAGACATTGGAATTTTGGCTATTATATAGAAAAGATGATTTTGGTTACTATAGTATTGTTAACAGAAAATGACATATTTTTGAATTACGACATATTGAAGTAACGGCGACGATAAGCATGAAAGAAAGTTCTTTTAATCCAGTGAATATGTTTTTAAAAAAATACAACCCAAAAATTTTTTATTTATTAATGTTTTTCTTTTACAAAATGTCAACATCTAAATCCAAACAAAGAAATATTAACGACACTAGGAGTTGGTAAGCGATAGACAAACAGACGTGTAATATGAGTAACATGACACATAGAGTGACATCTAGACGTCAAAGTGGTTTAAGTATCAGACGTAAATAAAGGGTCAAAATACTGTATTCAACAAAGATTGTTTAATATATATATATATATATATATATATATATATATATATATATATATATATATATATATATATATATATATTTATTTATTTATTTATTTATTTCTTTAACTAAGGAAACATTAAATGCGAGTCAGAATAACTTCATTAATATATAAAATATCAAAACTGTTCGAGTATTGAATCGCGTTCAAGTATCGGTACTTTTAATCTATTGGTAATTTGGGCCAACTAACAAAAATCCACGATTAGTCATAAAAATATCAAGTTCCTATTACGTTAGTGTTTATTGTTTAACTTTTGTAACACACGGTACTTACATACATGTATATTATGTTGTACAATTTAGTAAATCGAAATCAAATATCGTGTAATTAGTACTCATTTTAAAATAAATATAACATTTCATAGCCAACGGTTTTTTTTTTTTTTAATTTTGCATGCTTAGTATAATTGAAAAGTAATTTTTTCGAAAAAGAGTCATAAATCAAGTCATAATATCATTTCATAATTGCACTGTTTTTAGTGTTCCATAACAGTAATTGCAAAACTAAACATTTATGAAATCACTTTGGTGTCCATTCGTCTGTCAGAAGATGATATTCTTTGAAATGAATTGACGTAAAAATTTGAAATTCAGCACAGACGTATAGAGGTTTAGTGGCCCAAATACAGATAAGAAGTTGAGTTATGATTTCAACAATATATCGCATGCTTAGACGTGCCTGGACCCTAATCTTAATAAATCTATTTTGGGTTATGCATAGGGTCAGTTAGGACAATTTGGGTATATGTATAATTTAACTGTTTTCAAAGTTACTGACTTTGGTTAGATCTCCAATCTGCAGTCAGAATTTTCCAATCTTTCACCCAACGTCACTTTCATAAATATTAACCTTTCGTTCTTAACATAGTAACGCTTTGTTACTATGTTATTAGAAAAAAATGCTTTTCAACAGCAAACACTTCGCACGGTTATGGTGTAAGAAAGAACTTTGTCCTTATACGTTTTTCAAAATTTTCAAAATTGTCTATAATATTATCACATGTTGTAACTTGAAATTTATGTTTAAGAATATTTTATAGAAAATAATGTACGGAAACTACGGAACATTATTTGCGTAAGTATAATTTGCACTTGATTGACTTTTTTCATTCGTTCTCACATAATAGTAAATACTTAATATTTAATTTGCTTTTTTCTTCAGCTTTTTTACATGTTTTTGATTGGTAAGAATGTTTTGAATGTCGTTTTTCGATTTCACAAACTTTTTTCGCTCATTTGTTTGTTACCGTCTGTTCGATTCGAGTCATTTTGGTATTAATCGAAAGTTTATATTATTGGTTTACATATTCACAGATTACATTATTTCTTTGAAAATTGGCGGTGAAAGAATTAACGTTAAATATGAAGTTAGACAAAATCCATTAACGCCTGAGTTCCAACTGGGACATAATGCTACGGAAGCTCATAAAAATTTGTGTACTGTTTTTAGACTATCCACAATAAACGTCTTAGACTTCTTAGCATTCAAAGGTGGTTTGCAAAGTTCAGATCAGGTGACATGTTTTTTCAAGATGAACCTTGCCCCGGAGGGCTTAAAGAACTTAATGCCACTAGTGAGTAATGAACCATTGTTGACCACTACGCAAAGAGAAAATTCATATAAAAATTACTGTGCTCAGCACTAGAATCGACGTGTAAAAGGCGAACATATTCAATTTTTTACAGTAAAAATATAAAAATTATAATTAATCATAGAAAATTTAAAGGATAGAATGTTCGTTCTGTAATATTAGCTCCGTAAAATTTGTATAACAGCACAGTAAAAAGTTCCATTGCCGACAGTTTAATTGTTTTTCTCACAAAAATTACCATGCTGTCTTAAAATAGAAGAAAAGTAGAAAAGAATAAAAGAAGCTAATAGTAGAAAGCAAGAAAGAGAAGGTATCAACGCTCTCACATAGCGAGGCAAGCTGCAGAAAGTATCAACACAATCATATAGAAAGGTCACATAGCAGGACTGGTGGTGTTGCAAGTAAGTAGCTGGTTAGCTGGTGTAGTGTCGTGTGGTGTCGAGGCAGTGTTCATTAGAATGTCTTGACGGATGGTCATCGTTTAATTCATCATCTTGTTACTCCACTATCTTCAGTATTAGAATAATATTGTTGCCAATCATTTTTGTATGGATCATAAAGAATAAAAGATCGGGCATCTTCGAAGTTTTTACAGGTACAGCCGAAGAAACATAAGGTTGCGGGTCAGATGCGCAAATGAAAGGGTACGACAACAAGAATTAAATTATAAAATATATGCATAAGAGTGTGATAGAAGTTGTGTTAGCACATTAAATTTTACCATGCTGTAATATATTTTTTACTTTGGTCGTCGATCGCACACGCATTAAAAGAGAGCATAGTAATTTTTCTAAAATTTTATCTACAAAAATTATATAATTTTTCTCTCCGTGTAGAGAGATCGTGGAAAGGTTTGACGTTACACTATGGCTATTAAGAACCACTCAAAGAAGCTTGACTGTGTTTACAAGTTGTGTCGATGAGTTCCCCATAAGTTAAGCGGAAGAAATCACGCAGATCGGATTTCTGTATTTTCACTGCTTGCTCGTAACCAATACCTACGAGTTTTTTTTTTTTTTTTGGGTCGCTTGGTGATGAGAAGTAGATCCTCTACAATAATGTAATGGGAAAGGGGGCCAAAGTACCACCCGGAAGTTCTACGTTTAGAAAGGTCAACTTACACCAAAAAAGCTAATCTTGTGTATAATTGTAAATTATTTAAATTTTAATTAAATAATAAAAAGAAAAATGACAAAAATTTCTTGCAAACTCAGTGACATTTTACTTTTAATCGATTTTATTTCAAAACTAAAAAATTTTATCGAAAATTCAAAATTTAGTTAATCTACGCCACTGATTGCAAGTGATGTATACCCACACATAATTTGTTTTGTTTAAAAATTAATAATCATAATTATTATATTTCACCAATTTGATGTTAATTTAGTTATAAATTAATAATTTGAATAATTATTTATTACACCGTGCAACATCGTGTGTTGAAATTAACAATAAAAAAAATACATTTTAAAAATAGAATTATTATTAAACTCTCATGATGTGTTATAACCAATTTTTTGTGATGTGGTGTTTTTTTTTTCCGTTGTTGAAAATATACGCCCACTTTTTTAATGGTCTGTCGGTTTTGTGATGTATTAAAATTACCATTTACAAGGTGTATTTCAATAAGAATAAGTTTACTTCGACACTGCGCAGGTCAAATAGTACTAAATTGTTTATAATTTAATGTTTGTTTGTTTGGCCTCAGTCGCTTAGCTAACTGACGTGGGAGAACCATAGGCTACTTTTTACCCCGGGAAAACTTCAGATTTTCGTAGAAAAATACACTTAAAATTTAACTTGATGTTATGATTTTAAATATTACCTGGGTAAAATCCTGCCTACAAAAATAAATGCAATATTTCAATTGCAAGAAGCATTTTGTAAAAATTTATTGTAGCTTACAAAAACTTTTAATTTTTGTTAAAGAAAAAATATTTTTTCTCAAAAATCCGTTTAGACCTTTTCTCAGAAATTCGAATAATTATACCGTGATGTTAAGAATTTCGAAAAATTTTTTAACTTTTGCATAAAACTTAATTTTTTTGGGTTCTGGACATCGAACGTATCTGGTTAAAGAACTCATCCAAGGATTCGGGTCTTCTAATGTTTTCAACTTTTCATCAAATTTTGTAAAAATAGGATGTTTGGTTCTTATGATGGGAATAGCTGTAATAGCTGAATTTTATATTCGGAAATTCGCTAAAACTATTATTTTCCCAACGTTTTGATAAATGGTTATTGCGCACTTGATTTCCAGAGGCACAATTATTCGTGTTATGGTATATACATTAATTCATATTTTTTTCAATACTATTATTAGTATTAGTAAACTTGAAACAATCCATTGACTCTGACGCCGTGTACTAAAGATCATTAAGACCTCAGCTATATATGCTGTAAATACGTTTTGTTAGTGTTACATTAACATGGACTTCACCTGTACAAAAAATAGTACATTTATTTTTTTTTAAAGTATACTTCATGTTAATTACGTTTAAAAAGTAATTAACTTTTTTGTAAATTGATTTTTTTTTAAATATACTTGTATACTTGAAATGATCTCATAAATATATCGTGGGAACAATTAGTTAAATTACTGCCACTGTTTTTCTGTAATTTTCTTTTAAAGTTTTATCAGTTAATAAATAAGACACTCTACTTTACAAAAATACCTATCAGGCTATCACTTTTATTTAATTAATTTTGTGATACCATTTGATCAATGTGATCATTATCAAGCAAGTTAAAATTATATTATACCTAAAGATAGTACCTAGATAGAAAAAAGTAGCAGAATTCAAAAATTTCAAAAAAATAAAGTCAATCTGATTCGACATGTAATACACGTGAAAAACAACAGACATTTAGGAAATTATAAATATCGGTATAATCATTAAAAAGTTGATCCGAGTTGTGTCTATGTTTTTCTACTGTTTCTAAAACTATAATATTTCTTTTTAGAAAGCTAGGTCGATTTTCGTGTTTCTGGAAAATCGGAACTGTTCTGTTCGACGGATTTAATTTAACGTAGTTGCTCTGAGATAGTCAGGTATAAAAGTATATCTCAGCAAAAAAATTTTCTTTTATGAAAAATTAAATAATGTATTAATATTCTTCAGTTATTACATTGGTATACCACTTGTTTTTTCGAATTTCCGCGCGCTTATGTTGTACTAATTTGAAAGAATTGTTGAAAAAGCATTGTAGAAACGTTGTAAAATGATGTTTTTAAATTATATTTAAATAAAAACGGCGTGGTCAATATTTTTATTTCTTATTAAATTTGGTTTGTAACTTTGTATTAAATAACATATTAAATTTTTATCAAATTCCGTTGACAAAAATTTACCATAAGAGCCCATGTTAAAATTACAAAACTTTGAAATCGTTTTTCTCAAAATTGGGGTGGTCAATTTTCTTTTCGGTAAGGGTTCGTATTATTGGTATTTGATTAAATAAATATCTAGAGAAGTTTCGTTGAAATCCTTTGAAAAAATCGTTTTATCGAACTACCTTAAACTACTTTTCTATTTGAACTGCTAACTGCAGAAAGGGAATAAGTCCAAAATTTTTCAAATGCGTTTTTTTGTGTCAAACTAAAGATGATGTATAGACGGATGATTTGCAACAGAAAGGGAACTTTTCTATCATCTGTTATGGCCATAGTAAGTAGTTCATTTATGCGTTTACTGCAGATAGAGTACAAGTCTATACACCATCTTGAATTTAAAACAACAAAAAAATTTTAAAAATTTTGGACTTGTTTCCTTTCTGTAGTTAGCAGTTCATTTATTGTGAAATAAAACATTTGAAATATTGTAAAATTCTTCAAATTATTCTAAAAATAATTATAATTTTATCAAACTATTAATATAATATCAACAAAATATTTATACCTAATCGTCACATAATTATTAAGCGGGTTCTACACGATGCTACGAACGTTCCTTCCAACGTTCGATCGAACGTTTGAGGCAATTAAGTTCGATAGTTGATGCGACGAATGTATCTGCTACACGGTGAATTGAATGTTTGATCCAATACGAATGATGATGTGTTGGTACTCAGTGGACAACGCTGTTATCTGTCTGATGTTATCTCTAATGTTATACACTGATGTTGTCTCTCTTCACATGAACGAGTCGTGCGCAACCAACGAACGCAACCAACATTGACCTTCAAACGTTCGAAGCATTCCTTTGACTCGGTGCAAGAATACCGACATCGAACGGGACACGACCAAATGCGAACGTTTGACGCTCGACATTGGACACTCGTAGGTTCGAACAACGGCTACACGATGCTATGAACCATCCAACGTCGAATGTTGGAAGGTGTTCGTAGCATCGTGTAGCAGCGGCTTTATTATGATTGTTTAAAAACTACATTAACAACAAACTTCCCCAGGGGCCGGCAATATTTTTAAAGAATAAAAAAAAAATTATATAAATAAATATTATTATTTTAATATTAATTAATAATCTTAAATGATTCAACTTGTGTAAACATACACTTTTTTAATAAAAATAACCAATAACAAACAAGCATACTGATTTTTGTGATTGTATTGAAATGTACGCATTTCAGTTGTAATCATAAAAAATAAATGATAATATAAAATTAGGTATATTTTTAAGTGTTATGTTTACGTTATTCTTCTGTAAATATGTTTTGTTTGGGCACACATGTATGATCATTGGTCGCGATCGGCCTCTACGGTTGTTCTAGCTATTTTCAGTTGCTGAAAACGCGGACTGTGAAGTGTTAATTTATAAATATTCCAATTGCATTTATAACGAGAATTTCTGAAGTGAAATTGTTTTTAATCGGCTATAATACTAACTGTTACAAAACAGTGCAAGAAAATGATAATTACTTGGACGAGAAAAAAAAAATTGTCACCAATTGAAAATTTGTCAGTTGTATTCAGATTTTTTTTTTCCATTTTTTTAGAAAATTATACATTTAATTTGGTTATGGTACCGTTAACTAAATTATTTGTTCGTAATTACCAAAGTGTGAAAATGCAACCAAAAAAAAAAAAAAAAAAAAAGAAAAGAACAATCGAATAATATAAAAAGCAATAAATTTGAATCTAAATGAAAAAAAAAATTAACAGTTCCATTTCAGCGCGTTTACTCGGTATTATTAAAGCATTGACGATAGGTACTTCCCCGAACGACAAGGTGTTGACTATTAAAATGGTTTAGAACCAATTTTCTTACCCTTTCCATTACTTGGAGGCCAATAAATTTCCTCGTATATGTGCATGGCGTGGATTACGCATTCACTACGCACGCTATCGTGACAGTTATTAGTTTCATATATAAAATTAAATATTGTTTATTGTTAGATATTATTCTATAACGTAAATATACATGTGAGCGAACACACGAAACTTAGGGGACGTGAAGGGCGATGCTATGAGTACAATTTACGTGTCAGGGCGCATGCGTACACGTGTATTGTATCAAACACCAATTTACCACCGAAAACGAAATATGTAACAAAATAAACAACAAAACATATTTGGTAAATAAAATATGTACAATAATCTGGTAAATTTGAACACATCGTGTGAGTAGTAACAACACACTTTATATGCGTAGCACCAACATCTGGATGTGTGTGTGTGTGTGTGTGTGTGTGTTATTATTTGATCAAATTATTGTTATTATTTGTAAACTAAAAACCTAAATATTTAAATTATAGCTCAGTTATTTTATGTTGGCTAAATAAATATGTTTTTGAAATGTTGTTAATTTGTGTTTTAAAATATATAAAGTATTAAGTGAATCATAGCAAGTGTGTGTTAGGCACATATTAAGTCTGGATCTTTCAGTGGATAGCATAGGTGTCATCATGCGGGGAAGGCTGACCCTCCCTAGAAGTTTCGAAAAATTTCAAAACATCCGTGCTTTGTGACTGTTTCTATTAAATAAAGTAGGGGAGACTGGGGTAAAGTGGCCATTGGCCTTTACTCATCGGAAACCACTCCAACCTTGTGGCGAAGTTGAATACTAACTTGTAGGTACACAAGCCATTACTATTCTATTAAAACGTCAATGATAAGTTTCCTAGATTGTATGAATTATAACAAATTTTCTGAATTTTCGAGTGTTGATGTAATGTAAGTTTTAGGTTGTATTCTCATTATTTTTTTTATTAATCACGAATACAATTTTTTAATTGGCATACCTAAAAACCCTGTCTAATTACCTCTAAATAAAATAGTTATCTATGAATCAGAAAATTATTTCTTGAAATTAGTTGTAGTTTGCCGAAATGGCGTCTAAAGGGGTAAACTGGCCAGGCTTATAATGGGGCAAAGTGGCCAGTGTCTCCGATCGCTGCTGAAATTGAATTCTTAGAATAAGTTAACATATTATATTAAGTTCAATATATTTTATAAACAAAAGAATTGCCTGAAATCAGTATTTAGGGTTCCGAGAAACAATGTGAAAAAGGAACCCTTATGATGAGATTTCAATGTCCGTCCGTTGATATATAATAATTAATGATACAAACATAGTTTGATTTTGTATATAAACATGTTTATTACTTCAAGATTTCTTTTTCGGTTAAAATGGGTACTCCTGGTCTCTTTACCCAACATAGTGGGGGTAAAGTGGTCACTTTGCACATGTTGAAAAAAACCAAAATTGCAAAAATACCGTTCAAGATATTGTTAATATATTGATGGTTATTGGTTCTGCACTAAAACAACTATATGCTAAATACTTATTAATCTGTATTTCCTTTCAAATAAATAAACTATACAATATTTTGTCTTAGAGTGGCCACTTTACCCCAGGTTGAAAATTTATTGGGAAAGTAACAAAAAAACCTCATTTTGAAGTTCAGTATTTCGTAAACAGGACTCAAAAATGGAAAAGGTACAAAAATCTTCAATTTTATTTTAAATACCTTTTCTAATCATATTCTAACAAGATTCTTTCGCTCTTTTCAAGAATGGAAAGTACCTTAAGAAATTAAGAAAAAAAATGTTTTAATGCGAATTAATTGAAATTGTAGCACGCACATCCAAAAATTTCGTGTTCATCCGTCCAAAAATGTAGAAATTCAAAATATATTACCAACAAACATGACGAAATGGTAATGATTTTGAGATTCTTTCTTCGGAACCCTAACAGACTGAAGGAAGCAGTATAAATCTTCTCTAGATACTATATACCTACCTAATAGTTGATCCAAATTTGAATTTAAAATTTTACATCCACGCTCCAACCAAATTCTTAAAAATTATTTAATAAGTGAAATGAGAGTACAAATAAGAGACCATTGAAATAATGAGATCACCACATAAGATAATTCGTGATACTACCTACGGTGCTAGTATCGATTTTGGCAATTTCTTACATCAAAAAAAGTGAAAGTTTTCTTTCTTCTATCAAAAAATGTTTTTGAAAGTACCTAATTCATTTTTGTCAACACGTGTCTCTCATCTGACAAACGCGATCACTGATTCCAAATTTGGACAAACAAGATACTGACTGCCTTGGGAAATCTTTTGGCGAATTAATGAAATCAAATTACATTGGAATTTTAATGCGGCCTCTCCAAAAAAAAACCTACCTACAATTTCACTGTGGTTTTAATAAATGACATTTGATATTTTCTCGGTATGTCTTCAAATAAAATTCATTGTGGCTTAACTCAATAACTATTTCCAACTATAAACGTGGGGGGCACACTGCTGCGACAGAAGAGTGGAGCGCGGGATGAGACGTGACCGTGTATAGTAGTCACATGATAGCCAGCCGATGTTCATATAACATGTACAATGAAAACAAAACGCAAAACCAATTAATGGTTTGAATAATTGACCGCAAACATTGTCGTCCAGCAGCAGCAGCATATTGGTCCATAATATTGCTTGCTATAACTGACCACATTGCGCTGACCGCAACGGATACTTTTTGTAAAACCAGAAATAAAATGAAACGTATATTATTAGTAAGGTTTGTTCAACGGCCTCTTAATATTGTAAAGAAAGTGGTTAAGTTAGTTTTTGATCAAAAGTTTGATTTTAAGAGGAACCGGTCAAGCAGAAATTTATGGATGGGGTAACGATTCGAAATGTTGCCTTGAATTTTTTCGCAAACGAAACACAATAACTTCCTGTCTGTACTTTCTAAAACCAATGGAAAGGTAACCCGAATATTCAACTGTTTACTGTACTGTCGATCATATTTAACAATTCTATTTAAAAGAAAAATGCACAAAAGATGTTCAGGAAGTTAGTTTTTCTAGTCAAAGATTTTTCTCACACTGACAAATCTTTTAGAAAATCAAGTGAATATTATTTATTGAAAAAAAAAAAAATCATATGAAAAATGAGAGAACTTTCTTGAAAACTTTTAGCCGATATTTGATTTGCACCAAAAAAGTTTTTCCTACACATTCCTTTATGCGTATCGCTTTTTGGCTTTTCTCTAAGTGAAACTATGTTAAAAAGTTTCTTATTGTACAAAAAGTTAAAAACTTAACACCATAAAATGGAGGGTATAGGAAACGTGGGGTGAATCGGGGAAAAGCCGATAATTGTTTATGGTTATTCTGGTTAATAATTTAAATTTTGACGACAGTTGTATTTAAGTTTATCATAAGTTACTATTAATTGAAAAATTAGTAGTCAAATTAATATTGTAACGTATTTAAATTGTGTTTTGTTTAAAAGGTAATATTCGCTATGAGCTTTTGCCTGGAGGGGATATAAAAATCGACTACAGCGCTCACTGTGGGCAAATAGGTATATATGTTTATCAGGACAGCATTTGTACATAATTTTACTATTTTCTTTAAGAAAAAGTTTTTTTTTTTTTTTTTTTTTAAATACTTGTTTGTTTTTGTCAAGGTCAGTATTTATTACGATTTCTATTTACCAGATTCTACAAAATAATAAAAAAAAATTATTTGTAACCCTGTACTATCAAACGTCATTTTATTTTGAAATTTTCAAAAAAATGTTATAAAAATTACCTCTTATCCTTTTTCTTGGTCAATTATTGAAAAATATTTTATTTTCAGACATGTTTGAGGTAAAATGAGCAGATGTGTGGCTTTTATTAAACAAATGTCAGTTCTTTAATATATTTTCCATTCATTTAAATAGTAAAATGCCAGGCTGATTAATTTTTAAATAATCATTTGATATAGGTGGCTATACTTTCGACTCGAAGCGAATATATTTCATATGTGTTAATTTTTAAAGTAACTTTACAGCCTTTTCCGTATTTTGTATTAAATCCCTCTTCGTTCCTATTAATTCTGCGAGCGGGGTGAATAGGAATTGTTCCTATCTAAAAAATTCCCGCCTAAATGAAAAAAAAATGAATTTTCCAATTACTAAAAATAAAAGAAACAAGCTATCATTTAATATATAAGAAAGTGTATGAAAATCGAATGCAAGATCGAAAATCATACGATTCACTCAATTTTGCGGTATTCAACGTTTATATTTTTTGTAAACTAATGAAATAATTCGAGAACTAAAAAGCTTTTTGGAAAAACATGATTGTAAAAAGTCGTCAAGTGCGTGTTTGACACGCATTATTTAGGGCTACTCAGGAATTATGTGTTGTATGTTGTATGAATCATTACATGTTGTATGATTAGTAAGAAACCTGCAAAAAAATTTTGATAATTATACCATAGCTACAAGTTAAGGATATTATGGAGGTACTTAAAAATGGTGACAGTCTTATGAAAATTTGTGCGAATAATGGTTTTTCTAAATTTAATCGACTGTGAAAATTTAAATTAGATTCACTACAGCGTTTAAAAGTTATTGCAGGTTTAATTTTTGCTCACTTTTAACATGCAGTCTAATTGAGTTTTCAATAGAATACGATAGAAACCGAATATAAACCAGCTTTTAATGCTTAGAAAAAATGGTGATAAGGCTCTTGTTTTTGTTTTAGATGTTAGGAAAAACGCTTATACAACTTTTTTTACCCCCAAATTTACCCTCAATTTTACCAAAATAGCCCCTCTAGTAGGTCCGACTCTGGCTTTGTATATATCAGTAGAAAGCTCTCTAAAAATGAAGTGTTGTGTCAATTTAAAATTTTTCTTTATCTGCCGCAGTTTTCAAGTAATCTAGCAAAATTGAAATTTTACCCTAATTTTGAGGGGTAATTTCACTTCTTAAATGGCGACTGTGTCAGATGAAAAAAATCGGGTCCGTTATTTTGGTCGACCCTACGGGTTGTCCCCATTTACTCTTTTCTCGTCTCTTTTGATCCCAATTTTTCATAGAGAAGAAATTATACGATTTTTGTTAATTTTTCAAAAACCACCAATATTTTTAAATTTTTTTGGATACTGCTGATAAAGTGACCATCTTCGCGTAAATTTTTAATATATTAAAGATTAGGTACTCATAAAATAAATACAAAAAAATACGGTGTGAAGTCTGAATGCGTACCTATTCATCCTTGTCTACGGTAGCACATTTTTTATTGACATAAATATTAGAAACGCAGGAAAAGAGACCAGGAATCAACATAGAAGTGGATTATGGTACGATATATTTTCTGAAAAAAGTGCTTAGGACCAAAGTTATAGAGCTCAAAGTGATGCACTTGATGATGACTTTGAAGTTGACCTTGAGGTCAATTTCCAAAGTCATTTGAAAATCATTTAATATTTTTCAAAAGGAGTAGCTTACTTTTCACCCCTAAATGGTTCAAAGTATATTCGAACGAATTTCACATGCAAGATAGAAAATAAGTGATCAAGAAGTAATATTGAAAAATACTTGCTCAATCGCAATCGGAAAAATAATAGTTAATCATATGTTCAATTGAATTCCTAATATGATAACTAGAGAGTAGCAATAAAAATTTTAAAAAATTTTGAAAATTTCTAATATAACATGAAGTTAATGTTTAACTTACAATTAGAGTGATATTAAATCTTTTCTTAACTTTACTTCTAAAATTACTTACAAAAATGTTTTCTTCTAATTTTTTCTATAAATCAACTTTGAAGATAGATTGAGACAATACATGAAATTACTGCTTATAGGTACAGGATATGGTCAAAGTTCGGCAATGGCTAATCATTTTCAACTGACCTTGAAAATCGATTTCAGGGTCACTATCAAGTGCATCGCTTTAAATTCTACAAATTTGGTACTCAGCCCTTTTTTCAGAAAATATGTCGTTTCAAAAATATCTAGCTATAACTGTTTTCATCTACAGAGGTTGAATGGTGTTTTCTACCCCTAAAAAGCGTATTTAGCCGAAATAAAAAAACACGTATTTAATATTTTTCGCTGTTTAATAAGTATGTTAAGTTTCATTCAAATTGGCAAGTATTAGTTGGGTAGTGTTATTTGTCAGAATGTTTTGCCGATCTAGTTTTTTCAATATTTCTTTGCTCGTTTTCAGAATTTGTATTTTAATTTCTACGGACAAATAACTCATTCTTTTCTTCGATTTGAGTAACTTTTATTTGCTGATGTTGACCATTAATTGATCGAAACATATCAAATATTTTTCAATGATTTTTTTAGCGAATGTCGAAAATTTTGAAAATTTTTTCACCGTTAGTAAGTTAAAGTATTTGAATTCATTAAGTAATTAAATGATGTCCACAAGAACCTTACGGACTACCATAAGTTATATGAGATCCCTAGGATCCGTTTTTTACTGTTAGGATAAACTTTTTACTAAAATTATTTTAGATGAATAAAGGTTATGTTGTATGATTTCCGCCAGGGTTTACTGTTCCCATTATTGTAAAAAATAAACTAACCGACCGATTTTGAAAATTTTTTCACTGTTAGAGAACTAAATTATTTTAGATGGATACAACTATGCTGCACAAAGTCCGTTCGGGTTCTTGGGTCCCAAAAATATCAAAACTAATTACCCAGCCGATTTTAAAAATTCTTTTACTCTTAGAAAGCTAAACTATTTTAAATAGGTACAGTTCTTAGATGAGATCCGCCAGTCCCCAAAATTTGGAAATTCGCTATGTTATGCAGATGCTGCGACAGGGGTATTTAATCTGACAAACACAAAAATATTGCAGATCCATGGTAACGCGATTTAAAAATGAAATATTATTGATTAAAAAGTGTCAGAGATCACATTGATCCTGAGAAAAATTTCTCACCATACTTGCTCCATGTTCGATAAATCTGTTTCCAGCCTGTATATGTATCCGTGTATGTATTATTATTAAAAATGAGTGTATGTTAACTAATATGTAATTTAAGAGGGTGACTCACCCCCTCTCCAATGTTGCTCAAACTGAATTTTGAAATCGAAAATTTCATTTCTACGTTATTTCAAATGTCTTAAACTATTTTCCATGAAGAAGAACTTCTTAAACTACACAAGTAGTACGACTATTCGACACAGTCACTCCCTAGTTAACTACCCCTAGACTTAATATTAGGACATTGAGCAAAAATAGGTCAATTAGATTTTCTGACGTAGATTTCAAATCTGTAAACAGAATTTTTATATTGTTTAATTTTATCCCCTTTTTGCAAAATTAACCCCTAAATTTTAACCCCCAGCCACCCCTCTTGACACAATTTGAACGAATTGCATACCAATAAATAGCTCTTTAAAAAAGAGCAATACTGCCAATTTAAACTTTTGCTCTATCTCTTACTGTTTTCGAGATATTTAAAAAATTAAATTTTTACCCCAATTTTTGGAGGGCGATTTCACCCCTTCAAGCCGTTTTTCCGCCGATAAAAAAAAATACGTGTCGCTTATTTTTTAGTGTTCTACAACATATCTAAGTTTCATCAAAATCGATAGGTCCGGCCTCGGGCCCTTTACTTGTAAGAAATACGTATGAGCAAATGACAGTTCCAATTCCTTTTGGCCGTTCGTATTTGCGAAATTATTTATTTCCGGCAAACATCGAAATTACAGTTGACGTGCTCTACAATTTACTCGTACCTGGCGACTGTATCCGAACGTGTGTACTGTGTACAATCTAAAGCAGCAAACACTCTCGGAAACCGCGTAATGTTATAAAAATTTTCTTTAACTTGCGCCTTTTCGACGTCAGTTGTTGGAAATTTAATGAATTCTTCACGCAACAAAGCAATTTTGTGTGACACTAATTTCACTACTTTGCTAGTAGTAGCTTTGAAAACTCCTCCTTAAAAAAGACATTATTTCTGAAGATAATGTGCTATTCCTAAAAAAAAGATACATTAATACTACTTAGTTGAAATAATTATTATTTAAAAAACAGCATACCAGTTCGTTTTGTGTTGTATTCGTGGGCGAATTTTTTCCAAAATAAAAATTCCTTTCGCATTCGAAATTTTGTGTAAAAATCCAAATCGTCGCAAATATTAAAATGATTTGGAGGAAAACATATTGTTTTTTTTTTTACATAAACGTTAAGTCGTACAAATAGGTTATGTTATAAGAATCTTTTGACAAAAAAAAAATAATTTATTTTAAAAAGATTATAAAGGTACGGACACACGACACACTTTTGGTGTAGAAGTTTTTTTTTTACAAAAGGACAGAAAAGTTGATTTAAGATACTACCAACAAGGTAATCCTAAATTGTGAGACGCATCCAAAAGATAATACAGAGATAATATTATATTACAACTCTAAGAAAAAAGTAAACGTAATAAAATTTTACAAGTTGGATTTACACTATAGCAAAAAATGAAATAAATTATTTTCAGTATGAAACTGCCGTCTTGCAGCAACATTTATAAAAATATTAGTTTTCAATTCAAAATAGAATATGGCAATACAAAATACGATTTAGAAATGTTAAATTATAATCTAAATCAATAGTTTTAAAAATTATATACATTCATTTAACTTTTTTAATTATGAAGTTTTTTTTAGCTATGTAAATCCGACTTAGTTTGTCACATTTTTGTGTGAGAGAGATAAGTAAATTAAACTTTCACTGTACAAGCTGCTTTTTTATCCTTGTCATCTTTTTTAACCAATCATATTTCTTTCAAAATTTTATTACCTTTACTTTTTTCTTAGAGTTGTAATATAATAATCAGCTAATTTAAGAATAGCAAACCATTTTGATGCCACTACAGCTGAAATAAACTGCAAATTACATAATTTTACAATGTCTCTCGAAATGGTTATCGAATTGGGACAGTGTTGGTGTTGTGTGAAATGTCTGACACTATTCTATTCGCCGTGTGTGACACTACTGTGTAAACAACCTCAAATATTTGCTAGAGAAGTCTAGCAACTCGAGTGTATACAACTGTTCTAGCCTGATCTAGACTGCAAATTTACTTGAACGTGTAAACCAACGGGCCAAACTACTATATGATAGTTAGTATTCCGACTGTAGCAGAAAGGTGACGTAAAATCTCCTCCACTTCGCATCACTATGCTGTGTAAGTACAAACTGTTTGTAGTGGTTTAGGCTTGATGTTTGCTTCTGTGTGAGTATTTACACACACAATTACAAAACACGTATTATCGGACAGAGCAACGTGCAGGTCAAGTAACAATGGTCTTACAATACATAACAATCGTAGTGGATTCGATGACCGACACCGACTGACTAAATGCCTTAAGCTGTGACAGACCAACAAATGACTCCAAGCGAACTAAACTTTTTTGATATTAGTTTGCTTCTAGTGTTCTATAGTGTAAACATTGCACACAATAATGCTAATTTAGATATGTCGTTATTTTGATGTCTCGTGTATCCGTAGCTTTATGTACATATGTTGTAGGTACGTATCATGTATTATATACTGTGTGACACTTTCAAAATAGAATATACTCACTATATATATAGGTAGCATGTGTAAATTACGTATGTATATTTTGAGTAAAATTTCAAAACGTCAAATGTCAAAAACTAATATATTTAAATAACAAAATTAATCGCAATTAAATTGAATTTGAATGAATTTAAAAAATATTGTTAAAGTTTGCATTTTTTTGATAGTAATTTACTGTTAATATGTAGGTAATATTAAAATCATTTAGGTAATTTAATATGTAGGTAATATTAAAATCATTTAAATATCCATAAACGACACAGTAATAATCATGTACCTAATAGTATAGGCGTCAATTATATTTTTTTTATTTATACCTTACTGCTAACAAGAAAGATTAAAAAAAAATTAGCAATTACGAAAAAAATCTAATTAATTTTTAATTTTATACGTTCGACTATTAAATAATTAATAGTTAGGTCCAGAATTAACGTTTTAAATCTTTATTTTTGTAATAAAGAAAAATACCCCCTTTATCCCAAAAATTTGGCGAACTGAGTTCAGCAGAAAGTTTGGTGAAGTGCAAGTTGGTCACACGTTAGAATGTGTAAAGTGCAAAACTATGAGGGATACTCAGAGGTCAAAATCTCTGAGTACCCCTAAAAAGGAGTTTACTTATTTTTTATTTTTGAAATTTAATCATTTTTCACAGTTGGATCTTCATATTATAAGCATGTTCAATAGTCTATCCATTTATTAAATACGAATAAAATCATTGCGATAACTAAATTTATAAAAATAAAAAAAAAATTAAATTTTTTTTTGCAAATCATTTTATAACGCCGTATTCAATAGTCCGTAACGAATTAATTTACCTCTATATCTTCTCAAATAAAGCTAAATGAATTAATAATTACATTATGCGTTTAACATAAAAAGGTAATTGCACGCCAAAACGAATTCTGTAATTCAAAAACTGTATCTAGATTTGAAGTGTGCACTGAGCTCTCAGTAATGTGAGTGTCAGATGTAGACAATATTTTGAATGTTAGACCCGTGTAAATTTTTGTTCGATACATCAATTTAACACATCTACGTCAATAATATTTAAAAGTGTGTTGCTAGAACTAATGATGGTGGATGATTGATTAATCGATTAATCGGTTTAGTTGATTATTTTACCCTGGATTAAATGATCAAAATGATTAATTTTTTTTTTAAGTTATTGATTTAACACACTTACATGCATGTTTAATATTCAAAAGTGTATTACAACTAGTGATAACGGACGATTGATTAATCGATTAATCGGATTAATAGTCGACTAATTTTGTTTTGTTAAAAAAATATTAAAAATCAGTACTTAAGTAAATTCAAAAGGAAACATTCTTTAGTTGATTAGTCGACTACTGTAGGTCGAATATTTTCGATTAATGAGTAATTTTGTGTAAAAAACGATATTAATCGACCAATTGCTCCTCGTCTCGACATCACTAGTTACATGGTGGTACTAAATTGAGGCCGTATATATAACATTTTTATTCATTAATATGTTTTAAGTGTTAGATGACGCAAATTTCTTGTCGTATTAAATAAAGTTTATTTGTATTTTTTATGTTTCTCAAAACCTAATATTACCACCAATTTGATAAAATAATTGGTAATTGTAATTTTTGTACGGAGTGGAATGAAACGAACAAAAAAAATTTGATATTCGGAACGAATCAACAATAACAATACAGAAATTTTTTCTCCTACGGAAACCGTGAAATTATGTAAATTGATATTTTTTTCTTTTCAAAAAAAAAGGAAGAACATTTTTTTTTATTATTATTCTTTTCTGATTTCTAATAAATGATTATACTTTAGGCGGACGTATATTGTTTCTATGAAATATATTATTTTCTATGGTCGATAATCTATCTATTATCGATAATCAACATATTGAAAAAATTACTATAATTCTGATTTATTAGCAATTTTTTATTTTTGAACTTTCTTTTTTTCGTAGCAAATTATTTGTCAATTATAGATATAACGACTTGCGACATCAAATTATTTGAAGTATAGACATTCCTATACTGTTATTAAGGAGGTTGATCTCTTACGGGATGAGTACAAAGTTCTTATAAATATATTTAAAGTTTAATCGAATATGGACTTAGGGTCTTGCCGCCTGTCGGGTATCTGTGTTCTTACCGCCCCGGCTCCTATAAATTGCCAATCTTGACGCAACTAATACTTACACACGTAATATGTAATATAGTTCGTAAGTTCGTATAAAAATTACTGGTGTAGATAGTTTGGCCAACATTATCCTGTTCCTTCTGTTAGCAAACCCTTAAACATTAATATTGTTTGAAATTAAAACTAACATTTGAAATTAAAACTCTTATGGTTGTTAACAAACCCAATTTTTGCTGTCAAAATGACGGAATTCCTTAGGAATATGACTAATTGAGCAAAAGTTTTTTCGAATGGTCCAACATAGGTACTTAATTTTTGTGAAAAAAAAAACTTTAAAAACGTTATAATTCACTTTCAATTTCAGCATTCTGTCAGCTTCTTTTTAGCTTTTAAAATATTGGAAAATTTTAGTAGGTAAACTTAATGATATCATCAAATTAAAAAATTCTTTTTTATTACTCATGCCGGAGAAGTACTAACTTGGCGCACACATTTCTGTATGCAAAATAGCTGTTTGCCCACTGTACTTTTCCCGCATACTTTTTTGCGTGTGAAAAGTAACTTTCCACACGCAAATTGACAAAAAAACACGCAAAATTTAATCAAAACACGCAAAGCCGCCTCTTAATTTTTCATTTAATAAATATTTCATAAGTATTTCTATAGAAACCACCAACAAAGTAATTTAAACGATAATTCAGAAAAAAAAGACGAAGACTTAAATATATTATTTTAAAAAGTAATAAAAATGTTAAAAATAGTGATAATAATAGATAAAAGTATGTAAAATTCGTAATAAAAAATAGTATATGTAACTCGTGCGGGATTGTCGATTGCCCACTCAAGCGAATGAGCGCACTCACTACGTCCTTGTTCCCGCACTTATTGCACAATATACTGTTTTTCAACTCAAACTTGGTTGGATGTTATCTAAATTAGAGTAATTGGTTGAATTAAGGGGTTATTTAGGGTTGTAGAAAAAAAATTCTAATTTTTTTTGCTCTTATATTTTTGTTTCCTTATATCCCAAGAATTATCCAAATTAAAATTTGGAAACGAAATATGAAACGGTTGCCGAGTTATATGTATATACATATATGCAATAAAGTGGCTGAATTGTCCTCTTGGATATGCGTGTGTGTTCTTAATGAAGGATCAAAAGCCCTATTAAAACTTTTCGATATGCTCGGCTTTAACATTGGAACGCACGAATACCATTACATTAATAAAATAGACAACGAAGGTATAAAAATTTTGGAAAACGCTGCACTGCTAAATACAAAAAGACAAGGACGGCTAGAAAACAAATGATTGTTGAGCAGGAGGAATTGTATGAGGAAACCTTTGGGCTCCTGTATGGTCCTGGCATAGCGGACTAGATAAAAATGTAAGCAATTTCTTTGGATTTAATCAATTTTGATACAAAAAAAAAAAAATTGAAAAAATCTTTAAATGCCTGTTACACAAAACTACATTTTCAAATTGGCTGCCACACTGCAGCCCGTAGCTCTCTATTAATTATCACGTATAAGGGCGGGTTGGAAGCGTAACAGTTGTCTTTAGTCCCTAAAAAACCGGGATTTTTCGATTTTTTTTAAAGCTAGAGTTTCTTATTTTCTTTCTGAATCGATGTAATTTTAGGTTCAGGGACTCAGAAAATTGTTTTCTTAGAAACCCTGTTCGATTTTCTTATTTCTGACCACCCGTTGTAGCTGTGTGCTGGCAGCCGAAAACGCGGTTTTTTTTGAAGTGTCGACTTTGACACTGCGTATAAAATGCATCGTCATCGGGAAAAGAGAAATTAATTTTTTTTTTTTTTTGATAGTCGAAGGAATGTCTAATAATGTATGTGTAAGAGGTTTCTTTAGAAAGAATTATTGAAAATGTGTCTTTTTTTTAACTTCTTACCCTGAATAACCCCTTAAGGTTAATGCGGTGTCAACTTTTTTTGCTACCAAAAAGGCGAAATTCTTTTTAGACCACACCGTCTTGGACTGTAGTGCACTTAGCCCCTCTCTAAATACATCGCTCACATTAAATCATTCCAATATTTATTCCCAAAATATTTAACAGATATTTTCTGGTTGTTTTTAACATGTTTTTAAAATCTGACCAAAAATTTTTGGTGAAATAGTATCAATTTGCTTAATAGCCCGATTACAATTTCAGAATTATAGAAATACTGTTATGTTACCATAGTGAAGTATTTTTGCCTTAAAACAGATCAGTTTCTTTCAAACATCCGTTGAATTATTTCAGAAAAAAATTTTTATAGCATTAAATACGACTCTGTTTTCGAATGGAAATGTATTCCCATTAATTATGGATAAATATATCGAAACAAGGACAGGAGCTACCTGTTCACCATACATTTGTCTTACTCATTCATTCCGACACTATGTATTTTCATTCTTTTCTATGTCGTATTAAAAATTATCAATTGGGTGGTCCCCATTTAAAAATAAAAATCACATAAAGGAAAAAAAAGTAAAAAAAAATATTGTTGGTATTTTGATTTGGTCATACAAATACAAGTTTTTGAGAAAAAAAATTTGTTGAGACGAATCGTAACATAGGTTTTTTTTTTCATTTGGTGCCACTACTGTTGTTTGGGCCCCCGGGGCACATAACACAGCGGACGTACGGACAGACAAAACAAGTATCTGAATGGTTTAATGATATTTTTCTTGCCGATCCACTAACAAAACAATTTGAAAAATTTAAAATGAAATAAATTATGTAAAAACATATGTCATTTTGGATTTTTTGTTTTTTTCCGTTTATTGGTTTGAATTTTTTTTATAAACGTTTTCGTTAATTAAATAAAAATTCCAAATTGATTTGCAAAATTTTTACTTGGGTCAAACTAAACAGCATGGTGAACTTTTTCCCACCATTCAATAGATCTTTTATGTCAAAATAATTGCAGTTAGTGTAAATATCCATTTTTAGGTACATATCCATATTTTAAATTTTTAGAACTGACAAGGCGAGGTCACATTGTGTGGGTCACCGATTTGGTCGAGTCTATTTAAAGAGGTTGACTAGTGTAGTAAATCCCCAAAACCCTAGGGTACAGCACTTGGAAATAAGGGACAAATTTCTCTTGAAAGTTTTAGGCTTACCAGTCGTACCAGTTCCAAAAATTCGAATTTATAAAAGTTGTCTTGGCGAAGTGATCAGTGTATTTGTTTTTTCTACCTTTTTTCACAAAAAATATTCATTTGCTAACATAATTCCGATTATAAGTAACATATAGATTTATGGAATTCTATTTATGGAATTACGCTTTTTTTTTTGTTTAATGACAATTTAACTCAGTGCCATAAAAATATTGTGGTTTTTTCACTTTTACCATGGAAAATAAAGTAAAAAAATGTTTTTTAAGAAAAAGCTTTTATTTAAAAATGGGCTAAAGAAAAAAATGAAATAACTACTGAGTGAAGTTTGAAGCAATATGCAACATAATCTATAAAACCTTGAGGCGTTATCGTTAATTATTTCTGTTTTGGATATAAGTGTAGCTATTTTACTTTTCAGTACTTACCAAACTTGATTAAACGCCTCAAGCTTTTATAAATTATGTTGCATATTGCTTCAAACTTCACTCAGTAGTTATTTCATTTTTTTTAGCCCATTTTTAAATACAGTGTAAATTCCATATAACCATATTTTTGGGTTTTTGGACCATAAGACCATAAATAAAAATCCCCTCTTATCCCCGGCCTGTAATTTCTTCAGACAATAGACACAAGCTTCTAGATTAAATTGAATAGTTTTTTTTTTGTCCCAATTTGCCCAATTGTTATTTATTTTGCGTTTTAATAAGTTACTATTTAGGTATATTTAGTTATAATAAGTGCCATAATGATTAGTAGTATTGTTTTATCAATATTTCTGTGTATTTGTGCAATAAGCAAGATTATTTTTCTAATTAATGTGTTTTTTTTTTCCTGAGGCATCCCCTTTTTGGGATTCCAAGTACTTTAAACAAATATACAATAAAAATATATTAGTATTCAACAGGGGGCTTTGAAATCTATATCTATTAAATAATAATTTTGTCCAGCTAGCTTGTATTAGACAAAACACTGTGCATCTATTCAATTGCCACAAACTACCCGTGATTCACGGATTACATTTTGAGAAACACTGTACTGGAGTAGAAGAGTATACCTACTTCATTTATACAATAAAAATAAGGAATCAAATATTATTAGTTATAATTTACAGCATTGATTATTTCAATTTATTTATACTGCTTTTAATAATAATGCCCCATTTAGTGTTTTCGTATTATTTTCTTTTATATTAGAATTTCATAATATGTGTAATTATATTTCCACTTAATAATAGTAAAAACTGTTAAGTGTTCATAAACTTCGTAAGTAAATAAATTACTTAAGTTGTTAAATGGTCGTAATCAACAATTATCTTTAAGAAAACAATAATATTCGTCATGTAACGTATACGAGTAAAATTCGCATTAAGTCAGGGTTCCGTATTGGCTAGAGTTTTTAACAGCTTTTGGCATAAAATACAGGAAATGTTAGTATATCTTTTACGGTTTATTGGCGAAAATAAGTAGACAATTAGACATTCAACAAAGTTACTTGCATATGTTATCGTAAATGAGATTTAAAAGTGAAAAGTGGTCAAAAAAAACCTCAGCTTTATTTTAAAATATCTTTTTTTTTTTAACGATATGCGCACCAGAGGCGTAACTATAAATGCTATAATGCAGCCGGTGGAGCAGCCGTCCCAGAGTACAATAGTGAAAAATGGAAGAGGGCTTTTTTGGTGTTGTCAAGGCGTATTACGCATTGATAAGGAAATTTCGTTTTTTTTCTTTGCTCGTCACTTAATATAAATTAAATTTTTGAAAGGGAAAAGAAGTTTATTTTACTCGTCGGCCATATTTTTGGAAAAAATGGTCTCGTGAGAGGGAGGCGCTTGGAGTCGCAATTGTTTCAGGACGCAAAAATTGTAGTTACGCCTCTGTACCGCACGATAGGTACGTGGAATTACTTTTAGAATTACTTACGAAAAACGAAAATTTTATTAATTTTTCAATATTTCTATTAATTATTCATGAATCTCAAGCTGGCAGCTCCAGCTAATTAATCGTGTAATTGTTGCTTCTCTAAAATTCAAAGTTATTCATGAAGAGAATGTTGAAAGGATCAGCTCTGAATTTTTTTATAATTTTTGGGGTGGTTTTGGAAGAGGTTAGAGGCCCAGAGTTGTAAAAAGATAGCCTCCGCTGGCTCTCTTTTTTATAATTAATCGTGTAATTGTTGCTTCTCTGAAATTCAAAGTTATTTACGTAGAGAATGTCGAGAAGATCATCTCTGATTTTTTTTTATAATTTTTGGGGTAGTTTTGGTGGAGTTTAGAAGCCAAAAACTGTTTATAGGCTCTTTTAAACAGTTCTTGGCTTCTAAACTCCACCAAAACCACCCCCAAAATTATAAAAAAATTCAGAGCTGATCCTTTCAGCATTCTCTACGTAAATAACTTCGAATTTTAGAGAAGCAATAATTACACGATTACTTGTAAACAAAAGAAAGCCAGTGGAGGCCATCTTTTTACAACTCTGGGCCTCTAACCTCTTCCAAAACCACCCCAAAAATTATAAAAAAAGTCAGAGCTGATCCTTTCAACATTATCTTCATGAATAACTTTGAATTTTAAAGAAGCAACAATTACACGATTTATTAGCTGGAGCTGCCAGCTTGAGATTCATTAATTATTCGGGATTTAATTTTTGGGGAATGTTTCTTTTTAATACGGAATTATACTTCAATTCAAAAATTTCACTTACTGATAATCATTTCCCCCATTTTTAGGATTTCGTAGAACATCTATCTACGAAATTCTTATGTCGCCGCACTTTACTCAGAATAGTCCTCTGTCAACTCGCACTTCACGAATATTTTTTTTATCCTGATGACATAAGCTCCCGCTTCCATGCAGTAAAGGCTGTTTATTTATAATAATAAAAAAACATATTTAAACCAGTAATATATTCGAATTTACTGCTATTTATTTAATAATTTAACTCACATTCATTAATTAGTCGAATTTTCTCCGAAAAATTAGACTTATACAGTCTATACGATAAGAGCTGCGAGAGGCGAGACCAGGGGCGCTATCCGTTTTCGGACCCGTAGAACACGATTATGTAAAAAAAAAAGATGTCTGATATATATATATATATATATATTTTCTCGCAACCTTTTAATATGTGTAGGGCCCCCCTATGGAAGTTAAGAGATGAAATTTGGTAAGTGGGGCTTATTCCGATGCACAACAATACTATCAAAGTGGGGTCAAATTTTGGGCAAATTTTTTTTCGGACCCGACCTTTAAGGGGGTCGTGGGGGGCTGAAAAGCAATAAAACTTTTTCAAACCGGTTTTAAATAATGTTTCGGTCAATTATCTACAACATATCCAAAATTCAGCTTCCTAGGATGATATGGTGGGAGTAGAGGGGGGAAAAACGATTTTCGCTGGATCTAACAGGCCCCCAGCCCCCCAGAATTAACGTAGAGGGTTGAAATTTGGTGTGTTGATAAAGTTCGTACCTAGGTTGTGCTTTTTGGAGGTTTTAATATTTTACCCCCACCCCCCTCATTTTTAAGCTACAATTTCATGCATTTTCGACGTTTTCGAAGTTTGTACCACTCGCACAGGTCACCCGAATAAATCTAGAGGGCTGAAATTTTGTATTCGGATTGAGTTAGTATCAAGGGGGTGCCTTTTGGAGGTCTCGACTTTTAACCCCTACCCCCACCATTTTTATACCCAAAAGAACATGAATTTTCTTGTTTTTTAACAGTTTCGTTCGGGTCAAAATCTCCCCAAATAAACCTAGAGGGCTGAAATTTGGTGTACAGGTTAAGCTAATAGCCAGACACTGTTTTTTGGAGGTTTCAACTTTTAACCCTTACCCCCACGATTTTGACGCCAATATTTCCTTAATTTTTTTGCTTGTTTTCTAACACGTCTAGAGACTCCATAAGGAAACCTAGAGGGCTGAAATTTTGTACGTGTATTCAGTTAGTATCCAGCTAGTACCTTGTAGGGAGTCCGCATCACTTTTCCCCCCACTTCTCCCATTTTTACATCGGAATTGAATGCTATTGTTAAATGTGTTTTAAAAGCATTATGTTTATTCTAAATACAAGTAGGCGAATAGTAATTTTAAAAAATTTAAAAAAAAGTGAATACAATTTTTTAACAAATGAAATACATACATATTAAGTAATTTAAAAATGTTATTAAAGTCACTGTTTATTTATTTATTTAATTATTATTTAGGAATTTTGGATTTTTATTATTTATAAAATAGAAATTTTGGATTTTTTTGGAAAGAAAAAATATCTTCATAAAAGCCTTCCAGTTTACTATTTAAGTTCCTTTTTTAATATTTAAAAGTAAAACACAAAGGCAATTGGCGGATAAGCATGGATAGAAATGCCCTCGTACGAATTGTGTTGGCTTTTTCCCTATTAACTTCTATCGGCACAAAATTGAAATTTACTGAGATTCAGCCCTTAAAAACTTAAAATCTTTTTATAAAGCCCCGATCAACCGGACACTCATTATCAGTTTTGAAACCACCAAAATTACAAATCGCTTGTGGACTTTCAATTATATTTCGCTTGTAGACACTCAATACCGAAGAAATAATTTTTTATTTTTTATTTTTTTTATTTTTTATTTTTTTTTATTTTTTTTTTTGAACGAAAAAATATCTTTATAAAGGCCTTCCAGTTTACTATTTAAGGTCCTTTTTTAATATTTAAAACTAAAACATAAAGGCAATTAGCGGATAAACATGGGCAGGAATGCCCTCGTACGAATTGTGTTGGTTTTTGTTCTGCTACCTGTTTTCGGCACAAAATTGAAATTTACTGAGATACAGCCCTTAAATACTTAAAACCTTTTTTTAAAGCCTCGATCAGCCGAACACTCATGACCAGTTTTGAAACCAACAAAATGACAATTCGGTTGTAGACTTTCAATCACATTTCGCTTGTAAACATTCAATACCGAAGATGAAGGGGAAAATTCGACTACCGTGATGGGGCCCCGCTGCTCACGGCGTTTTTTTTACATTCATTCGTCTTTTTGTTATTTTAAAAGCATTTTTTTAATTATCGGACGTAAAGTAAATGAAAAAAAAATATTGACACCCATGGTTATCATATCAAATGGATATTTATGTATAATTTATAGAATGCTTCAATATTCTTTTCTCTTTTTCTGTTGTTTATAAACATGTGTATATATACATCTCTTTTTATCCGATTTATCTTAATTCAAAAGGATATTTTGATCATAAAAATATGTATTTTGTTTTCAGTACAGCTAGTGTCATCTCTGTTCGAATTTATAAACTATAATACAGGCGATTTCAAAAGGTATTACAGGTCTGAAATTTCAGTTCTGTAGAATTTTTTTTTCGGTGACAGTTATTATTCAAAAAAAAAGTTAGAAACGTGACTGTGTATAATATATTTTGCTAAAGTCTCGTTTACGTTGTGCTTTCTTATTGTCAACAATTTAGAAATATCTTTAAATTTGCTACGAAAGAATTAATTTTCTATTGCAGTTTTAAAAACACCCATTAAATAGACAGGAAATATTTTTTTTATACTTTTTATTTATTCAAAAAAACCACTATCGGTTTGATTTTTATAATATTCTAAATAGCAATTAACTTGTATCGTGTAAATTATACTACTAGGTATACATATAATTTATTACTATTATATTATTAGCCAATCGTATGCACGTTTTTAAAAACATTTATGGAAGGTTAATTTTGTAAACAAAATCACACGTGTTTATATGTGGTTAAATGTTTTAAATATAAGTAACTAATTTATATTTTTTTTTTTCAATTGTAACCGGAACATGAAAAGAACATTGTAATATTTTCTTCAAAGATGTTTTAGTAAGTTTTAGCTATACCCCTTTTGAAATTTAAATATTACGGTAAATAACATAAATAATTTTTTTTTAGGCCGGATTCATTTTCATCTAGTACACGGGCATCAATTAAATAAAAAGATTTCAGACATTATGACATATTTAATCAAATAACGTGCCACAAAATCTTTATATTTTCATTTTTATTAATTATATTATAATGTGAATATCTATATGGAGAATAAGTATTAAAAAAATATATACATAACCTACATGTAATGGATTTGTAATGGAAAAATATCGACACCCCGGCTACTTTGTGAGACTGGAAACTGGAAGTTCAAAATTAGCTGTTTTAGTTTAGGGTTGTTCGATATACATCGATGCATCGAAAACATCGATATTTACCATTCGATGTATCGAATCAGTCCGATACATCGGTAACAGTCGATGTTTTACGATATATCGATGTATTTTATTCAATGCATCGAACAAACACCTCATACAATTATACGTAAACTTGTACAAAATTGCGTATAAATATTTAACTTTAGTGGCCAGCGTGGCCAGCTCCGTACCATGCGAAAGACTTTTTTCTAAAGCTTCGCAAGTTTTGAATCAACAACGCATCAGAATACAAGTAAAGCGAGTAAATGAAATTATATTTCTATGCAAAGTTTAGAAAGAAAGTATTGGGATTTGTAATTTTCTCAGTTGAACTTCCCATTAAAATAATCAAATAGAAATAAGGGAAATAAGAGTATTAAAATTTTAGATTGTGTCTCATTTTTCTGATTTCATATTTTCCTATCCTGTTCTGTCCTATATTTTGAGCTATCAGAATCTACATATACTCGTTCTTAAATTATTTGATGTTTTCTATCGATGCATCGAAAACATCGATGTTTCAATTCGATATATCGAAAAATATCGATGCAACCTTTCCGATTGATGCATCCCAAAAAACATCGATGTATATTTTAAATGAACATCCCTATTTTAGTTGTCAAAAATACCGTAAGGCGCTTGGCTGGTAACCAAGAGATCCGGGTTCGAGTCCCAGCCGATCCGGTTTGGTAATTTTTCAAACACTATGTCAATTTTAATTAACATAATGAATTGGCCATTTGCCAAAGTACATCGAGTGTTCAAGTATCAGCCAAAGCTGAACATTGAGTGGGCATATGAATATTGGTGTATGTTTAAAAATACGGATAAAAATCCGCCATACACTAATAATGTTTCACAGGCACTCGATAACATTTGAAATTAAAAAAAAAGTATAAAAACTGCGTCTCGAATTAGAGAGAGGTTGTGTTTGATTGATTACTGAATTGGAGTGGCACTCGAACAAGTGATCGGTGGCCTAGTTGGTAAGGCGCTTGGCTGGTAACCAAGAGATCCGGGTTCGAGTCCCAGCCGATTCGGTTTGGTAATTTTTCAAACATTATGTCAATTTTAATTAAAGTAAAAGGTCATTAAACCTGTTTTGATTTTCGTTTATTTACAATTTTACTTCTTTCTGATAATCCTATGTTAAATTTTTTTTCTGCAATCAAATTATCCTAATAACATTTTGTATATTTTTCCTTACGCTGTCCTCTTATGAATAAAATAGTATACTTTTGTGGCTTTGTGTAAATAAAAATATTATCAGCTTAGATTAATTTTGTAAATCTGAATTTTTAATTGATTTATTCAGGATTCATTTTATTATAATTTGTTTTAATTTACTAAAAACTTAATTTAAAATGCGCGGTGTGTTATAAAGTATTACCGTAGCTTGGGGTGAAACGGAACGATTTTCAACTTTGTCGTAGATTTGCATACCTTTTTTTATCTACTAGACGATAAAAAATGGATTGCTATTATTTCCGGTCGCTTATTCTTCATACTTACCATTTTAAAAATCCATTTTCATTTTTATTTAGCTAGAAAATTGAAAAAAAATAGGTGGTTCTATTCACCTCGCACTTCGGGGTGTCGGGGATCGAATGAGAGGTGAATAGGAATTTTGGACATGGCTGTCCAGTTTGTCTATAAAATGGTAGCAATGGCTGATAAATTAATTTTAATGGTAGGAGAATGAAAATATGCATATATCTTAAACTTAACCTCTTCGATACAGTCGTTCGACAAATAAAAAACTATTTGTACGTATGTGTCACGCTTACATTACAATATATTTAACACATTTTGTTGGTATTAACCTGTCTTATGTATGTTATGTACACCATGTATACTAATGTATCTGATGTACATGTCTCACTTTTACTCGAAGTTTATAATAAATTTATTTCTACATATTTTACTTTTAACAAGCCTTCTAGAATCCTCTTAAACTTATACGATATTAAACATCTTAAACAAAACATTATATATATAATTGTTGGCACGGTACAGCGTTGTGTCATAGTCAGTTTAACTTGATGTTGTACAAATGCAAAAAATTTTATTTCGGAATCCTTGATACTGAACTACGAAATCCTGCTTTAATGCGTGTCTAACACGCACTTGACGACGTTTTTTTAATGATATGCCACATAGTGGGACAGATTGGAAAAAATTCTCATCCTCACTTAAACTTTGAAGTTAAACATTTTGCAAACGAAGCTTAAAAATGGAAAGTGGTTAGAAAGATCTAAACTTCATTTTAAGAGATCTTTTTAACGATATCCTACATAATAGAATACGTGGAATCCGTATTAAGCTATTTTTATGATAAAATACAAAAATAATTTAAACTGATTCCAAGTCTTGTACAGAAAAAAGAATAAAATATATTTTTTGTAATAAATCCTTTGTTGGTTTTGTTATGTATCAGAATTGATATGTTCAAGATACAGAAAAATGCAATTCCACATTTAAATAGTATACGACCCTCATAAGAACTGAAATAAAATTTAAAACATTCGTAATTTTCACATTATCCCATAAAGTTAATAACGACGCTGATAATATTCGTATATAATATTGTGTACCATCAAGATAATAATGTCTGCATATCGACGTCGCTGTTATTTTAATGTCAAACATTCACTCACCATACGGGGAAGTCCCGACCTAAATCGTTGGTATTATTTGAAATTACATTACACATGCACACGTTGATGTTGTTAGTCGGTAATATAGGACACGATAAATATTTTTATAGATAAAAGGTGCTTCAAGAAAAAGTTTTCAGAAAATGATATAAAAGTTTTAAATTTACAGGTACCGTAAAACCGTCTAGACCCGGACACTTTTTTACATTTTTTGGTATAGTTTTATGTTTATACATGTTTCCTTTATAGATATCACCAATAAAAGTATTATCTTTAGAAAAAGCGTATATTATTTGTTATATCCCTGACCCATTTGTTTCATTATAAGTAAAAATAAAAAAAAAATAAAAAATAATAATTAGTAAGTGTCCGGGTCTACACCCCAAATCCGTCTTGACCCGGACACTTACTTAAATAATGTAATAACATGGAAACTAATCTCTCCGGTCGGGTTTAGGACAGTGCTTTATATCGTCTAATGTCTTTGAACCTGTCAAAGACTTCAAAATATTTTGTGGGAAGAGAGAGGGGCAATGCATAGTATGCCTCTCTATAAAGTAAATATACGATATGACACCAGAAGGAGGCATAAACCGCGTAATTCTGAAGGGAATATTAACGTATGGACAGTGGGAGTTACAACTGGTGCGAATCGCGGCCATAGTGTAATAAACTGATGTGTCCGGGTCTAAACGGATATACATATATAGCATGTACTTTTTTTTATATATACATCGAATATAACTTCAAACATCATTAAATGATGCGCGATAAAATTCTGAACACATACATGTCAAAACTAAAACAATATAACAATAATGACGAAAATTACATGTCTAACAAGTAAACGTCCCGAGGCCGGACCTATCGATTTCGATGAAACTTAAATATATTGTAGAACACTAAAAACTAAGGGACACGTATTTTTTTTTATCTGCGGAAAAACGGTTTGAAGGGGTGGAATCGCCCTCCAAAAATTGGGGTAAAAATTTAATTTTTCAAATATCTCGAAAACAGTAAGAGATAGAGCAAAAGTTTAAATTGGCGATATTACTCTTTTTTAAAGAGCTATCTATTGATATGCAATTTGTTCAAATTACATCAACAGGGGTGGTTGGGGGTTAAAATTTGGGGGTTAATTTTACAAAAAGGGGGTGAAAAATAAACAATATAAAAATTTTGTTTACAGATTTGAAATCTACGTCAAAAAATCTAATTGACCTGTTTTTGCTCAATATCCTAATATTAAGTCTAGGGGTAGTTAACTAGAGGGTGACTATGTCGAATAATCGTACTATTTGGGTATTTCAAGAAGTTCTTCTTCATGGAAAATAGCTTAAGACAATTAGAATAACGTAGAAATGAAATTCTCGAATTCAAAATTGAGTTTGAGCAACATTGGAGAGGGGGTGAGTCACCCTCTTAAATTACATACTAGTTTACATACACTAATTTTTGCAATTAACACACTGACAGGGGGTAATAATGTCCCAATAGATGGTTCTGAAGTTAGATTATCGTATGTAAGGTTTTTATTAGGTTTCCTTATTTTAGGTTAGGTTATGTAATTTCCGGTATCGATAATTTTCGATAAGGAAAACTATAATATCCATTAAAAAACAAACCTAATAAAGACCTTACATATGATAGTCCAACTTCAGAACCACTTATTGTGACATTATTTTACCCACTATCAGTGTGTTAATAGCAAAAATTAGTGTATATAAACTAGTATGTAATTTAAGAGGGTGACTCACCCCCTCTCCAATGTTGCTCAAACTCAATTTTGAATTCGAGAATTTCATTTCTACGTTATTCTAATTGCCTTAAGCTATTTTCCATGAAGAAGAACTTCTTGAAATACCCAAATAGTACGATTATTCGACATAGTCACCCTCTAGTTAACTACCCCTAGACTTAATATTAGGATATTGAGCAAAAACAGGTCAATTAGATTTTTTGACGTAGATTTCAAATCTGTAAACAAAATTTTTATATTGTTTATTTTTCACCCCCTTTTTGTAAAATTAACCCCCAAATTTTAACCCCCAACCACCCCTGTTGATGTAATTTGAACAAATTGCATATCAATAGATAGCTCTTTAAAAAAGAGTGACATCGCCAATTTAAACTTTTACTCTATCTCTTACTGTTTTCGAGATATTTGAAAAATTAAATTTTTACCCCAATTTTTGGAGGGCGATTTCACCCCTTCAAACCGTTTTTCCGCAGATAAAAAAAAATACGTGTCCCTTAGTTTTTAGTGTTCTACAACATATTTAAGTTTCATTAAAATCGATAGGTCCGGCCTCGGGACCTTTACTTGTAAGTTAGACACACATTTTATTTCTTTGAAAAACTGTAGGATAGTAATCCTGTAAAATGAGAGAGTAAATGTTTAAATCCGTAGTTTTTATTGGTACAGCTGTCTAGAGGATGTTTTTCTCTCTCTAATGACATCAAGAACAAATGTTTATTGTTGCAGGTTAATGTAGAAATTATTTAATTTGAAGACTGGTGCAAAGTGTCCGGGTCTAGACGGTTTTACGGCATTTTTGGAATCAATCAGTTCGGAGTAAAAACTTCTAGTTAGAATAGTTTTTTTTTTTTTTATAAATTTTGATACACACCTACGAATGAATCATTTAGAAATTCTCGAGAGTTATTTCCCTTACACCCTGTATATATGTATATTGTACAGAGAACAACATATACCACATATGAATGAGGATGTTCCATAGGATATTTTAAAACGTTGGAAAAGGTGAGTAAAAAATTGTGGAGCGCGACGTGGAGGTTGAGATAGACATATGGCAAACGTATGCTTCAGTAGAATGAACAACATAATTAACTGTTAGCGACAGTAAAGTATCCTGGTGCGGAAAATTACTTATCCAATGATGTTGATAACAAGAGCGAACGACACGGTCGACACAGCGGCAGCAGCAGGATGAAGGATTCAGGATAATATTCGTTACGTGGATGTATACAGGTGTATAATATGTTTTATATTAGATTGCCTATGTATAATGATGGTACACGAAGCGGATTGTACGTTTTCAAAAATAAGGATTCTTGGTTGGTTAAGTTACAAGAAAAATAGTATACAGTGGACGTAGTGACGCTAGCAATTTAGCAAGATTCTCGTCTCATAGATATGTTATCTGTTTTGATGAAAATTTATGTACTAAGCCAGAATCAAAGCCACAGGTATTATTCTCATCCAAAAAGATTCTAAAACATTTTTTTCAAAAACCTGTAGGGTCATAAAAAAAAAAACTGCTACTGGATTAGTAATCAAACAAGTGGCCAAAGAGTGGAATTTGACAAAAATTTTAGAAAATTCTATTCAGCAACGAGCAAAAATACAGACAAATCGATTCCACCATTGAATTAGTTATCCAACAATAGGTTAAATAGGGGAATTTGATAAAAGTTGTAGAATATTCTATTCACCAACTAGCATAGATATCGAAAAATCGACCGAACCATTGGATTTGTCATCGAAAAAGAGACGAAATTGTACATTTTAACAAATGTTTTAGAATATTCTATTTGTTAACTAGGAAGGATATTGAAAAACCGATTGTACCATTTAATTGATCATCGAAAAAAAGACCCACTTGTCCCATTTTGGCAAATATTCTATTCATTAACCAGTAAAGAAAATGAAAAACCGATTTCGTCATTGTCGAAAAAAATATTCTAGAACTTTTTCCAACTCCGATTATCAGTGCGATGGTGATGTTGGTTTTTCGATATATTTGCTAGTTTTTTTAAGAATCGCCACTTATATTCGTTGATACAACATTCAATTCCGTTAGCCTATAGTCTATACAATCGAATTTTAGGTCTCTTAGGACAGTTTTGTTTTGAATGGAATCAGTACAGTTGATAGTATCTTCTGAATGAAAGGGTATTACATTGTCTCCTACTTCTGTTTGTACTTCGAATAGAGTCAGTGACGGCACGAGTATTGCAGAAGGAGAACTACAAAGGACTTGATATGTGAGGCGTTAGACTATTCCCTGTATTATATAGTATCTAAAGTATGCGATCAATTTGGTATTGTAGTGTATATGCTCCTAGTGTGTAATACATTTTATAATATTTTTAGTCGAATTTTCTCCGAAAAATTAGACTTATACAGTCTATACGATAAGAGCTGCGAGAGGCGAGAGTAGGGGCGCTATCCGTTTTCGGACCCGTAGAACACGAATATGTAGAAAAAAAAATGTCTGATATATATATATATATATATATATATATATATATATATATATATATATATATATTTTTCCGCCACCTTTTAATTTGTGTAGGGCCCCCCTATGGAAGTTAAGAGATGAAATTTGGTAAATGGGGTTCATTTTTGAGGCACCTCATACTATCAAAGTGGGGTCAAATTTTGGGCAAATTTTTTTTCTGACCCGACCTTTAAGGGGATGGTGGGGGGCGGAAAAGCAATAAAACTTTTCCAAACCAGTTTTAAATAATGTTTCGGTCAATTGTCTACAACATATCCAAAATTCAGCTTCCTAGGATGATTTGGTGGGAGTGGAGGGGAGAAAAACGATTTTCGCTGGATCTAACAGGCCTCCAGCCCCCCAGAATTAACGTAGAGGGTTGAAATTTGGTGTGTTGATAAAGTTCGTACCTAGGTTGTGCTTTTTGGAGGTTTTAATATATTACCCCCACCCCCCTCATTTTTAAGCTACAATTTCATGCATTTTCGACGTTTTCGAAGTTTGTACCACTCGCACAGGTCACCCAAATAAACCTAGAGGGCTGAAATTTTGTATTCGGATTGAGTTAGTATCAAGGGGGTGCCTTTTGGGGGTCTCGACTTTTAACCCCTACCCCCACCATTTTTATACCCAAAAGAACATGATTTTTCTTGTTTTTTAACAGTTTCGTTCGGGTCAAAATCTCCCCAAATAAACCTAGAGGGCTGAAATTTTGTGTATAGGTTAAGCTAATAGCCAGACACTGTTTTTTGGGGGTTTCAACTTTTAACCCTTACCCCCCAGTGTTAGCAACTCTGAAGAGTGAAATTATTGTGCTAGGGTCGTAAAATTATAGTAAATTTGAAAAAATTATAGTAGATTAGAAAAAATAACCGCCAAATTCAATTTTATCGCATTTTATATCGGAAGGCGAGAGCGGCGACCTTTTTTTTTTTTTGCTCGCCAGTTGTCAAAATGCCGGAGGACTATATATATATATTGAAATCACGATTGATCAGCAGTCATCTACTGTATCAGCAGTCATCATTTCGGCGCCAAATGAGAAACATTTTGAAATTAATTACGAAAAATTTGTTTTTTGGGTCTAAAAATATGGTTTATAAAAATTATAATAGATTTAAGAAATTATAGTAGATTTAAGGATAATTGTAAAGGCATGATAGTACATAGTAAAAAGGATGTAATTATAGTATGTCTACTATAATTATAGTACGGTTGCTAACCCTGTTACCCCCACGATTTTTACGCCAATATCTCCTTAATTTTTTTGCTTGTTTTCTAACACGTCTAGAGACTCTCTAAGGAAACCTAGAGGGCTGAAATTTTGTACGTGTATTCAGTTAGTATCCAGGTAGTACCTTTTAGGGAGTCCACATTACCTTCCCCCCCACTTCTTCCATTTTTACATCGGAATTGAATGCTATTGTTAAATGTGTTTTAAATGTTCTAAATACAAGTAGGCGAATAGTAATTTTAAAAAATTTAAAAAAAAAGTGAATACAATTTTTTAACAAATGAACTACATATATATTAAGTAATTTGAAAATGTTATTAAAGTCACTGTTTATTTATAAATTAGGAATTGTGGATTTTTATTATTTATAAAATAGAAATTTTGGATTTTTTTGGAAAGAAAAAATATCTTCATAAAAGCCTTCCAGTTTACTATTTCAGTTCCTTTTTTAATATTTAAAAATAAAACACAAAGGCAATTGGCGGATAAGCATGGATAGAAATGCCCTCGTACGAAAACATTCTAGGATGTCAAACATTCATTCGACCTAGAATGTTTCGAATAACATGTATCTCCGAACCCTTTGAGGTACAAACGAAAAGAAAAAAGGTACAAACGTGTACAAACGAAACTCTATAAAATGCCGTCGTCATATTTTCAATGTCTCTAAAAACACAAATTTAATTCGACCTGGAATGTTTCGAATACGAAGTATCTCCGAACCCTTTGAGGTACAAACGAAAAGAAAAACGGTACAAACGTGTACAAACGAACCTCTATAAAATGCCGTCTTCATATTTTCAGTGTTTAATTCGACCTAGAATGTTTCGAATGCCATGTATCTCCGAACCCTTTGAGGTACAAACGAAAAGGAAAAAGGTACAAACGTGTGGAAATAGAGCTCTTTTAAATGCCGTCGTCATATTTTCAATGTCTCTAAAAACACAAACTTAATGCGACCTAGAATGTTTCGAATATCATGTATCTCCGAACCCTTTGAGGTACAAACGAAAAGAAAAAAGGTACAAACGGGTACAAACGAACCCCTGTCGAATGACACTAATAAAACTAAAATGTCTAAAAGTTGGGCGCTGGTCTTTTTTTAAATTTTTTCTAGATGTTTACCCTTCGAGGTACAAACAAAATAAAATGCGGTACAAACGGGTACAAACGAAGTACAAACGAGCTGTATTATTTATTTTTAAATTTTCGAAAGTCGGGCGCCAGGTTCACACCGGTCTGTTTAAGTTCCTTTTTTAATATTTAAAAATAAAACACAAAAGCAATTGGCGGATAAACATGGATAGAAATGCCCTCGTATGAATTGTGTTGGCTTTTTCCCTGTTAACTGCTATCGGCACAAAATTGAAATTTACTGAGATTCAGCCCTTAAAAACTTAAAACCTTTTTTTAAAGCCCCGATCAACCGGACACTCATCATCAGTTTTGAAACCACCAAAATTACAAATCGCTTGTGGACTTTCAATCACATTTCGCTTGTAGACATTCAATACCGAAGATGAAGGGGAAAATTCGACTACCGTGATGGGGCCCCGCTGCTCACGGCGTTTTTTTATTTTTGTTATTAATCTATTTCTTTTTCAAAAAATAAAAAAATAAGTAAGAATGTATATTAAAATTTTTGAAAACTATAATTATTTTTACGAGCGGGTGATCATATTACACCTTCGTTGAACTAATAAAATTTTATTACTAATTTTTAGTATGTATCTCCACATACTTGAACATATATACAAAATTACAATCTGTCTTAGTTCAATAGGTATCTAAATACAAAAAAAAAATTCACTTATATTTCATATTAAGTATTAAAAATAAGTATATTTAAAAATAAGCAGGTATACCCTTTGTTTTTAATTTTACTACTTTATTTTGTTTGAATTAATTTTTTTCACACCCACATTCATGGGTACGTTTTATTGGTTGTTTTTTGTTGTTTAAATTTTTCTGATTGCTTTTCTCGCCCCTGAGGATGACCATAAATTGGTTGAAACATGTCGGGTATATTCCGATGACAGTGATTTTAATGTTTCTATATTATTTTTCAATTTCAAATATTATCGAATGTTTGTGGAACACTACTACGTATGACAGACTTTTGTCTGCATTTGAACACACGTAGTATTCATATGTTCACTTATCGTTCAGCTAAACTGAAACTTTAAGGACTCTTGGTTAACATGACCAAAAATCATATATGTAAATTAAAAATCACAAAGTGATTGAAAAAATTATCCGGATCGGCCGGGGATCGAACCGAGGATCTCCTGGTAACTAGCCAGGTGTGCTATCCATTACACCATCGACCCTTTGCTCGACAGGCGCCCGATACAGACAACATTCAATCACTCATGTATATGTACTCTCTATAATGCGAGAAGCAGTTACAATTTTTCAATTTCAAATATTATCGAGTGTTTGTGGAACACTATTACATATGGCAGACTTTTGTCTGTATTTAAACACACGCAGTATTCATATGTTCACTTATCGTTCAGCTAAACTGAAACTCGACTTGCTTGGTTAACATGACCAAAAACCACATATGTATCGGGCGCCTGTCGAGCAAAGGATCGATGGTGTAATGGATAGCACACCTGGCTAGTTACCAGGAGATCCTGGGTTCGATTCCCGGCCGATCCGGATAATTTTTTCAATCACTTGTGATTTTTAATTTACATATGTGGTTTTTTTCTATATTATTTTTTAGTGTTCGATTCTGTGCAGGTGGCCTGAAATTTTATTTGATATAAGTATACTCTTACAATGATTAAAATTCACATAGTGATTGAAAAATTACCAAACTGAATCGACCCGATAAAAAAATTTTGTTGAATAGTTACATAATATATAAACAAAAACTCGACGCAATTTGTACACGATTGATTGTGTAGTTTCTGAGATAATATAAATTAAATTATACAAAAATATTATTTTATCATTAATTTGTTCAGAACTCACCAAAGTATATTATATGTTTATATTGATACTCTGCTCGTATTAAGGCTATTCATAAAATACATCCTAATACGGAAAAAATAACATATTCAGGATTTCAGGATTACATTTTTTTTACGTAGTTTCTAAAAAAAAAAAAAAATTGTGTAGGTGATGTCTGTATTAGTCAAAAGTCTGGAAAACGGACTCCAAAATTTTATTTCCAAGTAAATTGTATCCCTGTTTTATCTGATAGGAGTCTGCTGCCTGAAAAGTAAGTTCTTAAAATCTCGCTAGGTTATGTAGAGAATGTTGCAACAGCCATATTTTTTGATTTTTACTTGAAGCAGCTTATAAATCTTTTGAGAGTATGACAGTTGTGGATATATTGAAATTAATAAGCACATAGAAACGATATAATCAAAATATGGGTGAAGTAATAAAACTAACGTTAAATTAATATTTTGATATATTAAACTTTTCTACCTTAAGGCGGATTAAATTAAGAAGATAAATTTAATCGATATTAACATTTGATTATAATTAATTTGTACGTACATATACACGAAATGTATAGGTACAGTATACATGTTGGTGCATGAAACATGTATGTATGTGTTAATTCTAATATATCTTAAAACGTATATACTGACTGGGTCATTAATTAAAGATTGATCGTGTTAAATTTTCATATTATATATTAAAAACAAAAGTATCAATTATATTTATGTTATGATTATGTACTTATAGTACAGTGGCTTCATTAATTTCATCGAAATATCGATTTATTCCAAACACGTCTATATTGATATTAATATTTGGGATTGTAAGGAATATGAGTAATTACTTCTTCAATTTTAAGGGGATTGAATTTGTAAATTCAGGTATAGAAAATGGCACCAATTTCATCAAAATCGGCTCAGTAGTTTAAAAGGTATGCACAATTAACTATTAGTGCCTTAATTGATTTTTATGAAGAATAATTTTGATAGAATTTCCCAGAATTACGTAAAAATGTTTTCATTATTTGAAAGTATTTGATGATGATCAGGTGATGTTGACAATACAATCAGTCGACTTTGAGCCAAAGCTCAATGATTCAACAGTTTGTTACAAGTCACACACAAGTTTAAAGTTATTTTTTTATTTTATTTTTGATTTAATATTCTGGAAACATCTATGTACAACAAGGATTATTTTATAATACACGTGCGAGAAAGAAAGAAACATATTTCGTAATCTTTTTAAGAAAGAAAGAAATATATTTTTTCTTCCTTTTAAGCATGTACTACGAATATATAATTTGTATACAGGATGTTTCATGCATTTTTAATACGAAATACATTTATTTTATTTTTTTTTTATAAAAGTAAAAATTTTTAACTAATTATTAAATATTTTGCACTAAAATATATTGCAAACAAGTACATTATGTATTCTATACACATCGAAATCGCAGGTCATAGTTATGAACCTGTATATTTCAGGGTGTATTATAAAAAGAATCATTGCTGTATATAAATAATTTGTAACACACAGCAATTATTGTCAGTCAAAAATCTGTCTTTTTTGTTGCCTTTCAAATGTTTTGGTACATATAATTTGGTTCAGTGACGCAAAACTTTGGGGACTTCCGGTCAAAATCGTTATACAGATATATAGAGTTAATAAAACAAAGCATTGTTTAGCTCAAGTATATATTTTAAGATGATGTTATAACAAGGATATTAATCTACAGGGCTTTCATTATATATCGAGACCTACGTGACCAAATATAATTTCCGCCATATTTGTGTGTATGGTAATTATTAAAAAAAAATACCCTAAATGCGGTATTATTTAAAAATTTGTTATATAACAATACTATTTTATATAATAAGAACTTAAGATTATTTATGAAATTTATTATATTTTTCAACTAAATTTTTAATGTAATATACGAATCACTGAAATATACGAATGATTTCGGTTATTTATTTTTAGTGTTTTCAGCTAGCAACTAACTTCACTACAGTGCCACCAACATACAGTAAACAAATTACCAAGCGTAATTTGATCACGTGTGTATCGATATATAATGAAAGCTCGGTATGTTAGTAAAGCATTGAATCATTGTTACCACATTTTTAGACAACATTCATGAAAGACCTTGTACTTCATCTACTTTTGATATCTACAATATAAAACAAATACTGCAATATAAAATATAAATTTCTGATTGAACATACATTATTACCTGTTTATATCTGTACGTAATATGAATTATGATTGAGTTTTTAATTAATTACATTAAAAATAACCTTTAAAAACAAATTGTTATTACATGATTTTAATTTATTTTTGTATTGTAACATTATTTAAAAGAAAAAAATTCGCCAAGTGCGTGTTGGACACGCATTAAGGCAGGATTTCGTAGTTCAGTATCCGAGATAAAATATTTTTTGAATTTGTACAACATCAAGATAAACTGACTAACTGTGACACAACGCTGTACCGTGCCAACAATTACACACACACATATATATATATGTATATACATATATATATATATATATATATATATATATATATATATATATATATATATATATATATATATATACCAATTGGGTGTTCCATCATAGCAGGTTATGACCATCAACACGTTAATATTAAAATTAACCTGTAACTTTTTAATGCCTGACAGAGATTGGAGGACGAGGATTAAAAATGTTTAAAGATAAAGATTATGTAGGTACATATAAGATAAATTTAAAAGAGCTACTGCAGAATTAAAAGCCCAAAGATAAAGGTTATGTACATTTTAGATAAATTTAAAAAAGCGAAATATAAATCACTACAATTTTTCCTACAGAAGAAAAGCTGATGAAAAAAAAAAATTATAAATTTTAGAAATAAGAAAAAGAAAGGAAGGAGCATAACCTTAACTAACGTCACCATCTATAACCTTAACATAATTAGTTTTTATATCAAAGTCGAAGCATATTGTCAAAAATACATATATGTATTATAACTATATGGCCAATCCCTATAAGAGGCAGTGGTTCCGATGAAGTGAGACGGATAGACATTGGGTAGAGGCACTTCAGTTGTTTTGCGCAGATGCATCAATTAGTGTTTACCGTGTTTACTGTTCAGATTGGTTCATATTAAAAAGTCGCATTTGCGAAAAACGAACAAAATACTTCCAAATCTGCACCGTGATATTGGGACGTTTTTTTCATATCCATTTGGCTATATATGTATACTACATATATGCAAAAATAAACTAACCTAACCTTAACTAACCTCACCACCTAGTTTTTATATCATCTACCTAAAATTTGAAAAAAAAACTTATATCCTTAACCTAACTAACTTCTAATCTTACTACCTAGTTTTTAGCGAATTTCCAAAATGGAATTCAGCTATTACAGCCACTATCATGACGCGACTTGAACCCGGGACTATGGCAGAAATTTGTTTTAAGGTCCCTAGAAACCGATTCACTAAAATTTGCATATATATATATATATATATATATATATATATATATATATATATATATATATATATATATATATATACATATCGCGCGTTGTCCGTCCGAATCTCGTATATCAAAAATTACATACAAAAAACATATTATATACTGGATTTATATATATATATATATATATATATATATATATATATATATATATATATATATATATATATATACTTATCTGTATATATTTATATAATATATAGGTAGCCAACATCAGAGGGTGTAATTAGCATAAATCTTAAGTTCATTGTGATGAAAACACAGATTTAAATACGTTTTTTTGTGTGTCCAAAACTTGGGACTATTCAGATACGAGATTGGGACAGAAAAGGCGCGATATGTATATATGTGTCCGCGCGATAACTCTCGAACGAAGTATCTAATATTTACGAAATTTGGTGAAAACATTGGAAGTCCCAAACCCTTGGATGAGTTCTTCAGCCAGACACGTCGGATGCCAGGAACATGGTTTTTGATCTTGTAAAAAATTAGTTTTTTGCCAAAATTTTCACTTATTCACAAATTTTTGCTAAATTTATTTACACCTTTTAAAAGAGGAGAAAAAATTACAAAAAAAAAGCTCTTTAAGCTATTGTTCTATGTCAATTATTTTCCGAGAAAAACTAATTTTTATAAACAGAAATTCGCTATGTTATGCAGGATGCTGCGACAGGGGTATTATATCATCTACTATTTGATTTTTCAAAATAATGTTTCCCAAGCTTAGCTTTTTAAATACAATAGTTTTCACCCATTAACGTTCGTTTTTAAATGCAATAGTTTAAATACCAACATCTAAGGTCTAATGCAATTTAGCCATCTTTTCTATATTGGGAGCAAAGAAAATCTTAGTCATATCACAGCCGCATGTACCCTAACTCAAAATAATAATTAACGATGTTTATTTGGTTGTTCGGTTATTTTGTCGTTCGGTTATTTTGTCCACAGTTATTTTGTCTAAGTTTATCTTGTCATTCAGTTATTTTGTCCACGGTTATTTGGTTGCGGTTATTTGTCCACAATTATTTAGTTGCGGCACCGTTATTACTTATTAGTTATTAAATAAAAGATAGAATTACCGACTGAGTGTTATTTTGCTATTATATACTAGATGGCAGTATAATCTACATTAGAGTAGAGTCCCTATAATAAATAGAGTCGTGACATGTCGTCCATGTTCTATCCAAAACAGAGCGGGAAGCTTCAAAATTAATTATCAGATGTTTGAGTAAGTATTTTTGAGTGCATAATTATTGTTATACCTCATTTCAAATACAACTGATCATGAGTTATCGTTAAAAAATTAAATAATTCTTATATTCGAAGCAAATCAATCTTTTATTCTTTTCTAAAAACAAACTGCAAATCTAAAATTTACGTAAATGCAATAATGAAAGAGATAAAGCAAGAAAACGGAAATTATTTAAATTCAAAGTGATGAAGCATGGTTAAATTTAAGTGAAATGAACCATAATAAGTTATGAATTAATGAACAATTAAAAATTTTTAATTTAATTATTCTTTCTAAATTAAACTAAATGGTTTTTGTTAACATTTAATTTATTTCCAATGTATTTTACGCAAACTTTGCATAGAATATGCCGGAATCAATCAGCATTCAGCACACATGTCACCACTCTATTTATTGTAGGCACTCTACATTAGAGCATTAGAGTCGTGACATGTGTGCGGAATGCTGATTGGTTCCGGTATTTTCTGTCCCAAGTTTGCGTAAAATAAATTGGAAATAAATTAAATATTGACAAAAATCATTTAGTTTAACCTAAAAAGAATAATTAAATTAAAATTTTTTAATTGTTCATAAATTCATAACTTATTAACAATAATTATGTATTCAAAAACATTTACTCAAATATGTGATAATTAATTTTGAAGCTTTCCGCTTTGTTTCGGATAGAAAATGGCTGACATGTCACGACTCTATTTTTATTATAGGGACTCTACATTTATATAGAATCCCTATAATAAATTTTATATCTCTTATAAATAAAAGATAAGGAAAAAAAATTGGAACAAAAATATTCTTAAATAATTATTATGTATTATATAACCCGTATAGTTATAGTTACCTATATATTTTTAAAATTAAAAGAATTTTACAACAAACCTTTGAAATGGGCCATTTCATATCGGCGTAAGCCAAAGTCGCTTGCTTTTATTTTTAATCACATTACACTTGTTTTGAAGCGCACTTGGCTTGCTTTTGAGATATTTGTATATTCCTGTCTCACTTTCCAGGTTATAGAGAGAAGGGTCAAGTATTAACGTTCGGTATACATCGTATACAGTATACGATGTATACCGAACGTTAATACTTGAACCTTCTCTCTAGAAAGTCTAGAACAGGGGTCGCCAACCCGCGCCCCGCGGGCCGCATATGGCCCACCTTGAACTTTTTTTGGCCCGCAAGATTCATCACACTTATACAAAATATATTTATTTTATAATGACCAAGGTAGTGAAAACCAATGTATTAAAAAAATACATAATATATGGGAACACATCATTTTGTATGCGGCCCGTGGAATTATGATGTGCTTCCAAAGTGGCCCGCAAGATCATTTGGGTTGGCCACCCCTGGTCTAGAACATGGAAAGTGAGATAGGAGTATACAAATATCTCAAAAGCAAGCCAAGTGCGCTTCAAAACAAGTGTAATGTGATTAAAAATAAGAACAAGGGACTTTGGCTTACGCCGATACGAATTGGCCCTATATATATATATATATATATATATATATATATATATATATATATATATATATATATATATATATATATATTTATATATATATATATATTCATGTATATGTAATTTGAAATGTCAAATATGTATGCAGTTTATTCTCTGGTTTATGTATATTTATTTTTTGAAAAAAAGAAAATGTTATTTAACGTTTATTTTAGTAAACAATAAATTGCTTAAATATTATTTGAAAATTTTTTAAACCTAAGTTCCCAAATAATTTATTACTAATTTATCCAAGGAGATGAAGGATTAGAAATAATACTCCGACTTTCTTCCGTAGAATAAATTGTTTCTTTATTTTGTTCCAAAAATTTTTCGATATATTTTATACCTTCTCCAGTGGCTACAAATACAAATAATTATTTACAATGTAGTACTTCTAAATGACTAATATTGTTTTAACAATAATATTGAATTTGATAACAAAATTTTTTTAAATTTTTTAGTTTTGGTTTTGTTGGAATGTATAATAAAAAAATTTTTTAAAAAAATAGTGAAATAACATTTTCGTTAAAAATATGTTGGAGCGAATAAGAATGAAAAACTTATTTGAGACCTCGAGAAACCAAAAATGACCTTCATTAAAATTTGGATATATATGTCCGATTTTTGGAAGTCAAAATTTTGGCCATTTTTCGCCATTTTTAGTATTTTTTGCAAAAATTGGCCAAATTTCAAAAATTTTTCAATTTTTTTTTACACCATCGAAAAGAAATTTTAATGAAGGTCATTTTTGGTTTCTCGAGGTCTCAAAACAAGTTTCTGTCATAATCTTAGGTTCAGATTTTTCATGACACCAGCTGTAATAGCTGAATTTCCTTTCTGGAGAAAAATAAGTAAAATAAACTTTGAGGGTCTGTAACTTTGTAACTACTTGTAATACGAAAAATTTGTAAGGAACTTTTTTGTAAAGTGTCAGTTGGATTACAAAACTGTCATTTAACTTTTTGTCCTATCTTTAATAGTTTAGCTTAAAAATGTAAAAAAAGTAAAATTTCAAGAAACTTAAATTTTAAGGCTCTGTAGAAAGTGAAATATTGGTGATAGAAATTTGACTCAATGAAATTTTTTGTCCACAATTTAATGCTTAATAAGGTGCTTTGATTCATTTTATGGAAAAATAATTTCTTCATAGTTTGCAGGAGTAAATAATATAAAAAATCGTTTTTCCTGTGTTATTTAAATGGGAAAACTTTAGGTTCGATGATGCACCTCTAAAAATTGGAATTTTGAGCTGCTCTTTGGTGAGGATGTTTGTTTAGACATATCCTACGATATTTTGAGCGGAGAGCGAGAAAAAAACTTTTTTTGGCACACCCTAATATAATATGCTCCGGGAATACAGTATGACTCGCTAGTGGTGCATTAATAGCGACGTGTGTACCATCAATTACAGCAATTACCCCGGGAAATCCGTATTTTTCATAAAATCTACAAAAATGCAAATATTTATCAATTCAAACAAATGAAAAGTTTATAACCGAGTGGTAAATTCTTTAAATTATACATACCTTGCCCTAGCATTTGCAATTTCCCTTGGCGCCAAAGAAAAGTTAATTTTCCGCGGACATATTACATCATTGATTGCCCTCGTAACCCTGTCTATACTTCGGCTTACTGACATCTGGGACATGGGGATGGAAATGTCTTGCACAACAGCTAACTGGTAGCTCCCTTGGGCGTAAAAGCGGGGCCAATAAATATCGTCTGTAAGCGTATGCACTATTTCCTAACAGATATTTATTATTAAATTCATTATTTTCGAATTGGGCTTTAATTAACGATGCATCAAAAATGTGGCTGTCGTGAGTGGAACCTGACCAGCGTGCAACCACGTTCATAATTTTTAATTGTGTACCACACACAACCTAAACATTTATTGAAAAATAACATTTTGTATTTCTAAATGTTTCTGCATTTTAGTCACCTGATAACTGAATTTTTGTGAAGCGAACAGCTTTTGTCAAACGAAAACGCATTTTAAATTCAACTTCGTAGAATACATTGACGTGCCCGAGGAATGCAAATGTTTTTTACCTCGTCTTCTGATGTTGACCAATCAGATGAAATAGATTCTGCTCACAGAATTAACCCGGAGATATAGATGACATTTTTATTTCTAAAGTTATACCTAGTACAAAATAAATGAAAAAATAATAATATATGTAAAATATATCATTTTACTTACCACGTTTTTATAATCAGTAATTAATAACAATACCTAAGAATTCATGTTTTATTTTAAACAATTTCAAGCCTGTGATAAATTTTTTTAAAACAAACTGTTTACAAAAGTAAAATTCGAATATGTATATTTAAATCACACGTGGCTTTTTAACCAAAACTTGTAAACTAAAAATAAAATAGAGAAAATATGAACAAATTATATCTCTATGATACAAATCTGTCAGTTTAATCTCCGAATAAAATTATTTTTATTTTTAATTTATTTCTCTTTTCTCTAAACTTAATTTATTTCTCTTTTATAATACATACTTTTATAATACACACATGTATGAATAGTCAATTTACCCGTAATTAACTGTAAAATATAAATTTATTTGAAAAAATATAAAAAAATATGTTAATCTTTTGAAATCGCCTGTATTATAGTTTATAAATTCGAACAGAGATGACACTAGCTGTTCTGAAATCAAAATATCCTTTTGAATTAAGATAAATCTGATAAAAAGAGATGTATATATACACATGTTTATAAACAACAGAGAAAGAGAAAAGAATATTTAAGTATTCTGTAAATTATACATAAATATCCATTTCATATGACAACCATGGGTGCCAATATTTTTTTTTCATTTACTTTACATTCCGATAATTAAAAAAATGCTTTTAAAATAACAAAAAGACGAATGAATGTAAAAATTAATGAATATGAGTTAAATTATTAAATAACTAGCAATAAATTCGAATATATTACTGGTTTAAATATGTTTTTTTTATTATTATAAATAAACCCTAATTACTGCATGCAAGCGAGAGCTTATGTCATTAGAAAAATAAAATGTTCGTGAAGTGCGAGTTGACAGAGGACTATTCTGAGGAAAGTGCGAAGACATAAGAATTTCGTAGATAGATGTTCTACGAAATCCTAAAAAGTGTACTGATACATGCTACATATAATATATTGATACATATAAAAAGTGTTTAAAGTCGTATGAAGCACTTAACTTACAGTTATATGTTTCAACTATTTGAAATTAGCTTTCTACTTCATATAACCTTGAACACGTTATGTGTATGTAACCAATAATTGAGAAATAATTTTTTTTCTTTAAACTCTTTTATCATAATTAATTGGGTCACAGATCGTAAATAATGAAAAAAATTAAATTCTGATTTTATTTGTTTGGATTTTCTTGCTTTATTTCTTTATAATTAAAAGTAATTATTATTAGAAAATTAGCCGCAAGACGTTATGTTGTAAATGTTTTCATAAAAAAACACAAACGTAAAACAATCCGTTTAATTAAAACGTAATTAAATATTTAAACTTTGAGTATACAGTGATTCTTTTGTATGCCGATTACGTAATCTTTAAAAAAAAAAGTGGGTAGACGACTAAAAATTTTTTGATCGAGATATCTTAAACGAAAGATCGGTCACACTTACATAAATAGTACTCTGTACAAATATGTTGCTTCTAAAGATTGATTTAAAATTATAAAAATTGTTACTAACATTGTGAGAAATATTTTTTATTAAAAAGCTTTTTCTCTAAAACTAGTGATTCAGTTGCTATAAGGAAATAAAAATTCGAGAGCGGGCGGGAAAATCTACCCTACACGATGCCCTACAAAGGTTCCACTTCATAGATTCCCCTCTAAAATTAACTCCCGAAATTCCAATTTAACTTCACGACTAAATTTGCACGTCGAATAGTTTCACAGAAGATCTAATTTTGATACGGAACACTAAAAGTACTCAAATACTAAATTATGGTTGTTAAATTTATTTTTAATTTATTTTTTTATTTTTATTTAAAAAAAAAAAAATAAAATAAAATCAATGGTTTAGCCAATAATCACTATAATCAGCGTGATACTTTTTTGAAAGATGTTTGATTTAACCGACCGTTAAAAATATTGCATTCCGCATATCCACTAAAGGTATATTCGGTTGCAAAAGACTTGGAATGTTTTAAGGTAAATTGAATATCGTTGGAAATAGTAGGAAATTTTAATTCGATCGCCACTAAAGTGTGGACTATAAAGGACATTATGAAAGAATGGTTTTATACAAAATAAACAGCTTAAATCACTTAAAACTAGGGATAAATATGTAAAATTACTCACGTTTTGTTGAACGTTGATTCTTCCTTAAATATTGCACTTGAAGATGTGAATAATAAAAGGACAATGCAGCCATTCTTTTAAAACGTACCCCTTGCAGTCAAAATGATGCATTCTAGTTCGCTCCGGCGGCCAGATTTTAATCTTATCCTGAAAAAGGGTCGTAGATTAGTTCGCTCCCGACGTGTTACCTACTGACAGGTAAAATTAATTACCTAAAAATATTCAAACTCATAGCTATACAGCCATTCTTTTGTTACGTACGTGACATTTTCATGCCGTTTATACGCCTTCTTATAAGAAAAAAAACTAGAAGTTATTTTTTTCTTATAAATTTTCAGTACTAAGCAGATAGACAAATGTGTAAACAATATTTGTACTGAATATAAAATACATAACATTATTAGTTTTAATGTTAGCTGTGTTACGTACGTGACAAGAAAGTGTCTGTTTTGTCACGTCCGTAACACAAACTTTATTAGCTCTAGCATCAAAACTAATAATGTTATGTATTTTATATTCAGTACAAATATTGTTTACACATTTCTCTATTTGCTTAGTATTGAAAATTTATAAGAAAAAAATAACTTCTATTTTTTTTTTTTATAAGAAGGCGTGTAAACGGCATGAAAATGTCACGCACGTAACAAAAGAATGGCTGTATAACGATATGGAGTGTGCACTAAGCACTCAAATAACATTGGTAAAATTGATTTTTTTTTAAGCACTTAAATCGTAAGGTGGGTTTACATAGCTGGTAACTTGACGGATTAGCAACATTTACCATTCTATTTTCTGTTTACTATAGTGTTACAAAAAAAGTAAAGGGTCATAAAAGTTTACTTACATAGCGCATAAACAATCGTTTATTGCCAGTTAGTAAATAGATTTCTCTATGAAAGTAGTTACCTATAAACTCAGCCTAAACTGTTGATTTTTATTAAAATTTTTAATAAAAATTTTTATTTTTATTTTTATTTATTCAGTAGTTTTTTGGTTTAAAAAAGAATTTACTTGTAATTAGTGTCCGTGTAGCAAATTTTATCGAATTCAGTTTAGTTATTTAAACGTGATTGAATAATTAACTTTATATCCCCCAGGAATCTACAAGCGGGATAACGTTTATCCTGTGTGTTAGTCCAGTGTATAAAGGGTCTGTTTGTAAAATTTCATCAAAATCGATTCAGCCGTTTTGGCGTGATTGAGTAACAAACGTTCAAATATCTAAACATCTAAACTTTCATCTATACATATAATAAAACTGTAAATCTGTCTCTGTCTGTCTGTCTGTCTGTTCACGCATCACGTAAAAACTACTGGACGGATTTTAATGAAATTTGGTGTGATGATAACTTATTACCTGGGTCAACATCTAAGATACTTTTTATTCCGGGAAAATGTCTCATTCCCACGGGAAAATGGAAAAACTATTTTGAGCATCTACACGCATTACGCCATTTGACATATTTCATAAATTTCATAACTATAGTAACAAAAATTGTAAATAAATTTTGTATATAGTTTGGAAATTTTTCTGAATTTTAAATAAAAAAAATGTTGCTAATTGTGTACCGAAAAATACAATAAATACACAATTGTCAATTTGGAGCCAATTTAATGCATTTTATGTTGCAAGAAACTACAAATTGGAAAAAGAAACTACTCAACGTTTCGCATGAACAATGTCACGGGTACGGCTAGTATTTATAATATTATTAATGATTACTGTGTTCCATTTTTATTGAAACCATCTATACTTGTAATTCACCATTGGTCGTTATTAATTTAAAAGAACAACAGTAATAATAAACCATATTAAATTTACGACCATAACATTTTCTAGTGGTTTTTACTTACGTACGATCTACATCCATATCTTTTATTCACCGCATGTTGTCTTCGGTCGATTTTTATTTTACTATTCCGGCCCCGAACTAATGAACCGAATTAAAACCGTAACGCTCATTCAATACATATATAATCTTGGTAGTTTTCATCGTGTTTTGCCGACACACTCTGTCGATAAAGTAGAAGAATACGTCAACAAATAAATTTGATTCGTAAACTAAAAAAAAAAAAATAAATAAATAAATAAAAGTGGAAAATAAATATAGAAAAGGTTGGTCGATATCAATTCAACACAGTTTTTTGCATGACAATTTCAGATTTGATGAAATTTCGTTAGGTGGTAGCCTTCATGTCGACTAAGAAAAATATTGAATCTGTTTTGAAATTATGGGTATGCTATTTTTCAAAAAATGCCCAAAACGGCCACACATCAGATTTTTAAATCGCTTCAGGAGCTCTCCTAATTGAGATGCATATAGCTGAGAAAGGTGCCAGGTGTGAGAAGCAATAGTTATTGTTAAATCCAAGGTCAAAATCGTAATTTTTAATTTATATTTTGAAATACATTTTGAGAAAAACTTAAATCCGGAATAGCTAATAAACTTGTAGATAAATTACTTTGCAATAGAATATAAAAGTGAAATTGCAGTGAGTTCAGTTTTAAACAACGCAGAATTTATTGTAAACTGTGAAAATTAGGGCCGATCCACACTAACGCTCCGCTCTCGGTACTATATCGCTAGGCTCCCGATTCGATAAAATATTCTTAGACAAGAAACAATGAAAGTATTCACATTATTGCTCTGATATCGCTCCGATATCGGTCGCAGTCCAGTCCCGCTCCAGTACTGCTACAATACCAATACCACTCAGGCATAGAGCACTAGAGAGAAAATACATATTTCCATACTACTGGAACCTGTGTAACCACTTGAGATAGAAAATATGTTGTATACGTGCACGGTGTTTACTTTGTATTTGTGCGGTAAACTCTGTTAGTATGAGTGGTGATAGCCGTCACGTGACCTTTGGTTCGCATACATGTGTGTGATGTGTGTGATACCACAACGCTACTTGTGCCGGTTCAACAATCAAATTTATTGTTGTTTGACTGACTTACACTGAGCGACGGGTACTGAGCAACTGACACTAAGCAGCCTAAGATGCACATACTTGCACATAAGTGATTGCAGAAAAGAGACAGTTATATTTGTTCTATTTGTTCTGTGCACTCAGGTAATATTTTATCGGAGCGATATCAGGCTTGTTACGACTTGTACCTATACTGTAAACACATTTTTAATTCCACTCCGCTCCGCTTGCATTCAGTTGTTATGAAAAGATGTTTGTATTGAACTAGGAGGTGGGAGCGTACCCAGAGCGGTATTATAAAGTAAATAGTGAATGAAAAGGTACCAGCATGGTATCAGCACTGTAATGTGAACACAACAAGATTATATCGGACCCAGACCGGAGCGAGACCGTACCGATATCAGCACTATAATGTGGATCGGGCCTTATATATTCAGAAGAAACACTAGCCATATTAACATTTCGTAAATTTCTTAAGAAAATTAACATATTTATCTAAATAAGTAATATTAAAGGAAAATATGATAGATACTTAATAATTTAGTCTTTGCAATTTGGGCATAAGAAGTCATCCTATCTATAAATCATAGATAAGCCCACATACAATCGTCATGCACAAATATTTTGCATTTAAGACAAATCCTCGTTTCACCCACGCGCTACAATCCGGTCAAATTATCATTGGTTTACGGTAGGACGTACCGGTTTGTTCAGTCCGTAAATTTCCTTGAAATAAGAACATTGTCTCTGAAGAGACATTGCTTACTATACAGTTAATACGGACAGTGTCATCTAGAATTGGTTCCGCATAGTTTTAACGTTATAATAAAGTTGCCATTTTAACTGGCTGACCATATTACCCTTCCGTACCTTATTACAAAAAAAGGCCCGTATGAAGACTACCACCCTACCAAATTTTATCAAATTCTGAGACGGTCATGCAAAAAAGTGTATTGAATTGGCATGTATCGACTTATCTGTAAAATAACGTATTTTTCGAAAAACGAAAAAAAAATTTTGTTTCACTCGAAAGAGGTAAAAACTTCTTTTTACTGTTTCTACCGTTCTTATCTTTTAACAACAAATTGAACTCGGTACATTATAAACAGATTCCATTAAGGTGGATATAAATTTAGCTAATACCATATTATCGGATGTTGAAAGTGTTTTGTATTCAAGTGGAGAACTTCAAACCGAGCCAACCGACTCGACGGAGCGACAAACAGACAGATAGACAGACAGTAAACTTGTGGTGGCATGTAGGTACCCACCTATATACATAGATGATATCTTGAGACTCGAACTTTAATTCAACTTTAACAACTAAACTAATGGTTAGTGTTTGCCCTCGACTGGAATACAACACATAGATTAACATAATATAATGTTTAAATGGTGTGATAGAGTCGGACATGGGTTAGCTAGCTGGAGCAGTCTCCCGTATTCACATGTTGGACAGGGGTGGTCACGGGACGCGGGGACGTAAAGGATGTGAAAAGGAAGAATTGAATGTGATGATGGTAACATAAATGACCAACACTGGACCATGTCTAGTATCCATAACGCCCACACTTGAACGGTTAGTTTGTGTCCGATCGTTAGAGTATTGGAAAAGAAGTAGAGTTGATGTTTTAGGTCCGCATCGAATGCCCAAGTCTTGGAGTAGATTGTGCTGGTACATTTAAGGAGTTAACAGTTTTCTGATCCATCAAGTAGAAGTTCCTCTAGCTTTCTGCTAAGTAAATACACAAATACGGCAAGGAGTATTACGAAAGCCTGATGGCTAATAAAGCTATAAAGTAATATAATTATTTGTGTTCTATTTGCCAAATGGCTCCCAAGTAGACTTATATTCATATTTCAATAGTACGCCTGGTTTCCGCACTTGAGTCCTTTTCGCAGGTAATCGTATTGATAGTTGAAGCACTTAACTTCATTGAGGCTCCAGGACTCTGACCCCAAAGCAGAATATCATGCGGCATTGTCGCAGACACGGAATAGAGAAACCGAGAAAATTTTGTCTGTACCTTGTTATCGATTGTATAATCGTGTTATTGAAAAAGAGAAAATTTCTTACTTATTCATCTATAAAACGCCCGCAGCCACAGAAAGTTTTTCGTCTTAGCATCAACCATCGCAGAAAGATAAAAAACATTCTGCCTTGAGGGACTCTGGTGGACAATTGAAACACACAGTTATTCTTTTCTGAATTTCAGTAATATTTGAGTAAAATTTGGTCAGTATTTCAATAGTATTTAAACAAGATATAATCAAGGACTTTTGACCTGAAGAGAATCCGAACTGATATCCATAAAACTTAGGAAAATAAATTGTATATTACATTAGGTGCGGTCCTTGTAACCAAATCAGACACGTTACCACTGTTACGTGCTAAAAAAGTGATAAAATAATGGAAGTTGGGTCAATAAAGCTAATAATTATACACAAATAGGACATCTAAACTCGCAGTCTTGAGACTCTGACTGTTTATTAATGTTTTTTTCTGAGATTGCAATTGAATTTTTGACTCATATCGGGATCGAGATTATAAGAGTTATAAAATCACGAAAATTTGTTTGATTATTAAAAATATACCTTTACCTTTAGTGGTAATGGTTTTCAAAAAAGACTCTTAATCGCAGTGGATACGGCAGAAGCCCCCCCCCCCCAATTTAGGTACTCGAGGGCTTAAGACAGGCCTAAATCTAATCATTTAATCGGAGTGCTTCTTGGGATTTTAAGATCTTGAGCCACAGTTTTAACTTCATGTTAATTTTTTTCAGTTAAGTTTGATCAAAAACAGTCCAGCTATTTACTTTGCGTCCATTTTGGTGCTCCATAGCCTTGTAGGATAATTCTAATCTATATTGTAACATAACGTATTCGCTAGGAAATGAATTTTTGGAATCGATTATAGTAGCTAGTTTTCGATTTTATTGTTGTGTTGGACAACAGTTTCCAGTCGTGTCGTTCTCTTCTTTTAATATTCTAAGATTCGCTTTATATTACATCCTATAGAAGTTATAGTGATGATGACCAACTGACTATATGAAAAGGGTTCTAAACACGGTATTACTAGTTAGTGAGTACTGGCAGTAGTGATGCGGTCACCTCGGTAAAGCCACATTGCGGCGACAATATCCATCACCGCCAGCGGCTGCCTCCACCACGCCAACTAACTATACCTACTCCATGCTCATTTGCCTGTCCTGTGTCCTGCTGATCCTTTATTCTCTCGATGTAATGTTAGTATAATCGTGGCTTTCCTCGATTTTATGAGGACACACAAGTTTATCTATCAAAACTATGTGATGGCCTCATAATATAACGTTGCGTTTAGTTAGTGAGTGAGTGGTCGACCGGTCGTTTTGGTCACTCGTCCCGTAATAGTTTATCATATAATATTTTCTGTCTTTGTCGGATGCTCAGTGTGGGACGGCACGGAGGAGGTGGAGGGAGGTGGCTATTTTCATTTAATAGGCATGGATATATTATTATTTGATCTTTTGTCCGTGTGCTTATAATTCTGCAATGATTCAGTACATATACACCACCACGGAACTTCGATGATCGTTATGGCGTTGATCGATTCTATTAACGATATTTACAGGATGTTTCATAAGTATTTAGACTTACAAAAAGATTATTAACGAAGAAAAATGTACATATTTTAATTTTAATCCTAATAAAAAAATTTAAACTTCCTTTGCCAAACAGTTTTTAAAAAAATGAAGCTATTGGAATCTGTCAGCTGGGTGTGACTGAAAAAAGTGTTGACGATATGAAGAAAATATGATATAAATATTAAAATTATTTCTATTTGGATTGACACAACTTCCAAACAAAGCAATTTTGTTGAAGGGGAGAAAATTTTAAATGTAGTAAAAATATGAAAAACTGCGTAAATGAACTCGTGAATATTACCGTTTTATAGCAGGGGTTTCCAAACTATGCGCCGTGAAGCAGTATTGAGGGTGCCATGCGGCTGCCTCGCTAAAGAAGGGAAGTAATGTTAATAGTTTCAGGTCCGTTGAAAGTCGACGAAAAGGTGGCTGGGTACTTGTCCGCACGATAACTTTCAAATAAAATATCCAGTTTTTACGAAATTTGATGAAAATGTTGGAAGGCCCAAATCTTTGGATGAATTCGTTAGCCAGACATCTGCGATGCCTGGAACTTCGAAAAAATGAGTTTTTTACAAAAATTTACAATCAGAACACCATTGCAGAGACCGGAAAAACTCACATAAGATACGTTTTTGAACCATTATCCTATGTGAGCACATTTTTGAAGAAAGTAATTTTTATAAACGCAAATTCACTACGCTATGTAGAATACCTACTGCAGCAGGGGCATTTCTTTTTTTTTGCTCGTCACTTATATTTTATGGTTAATAATTGATAATTGTTGCCGGAAATGATTTGTAAGGCACTGTGAGTCTAAAAAGTTTGGAAACCCTTGATCTAGGCATAACAAAATAATACTATTTTAGTGCCGCATAATTGTCAGTAAACATATAGTTCTTGTGACAGCTGGAACTGTCAAAAACATTATCAGCAGGGCCGTGGAGAGAAATTGCGGGCCCCGGGAATAAACCTTATTTTTTAAAAATTTCCTCCCCAAAAATAACGACGATTACAGGTTCCCTTCTCAAGCCCGGACCTCTGTACTGCAACCCCGGCTACCCCATCCTCTTGTCGGACCTAATTATCAGTCCCATAATTGTCTGCTATATTGATTTCTCATTGTAATTGCATAAAGATGTCCAATTCTTAATTACTTTGGAAGGGACATGTTCTTATCTTCCTCCTTTTTTAAATTTGGTAACAAATAAGAATCAGTTTAGCTGTAAGATAAAATACGCACCCTAAGTCTTAATACTTTCATAACTTCTTGTTAAAGATCGAGATCTGGAACAGAGAGCTTGCGTTCAAGAAACTTTTTGTTGTGTTTCCATAATTTGCTTTTTCTGGAATACGATTTAGGTTGATTATTGATAATAATCACCTGTACCTATATAGTGATCTTATAAAACGCAATGATTATTCATTCATTTCTGACAAGTTCAAAATTTAAAGATCATTATTATTAGGACGAAGTTTATTATAGGTATTGTTATGTCTGACAATGCTGTCCAAGTGAACCTGATATTGCGACCGGCAGTACTAACATAATATATAAATAAATCGTACGATTATCATTATTGTTATCGTCTCAACTATGTATATTTGCGCGTCGATCTTGATTGTGGCCGAACGACTAGAAGTCGAGCGAGCTTGCACGGGCATATTTGTTTCTCGTGTACGTCAGACCGACGGACATTTATTAAGTTCATAATAATAATAAGTACCCTTGGTTGGTTGATTGGTGTTTGCCATCTCTGTGTGTTGTTTGTTGATTATCCTCCTTAAATCATTGTTATTTACTGAAGTGGGAATCAATTTAGCCGATTTTGATGTATTTATTTGCTTGAATGAACATAGCGGGCGAGTTTTATGGACGGATATCTTCTCGAATGGATACGATTGAACATGTTTCCTGGTTGAATAGTTTTCTGAAATTCGTTTAATATGCGGTGTTATACGTGTAAGGTGTAAACACGGAGCGAAATTTTCTTTCGTCTTATTGTTAGTGAATTTCTTTGAGGAAAATTCAACTATTACAGCAGGTGATGTAGTGAGATAAAGGTTTGTTATATAGTATGACAAGTCACGAACGAAAAAATTGATAAAAATGTTGGAAGTACCGTTCTGGGATTAGTGATAAGCAAAAGTAGTCTTGGTCTTGCACTCTTGTCTTGGTCTTGCATTTTTTGCAAGACCAAGACCAAGACTATGTATACCAAGAGCAAGACCAAGACTATAAGTATGGCTGCAAGACCAAATACCAAGACTCAAGTGAGCAAGATCAAGACAAAAGCAAGAAAAAAGCAAGAGTCTTGCTAAACTATTTAAATAGTTTGAAAGTTTAATTAATACCGTAAAGAGAGAAAATTCTGATTTTAGAAAGGAAAAATTCGGTAATAAAAAAATGCAAGAAAGTGCGAGATTGTTTGGCAATACCAAGACCAAGACTGAATTTTGCAAGACCAAGACCAAGACCAAGATCCTTAATAAAAGAACAAGACCAAGACTGCCAAGTCTTGGTCTTGTATTTGCTCATTACTATGTGGGATAAATTGCTTAGCTAGATACATCGAACAACCGGATGCCCATATTTGGGCCATTTTTTAGCAAAAAAATGAAATTTTTGTCAAAATTTGATCATTGTTATAAAAAGCAGGAAAAATTGCATACGTTTTTGAATCAGTATCCTATGTAAACTAGTTTCCAGGGAGTTTACACCTGTTTTATGTAAGATTCCTGGAAAATTTGTTAGATCATCGAAGATACTGCGACAGGATTATTTATCTCTTTAAATATGTAACCCGGAATTACTATATGAGAACAACAAATAACTTAAGTTGGTATTTCATCTTACTCTTCTCTTTGTAATGGCTCAAGAATTTTATTTATTAATATTAAGCGCAGTATCCGTATTTATTGTTAAATGAAAATGTCATAATATTTTTATTGTTATTTGAAAATTATGGAAAAATCCTAATTACCACAGATCGAAGTAGGTATATATTTCTTTTTTATTTTTATTAGTTTATAAAAATCATAGTTAATTGTCCAGTAAACATAAATTAAATTTAATTACCAACGGTTATTACTTTTTTTGTGCAATTAAACTATAGACAAAGTCGCCTAATTTAGTCATTAAGTGTACGATGATTATGGAAAAATCATTCAAGAACAGGATTTAAACTTTGATTTCTTTTACACACCTTTATATAAACGTTTTTGCTACTTTTTTCCTTGTTCTTCAATTTTTGTCCAAATTTGGAACGTAATATACTGAAGTAGAAGCGCGTTTTTTTTTTTTTTTTTTTGTAAAATAAGGGATTTCTTTTTTGGGAATTTTTGTCATTTTAACAATAAAATTCCAAATTTCCTACCTATATTACTTAATTCCTGCCTGTTATATTTTGATTTAATTTATGACGTCATTACTTAAGTACAATTTGTTTTTAAAACTTTAAAATTTATAACTTGAATGTTATAAAATATAAAATTTGCAGTTAGTCTCATTAACACTTGAAAAATTTAAAGATATTCAAGTTTCATGGATTTATCTAACTTGAGTTATTTTTGTAATATTTTGTAGATAAATGTACCTACTGTTTGCGCAACTTACGATCCTTACAGGGAATCCATTTGTAACGTGTGTCAGTGTATATGGTATTCTTTGCATAATCATATACCATGTGAGTTTTTTGAGAGTTGCCATTTTTATTACAACCAAATTTATATGATAGAAATGGTACTGAAAAGGGTTCTTTTCTTGGATGTAATGGAAATGTAACCAACCAGAACAGTATCGGTTGAAGTAGCCTCAAGTACATATGCATATTTTTACCGCCTAACTGATAAATTAAAGAAAAATTAAAAAATTAAACTTGGGTAAAAAAATTTTTTTTGCTCATTGATGTTGTTAATTAATGCATTAGATCAGTTTTATCGAAAAATTAATATGTATATAGTCTCATTTAAAAATCTATAAGTTTGTATCATAGCTCGAAAACCATACGAGCTATAAAGCCCCTGACTATAGCAATCGATTGCCCCCGTCGATATCTACAACTCTTATTTGAACAATTTTTCGATTAAATATACGGTTTGGCTGTAATAAAAATGGCAACTCTCAAAAAACTCACACAGTAAATTTGTTAGATAATAACTAATTTATAAATTAGGTACTTAGTTATCTTAAAGAAAATTAAAATAACAATAGTAACTTTTATATTTCTTACTAATTATAATTATTTAATTATAATCAACGAACGTGAAAAACAAATAACAATAAAATGAGACAGAATACATTTTTTCTCTTTATATCAACCATTCATTTATTTGTATTATGTCTGTCTGTCTATCTGACTTAAATCGGTTCATCTCTGATTTCTTGAAATATTCAAGCAAATGAAGATTATTTTATTTCGCTGTTAAAACACGCGGTCTGGTGTAAAATACGTTTTTAAAACAGCAGGACATTAAATACCACATGAAACTTTTAACGTACATGTAAAAATCATGTTTGTACGAGGTGAGGGGCTATCTAGGTGTAGCCATGTAGTATTATACTTACGTTGATACATACATACAGTTTCAGAAAAGTTCTTGTAAGTACATTCGTTATTTATAAAATGTATGCTACATTATTAAATGTAATCGGCGTCCACTAATTTGGACACTGTTACAGCTGTTTTCGTTCACTGAATTAATCTTTTTAATCGAAATTTGATGGTATTGTTTGGTACAGGAATTAATTGAAAATTAAACGTGCTGAAAATGGTTAAATACTTATCGTGTTTGGTGTTTTAACGAAAAAATTACATCAGGTCCACATTAATTGCGTTTTACTGTATCAAATAATATGTACTTTTGTAGTAAATGCCTTGTTCGATAACAAATCAATTTTCTTTTTTTTTTTTGTTTCGTTTATTTAAAGTTGTATTTCATTCCGCATCCTTTTTCAATTCATATCATGCCATCTCACTTTGATTCTTTATAAATTGTACATAATACACGTAGCTACATATAGAGGAATTAATTAAATAATAAAAAAAAGACATTCTAAAAAGTACACTTGTTTTCAATTAAATTTTATACACGAAATGAATTATACGTACATTTTTAATAGAAATGTGTGAAATGAGATGACAGTATGAGTGCTTTGGTTGTGTAAATAGAGATGGGATGACTATTATCAATTTGGATATAAGTGTAATAAATAGGAATTTGTTGATTACAGGCTTATAGTTACTGTTTTTAAATGTAAATTAAAAGTAAATTAAATTACGTATTATTATTTTTAATTGGTTGGTGATTTTTTACAGTGTACAGGTTGTTTCATTTTTTGATAAAGTTGCAAAAGTGCAACAAACATTATATATAGGCTGATTATTTAAAAAAAAAAAAAAAAAAAACAGGTCAGAGAATTTATATAATTTTTATTGAAATCAGGGAGCTTTTTTCTCCAAAATATTCAAATTGTATTCCACATTCATAATTGTATTCCCGTTCCTCTACAGCCTGGGATTTTTGGCATTTCGGATGCTCGTTATTAACGGTTTGATTATACTTCCGACTGTCTCGGAAATAAAAAAAAAATTGAGTCTTTTATCGGGAAAATTTATTGTCTTTATATCTTCAAAGTTGACATGAAAAATAATTCAAAATATCACTGATTTCTATTTTTTTCTATAATTTTGCTATTTTACAAAAATTATTAAAAACTGAAAAAAAATGTAGTTTACACCCTGCCAAAATTACTGAATAAAAAGAAATATAATAATTTGGGTTTTTGTGAATTTTGGGTGCTATTGGTATTATCCGTACCGATTGCATTTGATTGTACTGCCAGTTTTTTCAGTAAAGTCAAGAAAATTCTCAAATTTTCGGCGAAAAAGTTATAGAAATTTTGTTTTTAGGAAAAATGTGTCCCCATAGGTAATATACTTTCACGTGAACTGTAAACTGGCGCGCAACAATCGAGGAGTCCAAGGAATCCAGATCCAGAGCCCCTCTAAAATTACGTGGACCCGCATAAAATTACGTAAATTTTCCTTCAATTTATTTTATTTATAAATAATTAACACCCGAAAGATTTACTTTGTGAAAATCTATATTATAAATAAATATGAAAATAATTTGCGTTGTCAACATTTTACTATATTTAAATTGTTTAAATTACGAACCGGTTTTCGAGCGATTAGCTCAACATCAGGTATCAAACAAGAGTGACAATAACACCACTATAATTAGTTTTTTTTTATATAAAGAGTTGTAATTCTTCAATCTTGTTTGATACCTGATGATAAGCTAATCGCTCGGAAACCGGTGCGTAATTTAAACAATTTAAATATAATGAAAAGTTGACAACGCAAATTATTTTCATATTTCCTTATTTATTTTTTATTTGAAAATCGAATTTTCGGAGACGACATTTTTGATAACGTTCATTTTCCAATGTTATCGGAGAATTGCGTTATCAAAAATAAATTGGTTTATTGTTGGATACTGTCGCCCCCTGCAGATTTGTAGTTGTTTGATCCCTGATTGTAAATTATTGTTTACGCCGTTACACAAAAATCATGCTCATATTAATCATAGTTCTGCTCATTCAGTTCTGCTCATATTAATCATTGCATCGAAATTGACAAAAATGTTTGAACATACATACTATATGCACTCTCCTCGACAGATGCGCCAATTTTTTTTTTGAAACTTTGTATACAAACAATTGAAAACACATATGTATTTTGATACGGATACATATACCCATATTATACAAATGCGTTGATTACATATCTGGCACTTACTAGTAGAAAACTTCTCTTTACAAGACAAAAAGACAGTAAGTATTTACTTGATCCATTCTTGTACATGTACGCCTCGCGTCCGCACCCTTACCCGCGCGTCCTCTATATGTACATAAATACATATACTACATACCGATGTTGTTAACCACTTTAAAGAAATTACCACGATTAAACACTAGACGCACCATCAAACGGCTAAAAAGCATTAAAAAAAGAACGGTTTAAAACTGGTTTTCAGTTCTTCGGATACGTATTTCACTGTTGGATACTAATCGTTTTTACATATTAAAACATATCATCGTTTTTTTTTTCGACCAAAAAAAACTACAAATATAAATATTAACTCATGGCCCCGTCCGTGTTCGGAGTGCCATGTAGATTGGTATTTAATGTAATAAATATAAGGAACAAAAAAAAAATAATACATGTTTTTTGTTATTGAAAAATATAAATAAAATAAGGGGTATATGTACGTTTTAAGTGTTTAATCATATCTTGTATTGTGATAACTGATAACCTGAAGTATAGCTCTGGTTTTTTTTTTTTTTTTTTTTTTAATTGATTCAAGAAGTATAATGAGGTAGCTGCAAGAAGGCATTAGTCATTAGACGGAATAAATTTATTTCAAAAGACTAAAAGACGTATTTTTAATTGTCTGTTTTCCAAATTTTTTATTCTCGTCAGAAACGTGGTGTTAATCGATCATTTTATTTTTAAAGTTGCTACTAATCTTAGAGCGAGTAACATATTTCATTCAAATTTGGTTATTTGTACATGTGACGGTTTCACCATTCATTATTGTAGTGTACAAAAAAAATGTATTTTTTGAAAAATCGGTACCGTAATTGTTTGTCATATATTTTTTTTTACTCTAGCTCAGAGGTTCTCAAAATGCGATTTGCGATGCAATTCCACATCCGTAAGGATCATTTACCGTTACCCACATTTTTTCATAAAAAAAAACTTCTAAATCTGACTGTATTATAACATTTTTCGTTGGATTTCTATTATAATTTATTCGGTGATCTACTTTAAGTCAAAAAAACCAAATTTGCTCAGGAAATGTGATTTTTCTGTAATCGTTGTAATTTTGATTTTGTCAAAAATGAAAAAAGTAGAATCGAAAACCTGTGAGCAGCTTCAAGTTTCATGTGTCTAGCATCAAAGTTACAGTATTTTTCCTTTGTGTCTGTCCTTATTTTAAATTTTTTTCTTGGTCCGTCATCGTAAAACTTTACCTGCTCTTATTGAAGAAAAATATCGAATTTAGAAGGAACATCAAGTCAGACTTCCTCTTTTCTTAAATTTTGTATTTAATACCAAGTTAGAAGATAGAAACCATTTTAATATACAAGAATCAGTTTTAGTAAGATAAAATACGGTTCCTAACTTGATAAAAATTATCTTTTAACGTCAATTTAAAAAAAAAAAAATTAAAAATCACAATTCTTATGTTGAGACAAGAAACTTGAAGCTTAGTTGTGGGGTTTTAATGCTTGCTATTTGTTCAATTTTTAGCTAAATAAGAACCACAGAATTAAAGATAAATCGATTTTAAAAATATCTTGCAGAATTTCTGGTATTTTAATCAAACACTAAACACCAAATTAGTCAAACATCACAGATTTGTTAAGTAAAAAATGGAAGAAAATCCATTCGAATGACATCATTAAATACATTAGAGTACAAAAACGTTGGTGAAAGTGCTGGTAAATATCTCAAGAAAAGTTTTTTGTTCCAAATTTTGCATCGTTTACTTTTTCAGAAGTTGCGACAAATACTTATAACATTCTGTCACAGAATAGATAACAACCAGAAGAGTAACAGAATGAGAGGTCCGATATTGCCTGCTATGACCTTGATTGCCTTTGTTTTGTGAAAAGCAAGGGGTGGTTTCGGGTATATTACCTATATCTAACAGAGCCGGTATAGGATTTGAATTATGAAAAAAAAAAAAATAATACAATATATTAGATGATTTGTTATTGTTAGCTAGCATTTATCTATTAAAATTCTTCACAATTCTTCACTAAATAAACATTGTGTGATTTAGATATATTCTCCATGTTAATATAATTTGCAAAATTTACAATTTAAATTTGTAACGAAATTTTATTTTAAAGTACACTACTGCTCTGGAACTACGACACTGATCGGTTTGAACTAACATATTCTTCCAATTTCTTCCAAACCTCGAGCATCAAAATTTACCTGACTATCGTTTCTTCTCTTTCTGCTACTCTTCTGGTTGTTTTTTATTCTTGTGATTCTGTTAAACATTAAAAACCGATACGTTTATAAAACGCCAGGCTTGGACAAATATTCTTTTGAATATTTACTTCCACTTTTACGCATTTTACGATCGTTTATCGTTCAATTTCAAAGAAAACAGGTTCTTTCGAAATCGGTAGGTATGTAAAATGTAAACGCATAGTGATCGTTAAAATTATCAATTTACTTTTGTCTACGTATGTAGGTATTATATTTGCACATATTTCAAATTTTTTCAATACCCAAGAAAAGAATCCGCCCTCTCTGTTACACGCATCACCTAAACGTATATTCATCTCTATTCACAACAATTTTATTTATATAGTAAAAATAATATCGTTAGATATCTTTTGCCAAACTAATATTTACACTGTAAAGTTAAACATAGATGAAAAACATTTTAGATATATTATATTTATTATCTTTATTTGCTTTTCAGTAAATCACTATACGTCCATCTTTGTTTTTTTTTTCTTGTCACTATTTTCACAACATATTTGACATATGTGTCTGATTACGCCATGTTTATATAATCATAGCATTCATAGCTCACTTCAGTTCAATTTATATTACTGCGACTATGAGAATATGTTTGTAGTTTGTACACTAGCTAGCGCTTTAGTTTACTCACTTACTGGTTTATTGACGGTGACATGATGGTCTTGATGACGTCATATCCGTTTCATTTTAAACATTCCGTATGTTCACAACCACGTTTTATGTATATGCCTCTACAAGTAATGTGAGTATGTAATCGTTGTATGTGATAATATGTGTGGTATTTTAAGATGTATAGGTTGGTTCGGAATAGTTTTTATATATGTAGAGAACTTTGAGGGGGAGACCCGAGCTTTAGTCAATTAAGTACATATTTCATAATACTACTATTCCGAAAACTATGTTGTTCTACAAAATTGAAAAGAAATTATACTAGTGTCTGATATTTTAGAGAGGTTTCTAGATTGAAAATTTGGGGAGAAAGTATTAGTAGATACCAGAGAATTTAAGAAAATTGTAGCGGAATGATCTAGCAACTAGATCCCAGTTATCAAAAAAAAATTGAAGGGTTATCGAACATATCAAAATTTTATTAGATTTTAAACAACAAATTTTTAAGCTGTATTCTTTCATTTTGGTATTGTCAGGGTATTTTTTAGTAGTTCCTACCGTAGAAAAGTTATATTACTTTTCTGTGATCAATGTGGGACGGATCGTATTTCAAGTCAGTATGCTACTAATTCTTCCTAATTAAATCATGAAAAGTCATGTGGGTTACGAACGAATTTTTCGTTGGAATAATAAAAACCTTTTGTACCACCTGTACCATCCAGATTTCATCGACTTTTATAGACAGAATCTGAACAGTCGAAAAAATATAAATTTTTCTTTCTTTTGAAAATATTAAAAACGCCGATGATGATCTACAAGAGTCACTGAACATAATTTGACAAAATTTTATTTCTTTTAACTGGAGATATTCACCTGTCCGAAAAATTTCCATTTTTTTTTTTTTTTTTTTTTTGGTTTTTTGGATTCCTCGCATCCTGAAACGTCAAGATTCGCTGAAATCCGCATATATCCAAATTGGTACCACAGTTTCCGTCCTTATACTGTAACCTATAATACGGACGGAAAAATGAAAGTTTACCATTCAAAATTTTTAAAAAATTCGTTCTGATTCGTTGTATAAAAATCTTATCAAAATTTGATAAGTAGGAACACGAGTAGGAACACGGACTAATTTTTGTTTCTGGAATAAATATTTATGAACTCGTCTCCAAAATAAACATTTGAAACATTTCAAAAAAATTAGGTACTAGATAAAAGTGTATTTTAGATGTTATTTCGGTGTGTTAATAAAAAAAAAATCAAGTGGTCTTACCGTTTCCAAAAATTTTGGGAAAAAATTCGTAAAATATTTTTTATTACTCATGCGGGAGAAGTACTAACTTGGCGCACACATTTCTGTACGCAAAATAGCTGTTTGCCCACTGTACTTTTCCCACATACTTTTTTGCACTCAACTTTTCACACGCAAATTGACAATAAAACACGCAAAATTTAATCAAAACACGCAAAGCTACCTCTTGATTTTTCATTTAATTAATTTTTCATAATTATTTCTATAGAAACCACCAACAAAGTAATTTAAACAATAATTAATTCAGAAAAAAAAGACGAACACTTAAAAATATTATTTTAAAAAGTAATAAAAATGTCAAAAATAGTAATGATAATAGAAAAAAGTATGTCAAATTCGTAATAAAAAATAGTTTATGCAGCTCGTGCGGGATTGTCGATTGCCCACTCAAGCGAATGAGCGCACTCACTACGTTCGTGCGCTCAATTTCGCTTTCGTGGGCAATCGACAATTTCCCGCACTTATTGCACAATATACTATTAAATCATGGGAGCGCTATGACTAATGATATAAAAAGAAAAAGACTTACACTGCGCTCCCACTGTTTGTTGAACTTTATAATATGTATATTTTGTTTGTGGTAATGGAATAAAAAAATGTCGAATGTCTTTATAGCGTCCCTAGCACCCGCACTAGTGCTATAATGATGATGTTATGAGTGTTATAACTTGTTGTAAATTTAGTTTACCGTATAGTTATACTACATAGATAGTAGGAAGAATCGTAAACATCTAACTGAAGTTTTCAACTATGTATTTTATTAAGTTTGAATGAGAGTGTAAAGTAGCCAGTTTTTCTTCACAGCACTCCCGTTGTTGGGGACAAATAGATGAACAAAATAAAACATTTTTCTATTTAATTACGTTACAAAATATGTATAAAATCCAACAAATAGTGGAAGCGCTGTGTATAACATTTTTAACATTACACACAGCGCTTCCATGATGTAAAATATTTTACAAAATTTTATAGTGGTTGAAACATGGTTTACAGTAGTTTACGTAAACCTAGCCATCCGTTTTGTTTTTCATGTTTCCTTGAAAGCGGTAAAAACACCTAATTTTTATTATACCTACGCCTGTTTTTTACCTAGAAGTTTTTTGGGATTTTTCAAATTTGTATTTTGCGATTGACGGCGATTGGCTTTATTGAGGTTAATTAAAATTCCCATAGTGTTTGAAAAATTATCAAAACTGAATCGGCTGGGACTCGAACCCGGATCTCTTGGTTACTAGCCAAACGCCTTACCAATTAGGCCACCGACCGTTCGTTCGAGTGCCACTCCAATTTTGATAATCAATCAAACACATCCTCTCTTTAATGCGAGACGCAGTTACACTTTTTAATTTCAAATGTTGAGGTTGAAATTCTCGATTTATTTCTCGTTCACACTATACACAAACCAAAAATAGAATCAATGAGTACAATTTTAATTATCAAGTAAATTCATTGAAGACTTTATTATTATGTACCTACTTTTATTACATACATATTTGATATTACAATTGTGTATGAATTACTTGTATGCTTCTCGTATATCATATTTAATTGTATATTTATAAATAAGTAAAAGCGTATACATACATATAAATAAAAATAACACATGTCAATTTTTTTATAATAATATTTTTTGTGGTTCTGTATACATTGTTGTATGTGCTATCATTTTTAATAGCTTCCGGATTGTTTTTCTTTTTAAATAAACCTACAACAAAAGGAACTTACAGTACAGTTAAGAACTTCCTTTCATTCAAAAAAAAATAAAAAAAAATTGTAGGTATATTACACAGAATACAGAAATAGCGTGCATATAAACATCTGTGTACAGAAGGATGCCGATCGAGCCCTTCTCACTGCTTAGCTGATCATTCTTTCGGTGGCCGTCAACCTATAATACGTACATCAATTGTTATGTATTGTTAAAATCATTGTTAGTTACACTGTATGTTGCTCTGTCCGTATGTACGTGTTATGTAGTTGTGACAGAGACAACATATCTATCTCTTTACTACTGGAATCAGTGTAACCAGTAAGAGATAGAAAATATGTTATATACATGCATGGGTATACTTTGTATTTGTGCGATATTGCGTATTTGTGTGAGTAACGGAGATGGTGGCGGCGGTCACGTGGCTCAACTATTGCATACATAGCTATGACACCACCCGTGTGGGGATTGTAATAATGCCAACACAACCAACATAACAATCACATCCATTGTCTTGTGATTGACCTACAATCGTCGACTGCCACTGAGAGAGTGACTACTAACTTGCCTAAGGTACACAAAAATGCACACTGCAGATTTCATGATAGAGATAGTTGCTCCACCTCTCTACTCTGTGACATGAAACTACAAACAGTGTGTACCTACACAGCATAGTGTAGAACTGTAGAGAAGTGGTAGGGATCTTGTGTCCACGCTAGTATCGCTAGTACAGAGATAGTAACTTCGTTTCTGTATTCTGTGATGATATATTACGTTGGTAGTTAGTGATAGTTATTTTATGTACGAGTATGACGGAATTATAGAAGATTATTTTATTACGTTATTAGTAATGTATTACACTATTAGTACTACTTTATGATACTAGTTGCATAATGAAAAGCAAAAAGCACTAGTGCCATAAAGAACAATCTACTTAATAAATTTTAATTTTACAATAAACGGAGAACATGCTAACTTTATTTTGTATACAATATTTACAAATTTATATACATAATTAATACTAATTACACAATTTATACTATTATTTATTAATATGTATTAATTTCGGGCAACTTACTACAGTGGCCATCCAATGGTACGTACTCCGATTTTACGTAGTGACGTCAGCGATTTAGTGGGGTTCTCCTCTCACAGATATGTTGTTGTTTGTCTGTGTTGGTGAAAATTTATGTACCAAGCCAGAGTCAGGGCCGTAGGTAATATTGTCTGAGGGTCTCGTAGCCTTTAAAAATTTTAAAATTTTACTGCAGATATATATGCACATATTCTGTATACGTAATATGCAAAATGCAAATGCAAAATGAGTAACGTAAAATTCTAGAATATTCTAATCGTCAACTAGCAGAGATATCAAAAAACCGACTTCACCGTTAAATTGGTCATTAAAAATGAGATTAAACAGTGTAGTTTAACAAAAATTCTAGAATGTTCTATTTGTCAACTAGCAAAGGTATTGAAAAATCAATTGTATCATTTAATTGTCCATTAAAAAAGATGTCAAATTACACATTTTGACAAATGTTCTGGAATATTCTATTCGTCAACTAGCAGAGATATTCAAAAACAGACGTCGCCATTGAATTGGCTACCAAAAAAGAGACCGAATAACACATTTTGAGAAATGTTCTAGAATATTCTATTTGTCAACTAACAAAGATATTGGAAAATTACTGCACCACTTAATTGTTCAACCGAAATTAAATTAATGTAAACCAAATGTCCGATTTTGACAAACTTTTTTTTGCTATTTGACGAATAGAATATTCTAGAACATTTATCAAAATGTGCTATTCTGTCTTTTATTCGATGAACAATTAAATGGTGCAATCGATTTTTCGATATCTTTGTTAGTTGACGAGTAGAACATTCTAGAATTTTTGTCAAAATGCGCTGCTTCATCTAATTTTTAGTGCCCAATTCAATAGTGAAGTTTGTTTTTTTATATCTTTGCTAGTTCACGAGTAGAATATTCTAGAATCTTTGTTTCTTCCGCTACTTCGCGTCTTTTACGCTGATGAATGCGATAGTGAAGTTGATTTTTCGACAGTTTTCTAAAAGTCGTCACTCATATTCATTAGTATAACATTCGATTTCCTTTGTCTATACAACCGAATTTTAGGTGTAAATTGTCTCTTAAGATAATTTTGTTTTAAATAAATTCAGATCAGTAATATTTACCAACCCCCGAAACAAAAGTTTACCGACGCCCCTGATCTTCTGATTTTACGTACTTCCCCTTAAATTTGCACCGACCACTACGTAAAATTGGATTTGTAGTGTATATTGTTAAAACTATACTATATTAAAACTTACCTAAATTTAACAGAGACTCGACCTTGTGGAAAGTGTAAAAAAAATTTCAAATCAAAATTAAGAAAATATTTATTACACAAAGTAATAAACCGATACATAAAGTCAGTAATTAAAGTTTACTTTTAACAGATTTTTGTTAAGAAAGCAAAGTTTTTTCAAATTATTTGCAGATAATCTGTTACGCAAATCATTTTGTATAAGGCGTGCGGTTGAAAACTTTTCAATTTTTCGCTTTTCCAACTGTGTGATATCGGCTGTATTTTAATCGGCGATGCCGATTATATCGACAGATATATCGATATCGGAATCGGTATCGTTACATCCCTAAAATTTAGTACGGAAAACTCATTTCTGGAATAATATACTCCAATAAATTTCATAAGGAATCTCTGCTTTCTCAACTCTCACTAAATATCAAAAATCAATCAACAATACCAGAAAATTCCCAAGATTCCCGCTATTATTACAATTTTATACAATTATTCTAAACTCTAATTGTGTTCTCACTGTACTTAACCAGTTACATTATGAATAATAATGATCGTAGATAAATATTTGATCTACTGATTATATACTAGAATTTTCCTAGAAACGTTACGTCGAAAAAAAACAACATTCAAACAAATATTATTCTAGAAAATATTCATAAAATTTTTGTTTGCACAGTGGACGGACGTGGAACGTTTAGTTTTTCATTTTTTTTTTCTATTTTCTTTTGTAGTTTGTCTTTCAGTACCAGTTTTCCCTCGACGCAATGTTTTCCACCGTCTCTATACGTATTGAAAAGAAAAATAAAAAGAATATTTAATAAAGAGTTGATTTTCTTTTAAAGTAAATATATTAAGAATGTGCATGTATAGTAAAGGACTAACCTGGTACGGAAATCATTGAAAGTTGTTTTTTTTCTTTTTCTATTTCTTGCTTTTTTAGTTTCTTGATAATTTGTTAAAATTGTAATTTAATTTCAAATATACAATAATTTCACCAAGAAAAAGTGAATACTTTCAAGTTTCTTAGTCTCAAGACAAAATATTTCTTTGAGTGGTCCTTCGAGCCGGATTTTCATTTTGTTCTCTTTCGAGCTGAATTTATTATTGTATGGTCCTTCGATCCGGATTAAAAATTATTAGCAGAATGCTTAGGGAACATGATTCGTCGAAACCTATTTTAATCCATTTTATACCCGCCTTCGATTCACGTTGGATAGATGGCGTTCATATATTTTACTATACCCCATTTCAAATACAATTGATAATGATTCATCGTCGAAAGAAATCAATCTTTTATTCTTTTCTAAAAACAAACTGCAAACTTAAAATTTACGTAGGTAAATGCAAAAGTGAAAGAGATAAAGCCAAGAAAACAGAAATTATTTAAATTCATAAGTGATGAAGCATGGTTAAATTTTAGTGAAATGGACTTAGGTTTTTCTCTGTTTGTGTCCGCATCTGATACATAATTTTTCAAATTTTAAAATAAATAATGCCGGTAATAAAATGTTACCTAATTTATTTAATGTTTTGACAAGAAAAAAATTTTGAAATTATAAAAATGAACTGAAAATGAAAACAGTGAATTAATTTTAATTTTTTCATAGCCGCCTACTACATTTTTTTTTCTTTAACAACGATTTGAACATAAATTAATTTAAAAAAGATTTTGTTATTTTTTCTGCTTAATTTTTGGCATTTGGACATCGACAATAATGACCCTGATGGATTTGATTACAATTTTTGATCTGTCGCGAACAAATTAAAAAACATCAGGAAACCTGGCCAATTATTTTAAATTAAATTAATAAATAACTTCCACCTACAGGCAATAGCACAGGAGGGCCGTGTTTGATACGGTTCAAAACTTTGAAAAATCTTTTAAATAAAAATTTTATAATTGAGAAATATTTTAAACAGAAAAAAATTGAATAGTTTTACGAGGTCAGCGTGAAAAAAAATTATTTTAAATCACATGAAGAAAACATTTGGCACAATTTTCGTTGCAATAAAAAAACAAACTATCCTCTTTTTTTTTTCTATTTTGCTCTTGTTTTCCTGTTCTCGACTTACCGGTGCTATGCGGCTTCTGTTCCACACTCATTTGTGTGCGACAAACACCAAATTAATATTTCAATAAATTTTATCTAATCATTTAAGCTTTTGATTGCTTTCGCCGTCGTCTTATTTAAGAAAATTTCAACACTCATTATTATCTTCGTGTAAAGTCAGCTGCTTGTCGATATAAATTATAGTCTACGCCGATTAAAAAGATTCATTTGTAATTTTGAAAAATGGAAACTTTTTAACTTTTTTTTATTAGGGTGAAAATTTTCAACATTTTCCGTGAAATATGCCAAGTTCTAGAAAAGTTCAGTAGAAACTAAAAAGTCAAATCAGCAAAAATTTATTGCGGATTAAAATAATATTGTTCTTACAGATTTTGTTCTCAAAGATAAATTCAAAAATTTTCTTGAAATATAAAATTAATTTTCTTGAAATAAAAAATTATCTTGAATATACGAAAGTAGCGCTCTTTCTATTGGTACTCCACACGGTACAAAACAAATGTAACTCTAGAGGGCTAAATTTACCTTCAGCCTCAGTGAAAATATTTACAAGAAATACTTCACAATTGTAAATAGTAAACAAATACCTATTTTACTTCGTAAAATACCATTTTTATTTTTGAAACAATATTGTCACAGTTTCGAAATGTTGAATTATTTCTTGAATTTATTTAGATAAAGTTCTTTTGTTTAATTCTTTAATAGTTATTTGTGTATTAAGAGTGCAAAATGGTGCTTTGCCGCTCGATTGAGAATGTTGACGCGCGACGGCGCCAGGCGGAGCGCGTTAATCTCATCAAAGCGGCAAGTCATTTTGTGCTCGAATTACACACTAAATTTTTTCTACAATCTTATAAAAAAATTTTTTATTTAAAAGATACTTGAAAAAATAATAATGGACGTTAATATTTACTTTAATATTATAATTTTTGCAGCTTCAGAAATATCTGGAGTTGTACTTGAGAAATCACTGTCACTATTACATATTTCTATCATATATGTACATATTTTTTTTAAATTGTTTATTCTTATTATTTATTAATTATAGTTATTTATTATTTTTAATTAATATTTTGCAGTTATTTTGAAATTTAATAAAATTAATATTTCACTTGATTACGATAAACATAATAATTTTAGAATCTGTTTATTTATTTGTTACCATAGAAAATATAAACAACGCCTACCCGATTTGTAATTAAATATACATTGAGCGAGCGACAAAGTATAACTTTTCCGCTTTAAAGCGCAAAGTAGAAATTTGTTACTCGGCAACGAGAGTCTTCGGCATATACACATTTTGCGCTCTCTTCACAGAGCGCAAAAACCTACTTTCCACTAAGATTGTAGAAAAAGATATTTTTTGCCCCTGAGAAAGCTTACTGCATAACATGCGGCCTGTACAGTGTTAATAGTAATGATAGGAATTGTTGGTTTAGTTTTCAGTTGTTATTGTCGATGTATTTATAAAATTATCAAATATGACGAACTTTTATTCGTACTTGAAACACGCATTAGTGTTTATATACTCATTTCAGCGTTCAGCTAAGCTGAAACTTAAACAGGAGATTTACTTTGGCATATACATGACCATAATTATGGGAAATCAAGTCATAAAATAATGTGATTGATATCTTATGAGAATGGACCGGTACTCGACGAGAAGATCGGTGGCCCAATTGGGTGATGTCATGGTGGCCACATTACTGGAAAACCTGGAAATGCCAGGAAATTTTTACTTTCTCGAAAAGTCAGGGAATTTTACCAGAAGACTGAAAAAAATTGATTTTTTAAAAGCTTTTATTTAACTTGATATGTTAGTATGTTGGTTTAGATCAAATCTTGGAATCAAAATTTAGACAGGTTCTAATTGAGCTAGAGGTCTCAAATTTTACATACGTGTCTAACCTTGATGACAATGCAATATTTTGCAGTTTTGTCCTACATTGCCCCCCCCCCCCAAAAAAAAATTGTTGATTTTTAGTTCTGTACAACTTTTTGACATTTAGAATTGTCAGTTATTGTCCATTGATTTTACATTGCAATTTTTTGTTTCCATAGTTATGCTTGATTAAGGTAAATTAACAGATTAAAATATAGGTCAAAATTACTTCTTTAATTTTTTTTTCAAATTAATTGTAATCAGACTAAAAAGTAGAAAATAAAGTAAAAAAAATGTTTTTTTAAGAAAAAGCTTTTATTTAAAAATGGGCTAAAAAAATTAAATAACCTTTGAGTGAAGTTTGAAGCAATAAGCAACATAATTTATAAAAGCTTGAGGCGTTTAATTAAGTTTGGTAACTACTGAAATGTAAAATAGCTCTTATATCCACAACAGAAATAATTAATGATAACGCCTCAAGCTTTTATAAATTATGTTGCATATTGCTTCAAATTTCACTCAAAGGCTATTTTATTTTTTTTTTAGCCCATTTTTAAATAAAAGCTTTTTCTTAAAAAACATTTTTTTACTTTAATTTTTATATTTAGGGATAAAACTTCAATCAATTTTTCACTTGTTTTGAGATTAGATGTAAAAATTAGCACGTATTTCTTGTTTTTTTACTTTTTTCATTTACTTTTATGTCAGAAATTTTTTAAGCTTTTTGGGGATAAAGTAGGGGTGGCATTTTTCACAAAATACTCAGGGAATTTTTTAATAAAATTTCTGGAAAACCTGGAAAAGTCAGGGAATTAGATCTTCAAAAATCTGTGGCCACCACTTGATATGTTTGACTGGTTCATGTCCCAGCCTATCCATAGTCTGATAATTTTTCAATCACTATACAAGTTGTTAACTAAAAATTTTTTAATGTTTTTATATGAAAACTTCTTTGGCGTGTATGAAATGAAAATGTTATCGGGAAAACACTATAATACTCTATATACATATACAATATAAATGTCTTTTGCTACGACTATAGCGAGCAAATGTACATTAAAAAGAAGATGAAGAAAAACGCCATTGGCACAAAGCCATCTTGTAACTTTAGTAAATCAAGTGGTGTTTGAAATCGACTGCCGTTCTTTGCTCGCTCGTTTGACTGACGTATGTTTTTACTTTGAGGTAGTAATTTGAAGTAATTAAGATAATTTCAACACATGCCGTATGCCGTATATATACACTCCGTATACATACATACTTACATATAAAAGTATAAAACATAGATATAATATAATACAATTACAGATTCAACCAAAGATTATACTGTTGTTGATATTTTAAGCAATATTATTTCTGTAATAAAATTTTTATTTATATTCATCGTTATACAGTGAAACCTCTTTAGGAGGTGCAATTCAAACAAAGTTTATTCAAGTTTTAATGGTGACCTGATCGTTGTAACATTGTAAACAGCGGATTTGAAATTATAATATAGGTAATATAAACAGTACTGGATCCATTTTAAAAATTCGTTCAGTGATAGAAAGCTAAACTATTCTAAATAGGCATTGGCTATGTTTAATTCCAAAAAAAATTAGGATTCTATCAAAAATGGCATTGATTGTACTAAAATATACTTCCAAGGGATGTGACACATACCTTCCTTGTATTCGCAACATATTTGTACAAAATTTTATTGCAATGAAATCCACAAGGAACCATTTAGGAAACAACCCACGTAATGCCAGAATATTTTGACAATATCGGCGAAATGGTTTTGGAATTGTGTATGCATGTTGGAAGATCTATCGGACACATCGAACCAGAATTTTTCAGGAAGTTTTAAAATGAGAAATATCTGGGCAATTTTTTTTTTAAAGGAAAGGAATTGTTCATTTCTCAAAATGATTTCAATTGCTGCGTTTAGCTTGGTAGATTCAGAAGCAAAATAAACTTGGCACTTTACGGCTGTGTTTGCTCTTTTTTTCGAATTAAGAACCGCACATACCAACCCGAATACCCGAATGAACTGTCCCGGATGGTTAAAAATCTCTAGACTAATTACATTGCATACTTGGCATGAGAGAGAAACGTGATAAATTAACCAAACCATGTATTTTTATTGTTTAGAAGTTATTGCTTACACTAACTTTGAGTTTGAGTATTGGTCAAATAGTACAATGAAATTTTCTGATCACTCGAACAGTTTGTCCGAACATTTGTGTTGGTGTATTTAGTCCTTTACTGTATCGAAATATATTTTTTATTACTCATGCGGGAAAAGTACTAACTTGGCGCACAGCAAAATAACTGTTTGCCCACTGTACTCTTCCCACATACTTTTTTTGCGTGCGGAAAGTAACTTTCCACACGCAAATTGACAATAAAACACGCAAAATTTAATCAAGACACGCAAAGCCGCCTCTTAATTTTTCATTTAATAAATATTTCATAATTATTTCTATAAAAACCACCAACAAAATAATTTAAACAATAATTAATTCAGAAAAAAAAGACGAACACTTAAAAATATTATTTTAAAAAGTAATAAAAATGTCAAAAATAGTGATAATAATAAAAAAAAGTATGTGAAATTCGTAATAAAAAATAGTATGTGCAACTCGTGCGGGATTGTCGATTGCTACGCGCTCAACTTCGCTTTCGTGGCCAATCGACAATTTCCCGCACTTATTGCACAGTATACTATTATAAACTACGTTAAGCGGCCCCTACACGCTCAGTAATATTGCACAAAATCCGAGGTTGTACAATATTATGGATCGTCTGTAGGTTATATTGAAGGGTTGTACAATATATTGTGCTGATCAAAAATAGTTTGAAATATATTGTGCAATGAATGAATATTGTAACGTCTGTAGGCTTTGTAGATATTATTGCGCAATACTACTTTATTTGTTTGATTTGTTTGTTATTCTGTAGTCATATTTGATGGTTATTATTTGAACCTGTATGAATTATTAATTTGCAAGAATAATTATTTATTGCTTTGCAACATCTTTATCACTTAATATTTAAAATTAAACAGCAGTTTTATTAAGTGCAATTCCTGCATTCAGTTTATTGCACAAATTTCTTTAACAAAATTATTGAACTGTCTGGAGAAGCGTTCAATAAATTGCACAAGTTGATTGCACAATATTATTGAGCGTGTAGGGGCCGCTTTAGTATGTTAATAAAATCAGGACTAATTTGACTGTATTTTCAAAAAAAAAAGAAAGAAAATTATATGTTTATATAGATGGTTTTAATCGATAAAGTGACAGTCTTAATTTTATTGATTCTAATCATTCGTTAGTTTTATTTTCATTTATAAATAATTTTTTAATTATCTAATTAAACTATAATTTTGAAAGTTATAAAAACAACACAAGGTAATATAATTTATGTATGTACATATTAGCCATGTTGAAGTTGTCTTGTAATGTATCGTCGTGCCTAGTTTTTTGACCCTTATTTTATATTCAAACTTATGAAATATAGTTATTAAAAAAAAAAGGATCGGCTCCAACTACAATAAACTATCGTTGCTTGTTACTACTTGGTCAGGTGTTTCGTTTTTGGTTCACAGTTTTGTAATTTAAATGAGTTCGTAGTTAGTCAATTAATTTGAGACACATGGTAATTTGTGTTGAACATATTAACAAGACTTGAGTAGTGTTAGGGAGGAGTTATAATTTTCGATCGTAATTTTGAATTAAAATATGATGATTTTGGAAGAATTGCAGGTTTGCAATATTTTTTTTAAGTGGACTGGACACATGCCGTGATTTAGGTCTTTAACCAGCGCCAAGCTTAACATCTAAGAATACGAGACAGGTGTTTGATCGTTGTAAATGTACCAGAACCTCTGGTTATATTCTTACAACTTTTAATTGAAATGACCTTTCGATTTTTCAAGATTATTGAGTGGATTCGCCGAGAATGTGGAGAGCGCCACTGGTTTTTAAATCAATAAAACAACTCAAGAACTTTCTGAACCCTTCTACTCTTTCAAACAAATAATCGTCTAATAGAAAAAAATGTCCCTCTAAGTAAATAGAAAAGTAAAATTTTTCAAGTATGTTTACTTTGAATATCTGCAAATGCATATAATTCTAATAAAAATACTTATACCTAAGTAAAAATCAATTTTCAGGCTGGCAAGAATAGAAATTGTACGGTAAATAAACAAGAATAAGTATATACGAAAGTATTTGTAAAGTATTTGTTGTCCCTTTTGCTCGACTAACTTAAACCCTATATATTTTGTTTTCTTAGACAAGCATAATATTGCCTCTGGTTTGCGAGAATATAATAATTCCTTCCTACTTTATGTCAGTGTTATGTAGTGAACAAGTTACAATAATTCGACAAACAATAATTCTTTTTTGTATTGCCTTTTTTGGAACATGTTCTAGAAATAATTTATCAATATGTGCGCATCTATTAAAATCGACAAATTTAGACGGTACGAAGGGGTTAAAAATGAATACATTTTTTCATTTTTTTCGAAAGGAAATTTGGAAGTTTCATTTTTCATTTAACCCTTAATCGGTAAGGTGAATTTTTATAACACTCACGGTAAAATGATGTCTGAGAGACATCAACAAATTTACATACCGCGGGCTGGTAACATAGATAGCCAAAACTGGAGATCACACGTATATGCATGTATCTAACACTCCGCTGACGCCAGTAAGGTAAAATTTGCCCTAAACCATAAGAGAATACACAAACGTTCAGTTAACAAAAACAAGCAGGGAGGAAGAAAACTGAAAGAATATATTTTTATACGACTCACAGACATCACCTTACCGGTTAAAGGTTAATGTACATATAACTTTCTATTTATTTGAAACTCTAAATTACCTGAGATTTTTAATCTTGCAAGCTTTGAAGATATAATGGGAGAAACGGTGTTTTTTTGGTACATTTTTACGCATAAAGTCAATAACTAACGCAACTTCAAATTAAATAAAAGAAAATAGCTTTGGAATCCTATTGTTAAATTACAGTTTCCATTTCTGATTCATTCCCAAAAAAAAAAAAAAAATATAAATATTTCTGAAATAATTTCACCTAGAATAAATATCAGAAAACCACTTCCACCATTATACCATATTTAATAATAGTTCCTTCTTTAGCTTCTAAGTTCGAAATTCTAGTAATAGTCAAATAATTTTTTATTACTCATGCGGGAGAAGTCCTAACTTGGCGCACACATTTCTGTACGCAAAATAGCTGTTTGCCCACTGTACTTTTGACAATAAAACACGCAAAATTTAATCAAAACACGCAAAGCCGCCTCTTAATTTTTCATTTAATCAATTAATTCATTAACCACCAACAAAGTAATTTAAACGATAATTAATTCAAAAAAAAGACGACCACTTAAAAATATTATTTTAAAAAGTAATAAAAATGTCAAAAATTGTGATAATAATAGAAAAAAGTATGTGAAATTCGTAATAAAAAATAGTATGTGCTACTCGTGCGGGATTGTCGATTGCCCCACTCAAGCGATTGAGCGCACTCACTACGTTCGTGCGCTCAGCTTCGCTTTCGTGGGCAATCGACAATTTCCCGGACTTATTGCACAATATACTTTTTTTTTTCTATTTGATTTACTGATTTGATTTAAGTTACTGGAATTTCTTAAGAATTCCAACTTTTTTAGAATCATACCCCGTACAATTTAACTTTCTAACAGTGAACAAATTTTTATTATTTACAACTGACGACTATGGTGGACGCACCATTATCTAATAGATTTAATTATATCAGAGGTGCAGTTATTCACGTCTAAACGTATACATTCGAACAGTTTACTCCTATTTACTGTTGAGTGTATAAAAGGTATTGAAGTAGCCATTTACTAAACGGCTGAGTGTATTTACCTGTGTAGATACTTGGTTTGTTTAAAACTGACGGGTAAAGAGGAACTTACTTGTACCCTCATACTAATGCCTACTGGCCGTAAAATACAAGAAAAGTAACGTAAACCTTTTATATATTTACAATAAATTGTATAAACATATATGTGGATTGTTTATTTAAAGCTTCATATACACTACTCGGATGTCCGGATGGAAACACACATAAAGCCATAAAACCCGAATACACAAGATTAAAGCTTAAAACACACTTACGTGATTCATTAGATAATTTTATGTTACTTTTCCAACACGTTCGTTTGCAACTGAAGCATATTGTATGTATTGAGAAATTTTGCCAAATTATTATAAAATATCAAATAAATCACTCAACACTGAATTACCGACCAAAATTTTTCAAACGTCCTCAACAGAATAATCTACTATCTACTTGTTTACAAATTCTTATGTTCGGTAAATTATGCAGAAGATTACCCGCCAGAAAAGATTTAGTATACTTTGACTAAAATTTACATATTAAATGCGGATTAAGTGGTGCTAAAGAAATTTATGAGACGAAAATTAAAAATCGGAATTTTGGATGCGACTACAATACGCGGCTCTATCGACCTTTTATCTTCAGAAATAATTTAAAATATCTACAATTTTTTTGAACAAAAGTGTACTATGTTGTTGATAAGTCTCTGTTGTATATGTATTTTGAATATTTATTTAACTGTATTTTGTTGTTTTTAACAAAATATTTGACGAGATAAATATCGCCTTATGAACATTAAGGTGATATGTACCTCGAATTATAAAATGTGAAGCATATTCTAAGGGCCTAGAAGCGCATGTTGCCCTCATAATTACAGTCTAAATTCTTTACATGCATGCAATATATATATATATATATATATATATATATATATATATATATATATATATATATATATATATATATATATATATATATATTAAACAATTTTTGTTGAGTACAATAATTTAGCCCTTTATTTACGTTTTATACTTAAACCATTCCATGTGTCATATTACTCATATTACACGTCTGTTTGTATGTCGGTTTCCAACTGCTAGTGTCATTAATATTTCTCTGTTTGGATATAGATGTCGACATTTTGTAAAAGAAAAACATTAATAAATAAAAATTTTTGGGTTGTATTTTTCTAAAAACATATTCATTGGATTAAAAAGCGTTCTTTCTTGCTTATTAAGAAAAACAAATGGATGTTTAATTTATTTGTCAATTTTTATAAGCCAGTTTAATTACACGCCTAAAAATAGTGTTCCAGTATAGGGTCTTTTACATTACCTACTACTTTGATAATTTTTTTATTCAGTAGAATCTTTACACTTAAATATGACACACTATATATTTTTGCTGTTTAAATTTCACGAGTTGATTGAGGAAACAATGATACTGGTTACGATGTGAACCCTGTCGCGAAAAGTAACAGACTAAATCAGAAGCGATGTAATTTGCACAACATTACACCTTACTAACGACAGATTTTTATATGTAGATTGCTTCTATAATGTTTTATGTTCAAAACCAACTTAATTTTTCATAATTACAATTTTCCCGCCAAAGTCCCGCCAGTGTATAATATATCACACAATTGACAATATAATTAACAGTTACATAATTCTGTTTAAAATGGAACGCCTTGTACTCATCTGTACAGACACTTGTAATATGTATACAGCTATTTATATGTATATTATACACAACATATATGTACAATAAACATATGCGTCTCTTATATGAATTATAAGCGGAACCGAGACCAATGTTGGTAGCAGAGCAAGGAGGGAGAAAAGAGAGGCGATTCGAAACGTTGCGATTTACACAGTGGAATTGAAATAACGTGTAAACATACATGTTTTATTTGTACAACGCGATGAGACGTGAACGAGGAAAACACTAGCACATAGCGCAGCGTAGCGACAACGATGATGATGTCGGTCGGAGCTCAATTGAGCTGGTGGAATGAGAATATATAAGAGAGCAAACTATGTGGGTGGTGTGTGTATATGTATCTTTTTCTCTCCGAACAATTTAAACAAGTATACAGTTGTTTCATTTTAACTCACATGTTTGCACTACAAAATCCCAACCCTGCTGAGTAGTTAGGGTACGGGTTTGGTGGTGTAGTCATCATAGAACAAGTTACACGTCGTGAATTTTTTTTTTTTTGGAGAGAGCTTTTTTGTAACACAAAACGAAATACAGTTGTATTAGTGTGTTGACTGCCGACTGGTACAAAAAAAAAAAAGAAAATGGTAAAAAAAAAATAAAAGCGGAAAAAGGCAAAAAACAAAATATGTACGTTTTCACAGATGAAATTATGTAGTGTGTTTTGTTTAGATGCATCGTTTGCGTATTTTACTGACAGAAGGAATCATTTTGAAAATGGGGCAATTCAGATGAAAATTTATTATTGCAAAGCTTTGCACAGAGTCAGTTTTTGAAAAAAAATTTTTGTCTATTTTTCTATATAAAGCTCTCCATAAGCTTTCATTGGTTAGGTCAAATTTATTATTATTATTGAAAATAAAAATTATAAAATTATAACATCTGTTTGTCATTTGTGCGTGCAATTATACGATCACACGATCGAAGTAAAAATTTCTGTGGCGATTCGTAATCGATGCGAACGTGGTTGAACGGATTACCGTTATGAATAAAGGCGCAATGCTAATAACAAAAGTGCAAAAAACAATTAATAATAAATTATTTTCAAACCGAGTTTGAAATAGGGTAACTTCAAAAATGTAAACTTTACCGCATCGATGCAGCATCATGACTTTTCTCATGCGTCTAATACTACATGATGCGCTGCTGATGCTCTCTTGAAATTTGATGCACATTAGATGTTTTTGAACGGGATATTGACATCATTTAGCCTCTGATTTGGCTATAGATAAGACAGATAATGTAGCATGATAGACTATAGATAATATAGCAATACAGTCCTTGTATAGGTATATTATCTTTGAATTTCAACTTGAACTTACTTGAAATTGAAAATATTGAAATTATTTGAATAAAAAATATTACATACCTATTTTGAGTGCAAGATGTATTCAAACAGTTTAAACAATTTTAATCAAAGGTAAAATACATTCATCTTTTTCTACAATTTCTTTTTCGGAATTATTCCTGTTGGTGTTAATACCTGCATAATATGGCAAGTAGTTATAATTCTACATTATACACATGACATGCATCTTGGACACGCATCTCCAAATTTCTTGATGCATTGCTTTGACGCATCAAATGCAAAAATGAACTTTTGATTTTTCGTTGTGATGCGTCTAATGCGTTTTTGAACTTTTGACTCTACCTCATGTAAGCAGGGATGCATTTTTGAAGTTAGCCATGATATAAATACAGAATACATTTGATGTTAATTAGATGCATAATTAAATGAGATTTCAGTTGTTCAACTTCTAAAATTAATTTTGATTTATTTTGGTTTATATAGATTTGTTTAATTTTAGTAATTCAAAGAGGAAAGGAATTGATAGGTAATAATAATGAAAGCAAATTGAAATTAATTTTTAACTAAATGGTAAATTATTTAAAATAATTCATTAAATATATGCGATTTCTCGATAATGACATGCTACTTCAACCTTACTATATATACCAAGATGAATCTAAGTTTAAATAATACAAAATAAAACATCAATAATGTTATGAATAAATTAAATAATTTATTAATAACACTAGCATTTATTTCACTTTGCAACCATTACTACAAATTTCATTACAGTATTGCATTATAGATTTCATTGCGTCCTCACAAAAGTTTCCCCTCGCTGTAGAAGTTTCCACTTCACAAAATTGCACTTATACAAATAGAAATAAAAGAAATATTATATACGTATATATAAAATATTTAAGGTGAATCGATTACTACTGACAAGTGAATTACAAGGTCTATTTTTTATTTCTCTATAAATAAATATATTATTATAATTTATGTGTAGAAAAATAAGTTAAATTTTATAATACATTTAACGGTATTAATGTTTGATTATATTCAGTCTTCTAATTTTAATAATTTTAATTTCTGGTAGTTGACAAGTACGCGTACACATAATAACTAATACATACACAAATATATTATGGGTGTATTAGTATGAAATGATATTTTTATAATTTTTTTTTTTTATTTATTACAATAACTAAACGTCCAATATTAAACAAAATAGTTTTTTAATGATTCGAAAACATAGAAGAAAATAATTTTCAGTTTTTTTAAATCTTAAAGTTGGTTTTTAATGACACAACTTACTTAAATATATACTTCTGATCCATCTCTGATCATACTTTTGCATTTACTCGTACGTTAACAATTCTAACTTTGAAAATTTATTTCTTCTAAACTAGACGTCAAAAATTATTCAAATGTGTCACTGAGTGCATCATATCTTTCTCTATAATATACTAAAATTTCAAATTCTAAACTTGGAAATTTCTTGTAATCGATTCACCGTAAAAGCTTCCTTTTAAGGTGAATCGATTACAAGAAATATCTTCATAAAAAGCTTATTCAAAGATTGTATTCGTGTATGATCTTTATTTTTGAATTTAGAAAGTGTAATGAAATTTGTAATATTAATAGATTTGAGCGTTACTTTATGGTATTCCATGGTATTCCGTATTATGGTATTTTATTCTGTTTGAAAATGAACTAACGGTTCGAAACAATATTGTCACAGTTTCAAAAATAAAAGTGGTATTTTGCAAAGTAAAATATTTGTTTATTATTTAGAAATCTGTAATGGTTGGAAGTATAACGAAAATAGCAATGTTACAAGTTTTCACTTCACCCGCATAACTTTTTTCAGTATTTTCTTTCCGTACGTTTGATATTTTTCCACTACGCAATACGGATTTCGGTCACAGTGACGCCTAATCAAAGCATATTTTATTACATTTTATATGCATTTTACGATTTCACAAATAATAGCTTCAGAATTTTTATTAAAAAAAAAATAAATACCTAAATAAATAAATTATTAGCTTATAGAGAGAATTGTAATCCTATTATGTTCTAAACAATAAAAAAGCAAGTCCATTTGTTCAAAACAATTAGAAACCACAACAACTATATGCCATCAATAAATAAAAAATATGAATATTTATATTTTTATAGTTTTTTAATAATAAAAACAAATAAACAACATTTAATAAACAACAATTTTATGTTCTCAATTCTCTCGTAAAGACAATAAAACACAATAATTTTACATTTTTATTTTTCAAAATAAATAAAAACGATATACATTACATAGTATAGTATACTCTTAATTGCTTTTCTTTACATTAAATCTCTGATTGAATTTAATAGAACTTTTATAGAGTGATGTTGTTTTCTTTTTTACCGGTAGCTAGCCAGTCGGCCAAGTGACGGCCGATTGCGGGAGGTGCCAGCGAACGAACACGGAATTATCGTAAAACGAAATTGACTATAAACTTTTATTGTACAACTAAAATGTTTTCTATGATTACGACAATCATTTGCAACGAGTGCGATGCAAAATTACATGACAAGTGGTGGAGATAGAGATGTACAATATACATGCATGTGGATGAATAGCATAGAGAAATAATACTCAATTGTCCAGTTAGAAAAATATACAGGGCTGAAGATTAAATGTGAAATAGTTTTTTGTGATTACAGCCGTAGTGAACCGGATACGAAAAGTTCCATCGCTAGGGTAAATCTGCGTGAGAGTGTGATGAAATGTGTAATGTTCGAGAATAAAAACAGTAGTGACCGACCGAACCTTCGGTTTCGGTTTCAGCTAAAAATCAGCCGAAACTTCGGTCTTCGGGCGAGTTCGTGTGTCAGATTTCAGCATACAATTGAAATTTTAACATATCTAAGTAAGTTTCGGTTTCGGCCGAAACTGAGACCGAGGCCGAAGTTTCGGTTTCGGCGGCAAATCCTGCTTCGGTGGGTCATTAAAATCAGTAATACTTGGACTGTAATAAAAGTTGCAGAAACAAAAAAAAAAAAAAGAAATCAAAATAAATTTTAAAACTAAAACAATTAAAATACCAAATATTTGTATTTGGATTATTTCAAAGCCATTTTTTTCTACATAAATTATTTTATATGGTGATTGTCACAGAATAATTCAGAAACCAACTTGCTATTGCTGTACCAATGATACCAGTGTTGACAAAAAAATCCCATCCACTTCTCCCCACTATGTTGTGTAGGTACACACTGTTTGTGGCAGTGTGGGTTTGATGTTTAAATGTGTGTGAATGGTCACACACACAACTACATAACACCTATATGCGGACAGAGATCCATGCAGCGTAACTAAGAATGATTTCAACAATATATAACAATTGTCGTGCATTCGGTGATCGCCACCGACCGACTAAATGCCATAAACGGTATCTGACACACTCTGACACACTGCTATCCACAGTTTTTTGGAACTTGGTTTGAAAATAATAAATTGGTTATTATTTCTTTTCTGCATGTTTGTTATTAGCTTCACACGTTCATATAGAACCGCGACTCGTTCAGTGAAGTTCTATCTGTAGAATATATTTCCGATGTTTTCATCTCGGTCTTAAACATACTCATAATTTTTTATTTTAAGATTGTATACCTTAGAAGGTCACTGATGTATATTTTATTAAAATCGATTCAATAAATGTTAAATTAGAGTGGTACAAATGTCTTTAACTTTGAGGTTACGCATGAACAGTTTTTAAAGTACCCTTTTTTTGGAACACAGTGTATATTAATTAGTATAATTTATTGATATTTTAATTAAATTGAAGAGGAGAAATTTCATTTATGTATTCATTCCATCAGTCGCCATATTTTTTTTTGCCTCTTTATTTTATATAATTTATTTTTTTATAAAATTATAATTTATTATATTCATTTAATGCATTTACAGATTATCTAATGATAATGGACGTTTAGAAAAAAAATAAATAAATGCACAAACATGCGCTACATTTTTTCACATTTTTAATTTTTTTTTAAATAAAACTATTTTTTCCATTATAAAATGATTATTATGTACAGCCTGAACACTCTAAGTTGGTATTGTTGTTTTTTATTTTTATTTTACCACTTTATTGGTTGCACTGAAATGAAAGTAATGGTGATTGGTGTATTCTACAATCAGTTTAATCTGATAATGTTGAAGACCAACTTAGTGTAACTGAGCTATACAATAATAATGTTATACTTCATTGCATATTTATATAATGGGTATATAATAGTTGGCGGTAACAAATAAATACGAGCTATTTACGATACAGTGCGTTTACAAAATTGGCGAAATTATCTCTGCAAATTTTTAATCTATAAAATTGTAGATGTCGTGATTTTATGCCTAAATAAAATTAGCATTTGAAATAACACCAAAGTTTTGATATTGTAAATAAACCTATTACCTAACTGAACGAATAATAGGGATTTGAAAGTGTGCAGAAACTTGGTGAAGTGGTCTAAGAGGAAGGGGAGGCAGTTAAATAAAGCGTCATGAACGGTTGCGTCAACATAACCAAATCATCAACACTTGGTTTGTCAATTCGTCCCTAACCCTATCCTTTATTACCCCTATTCATATAGACTGGAAATATTTTTGATGAGCCCTTCTATTTTTTTAAATAGGGTTACGTTTCAATTTTTGTTACTTTAAGTGGTTGTTGTATATTCAGGATATTTATAACGACATTTTTTTTTTTTTGGTACAGCTCAACCAACATAAGGTTGCTGGTCAAGGTTGTACGCGCAGTAGACAAACACAACTTCTATCACACTTTTATGCATATATGTTATATGTTTAATTCTTGTTGTCGTATTCTTTCATTTGCGCATCTGACCGGCAACCTTATGTTGGTTGGGCTGTACTATTATAGTAGGCCGTTAGTGTAAATATGTTTTTTATGCTATCCTATTTTTCAATTTAAAAGTTGCTACCAAATTAAAAAAGAGTATTACATTTCACTCAAATTTAGTTATTTTCACATGTAAACAGTTTCGTTTATTGTAAAAAAATCTTCAAGTTGTATAAACTTCAAGTATGGTACATATTCTATTTGTGTTTTCATTGTCATAAAACCGTTATTAATACGAAATTGTCCGCCATATTGATTTCTCACTTTAATTCGGGAGTTCTTAATAGTGATGAGCAAAGGCAAGACCAAGACTTGCCAGTCTTGGTCTTGCTAGAGCAGTTTGAGTCTTGGTCTTGCAAAATGCAGTCTTGGTCTTGGTATTGTTAAAAATCTTGCACTTCTTGCATTTTTTTGATTAGCGAATTTTTTCCTTCTAAAATCAGAATTTTCTCTCTTTACGGTATTAATACCTACTTTCAAATTATTTAAATAGTTTAGCAAGAGTCTTGCTTTTTTCTTGCTCTTGTCTTGGTCTTGCTCACTTGAGTCTTGGTATTGGTCTTGTAGCCATACTTATAGTCATGATCTTGGTCTTGCTAAAAATGCAAGACGAAGACTGATTTTGCTCATCACTAGTTCTTAAAGAGCGGCCCGCGATGTCAGATCGTCTGCAGTCTCAAATAGAACATTTTCCTGTTGGAAAATATAAAATTTTATATGGAATATATCTTGTTATTACATTGATTTTAATATCAGTGGTGTTCAGACTTTTTTATTATGCAATTTACTTCTCTATTATAATTTATTCGGTGATTTACTTTTACATAAATTAGGCGCCTACGTAAAAATAATTAAATTCGCTTTTGCGTGTGGTTTTTCGGTTGTCTTTACAAAATTCTGATTTTGTCAAAAATGAAGAAACTAGTATCAAAAATCTATGAGTAACTTCAAATTACATGTTTTTAACTACCAAATTATAAATTGCCAAACTTTAGGAACTCCTGCTTGAATTTAATAAAATAAATTACATATCTGATTCTTAACTATTTTGGAAGGAACTTACAAGTCGTTCTTAATTTATTTTCCTACTTTTTTGCGTAGTACGTTTGATAGTAAGTTAAAGGACTACAAAATAAGATATCAGAATCAGTTTAGTATTAAAATAAAATGCACACCCCTGTTCAATTATTTTAAAGGATGGGACGGATACACTAAAGCATATCTTTTGTTGCGTGGTTGCGTTTTTATATAAACTGTCTTTAAAAATATTTTGAAATCTGCTAGACAAAAATCCCCTCAAAAATGAATGTTTCTGTTCTTATGATTAATAAGTTTCATTCGGGTATAAAACCCGAAAAAAAATTGGCCCTTTGTTATTTATCTATATGCGGAAACCTACATTTTTTTCTCTTTTGAAATGAATGCGGTTTATCTGTGAATTAAAGGACGAATGTTTCACAAAACTAGATAATTCTTCAAAAAAAAAAAAAAAATTAAATTCATCCCTTAAATGTTTAATAATAGTGGTAATCTTTTCAAAATAAATCTTTTTCACCCCTCATTATATACCTGTATGTATTTTATGAAATGAAATTAAGGTGGCATGTGATATTTATCTTTTTTTGTTTTGTTTAGAAAACCAGGAGGGTACTGTCACAAGGGAACGTGAGGAGCCAAATGCAATTTTATTGATTCCGTAATTACTGATATTAAAATATTAAAATTACTTAATCATTATTGACTTTTAGCTAATTAAATTATAATGTGGCTTTTTAAAAATTAACGTATATACGCTGGTACAGTAGGTGTAAAAACAAACGTGACATTTGACCATAAAAACAAATAGTAAAACTTTCTATTTTGTTGAGATAATCAATTTTTTCTTGGATTGTTTCTTTGGATATGTAAAAGGATAATTAAATAGCTTGTTTGTAACATAGCCTATGTATTGCTGAAATACCTAAGCGTTCTAATAGTGAAGGAATTTTTAAAATGGATCGTATAATTTTCGTAACAGAGACTTTTGTCACAACTTTTCAAAACAGTTGTTTATCGTTGAAGGTCAGTAGATAGGAAGTGAGGCTTTGAGCTCCGGATTGAGAAGTCAAGTACGGAGCGGACTCAATGGCAGGACGATTGGGTTACTTAACCGGTCTGTTCAGTTAACTAGCCCTATCATGATGCTCCTCAAGTCTCCCCTCACTTAAAGTCCCATTCCCTAGCTACTAATACCAGTTCTCATCGTAATTTCTCCAATAAAAGCTTCTGTCAATTCTTATAAACGGTATATTGTTCCAAACCTAAACATGTTTACCGAGAATCCTTTTCTCTAATCTCGAATATTCTCACATTAAATTATAATTATCTAAATCCTTCTAAACTAGACAATCGAAATGTGAATTGTTGTCCCCCAAGGAAAAAAATCTAGAAAAGATTAGAAGATAATTTGCTGACATCATTAACATATCTAGTTTTTAAATTAGATGTCCGAATGGAATTCAAAAAATATGAGCAGCCCCTTTTTTGAAAAAATTCTCAACATATTTTCAAAAAAAAGTTTTTGTTGTTTTTTTTTTAGATCCCAAAAAATTAACAATACCTACACAATCAACACAAAAATTTAACATTTTACAATAAATGATGTGAGTCAAAAGATCCAAAATTTGATTAATCTTAAATATATTAGTCGCCCTTCTCCGACGTATTCATCCCTAAAGATCAACTTGAATAATAAACAACCCTCTTTCAAAAGAAGCGTTTTTTTTAGTTTGTTCATTTTTAAAATGTGTATATTTATTATAATCATTGTACTATTAATAAGGGGTTTTTAAAAATCATTTTATAGATGGCGTCATCGGAGAATGCGACCCTCTCCCTCATCCGTTTCCACACATAACCCCTCATATCAATGCGTTTTTTTTTTTTTAATATTTATTAGGTGTTCACATTTAAAAATCTATTTTCTCCCCTTCTGGTATTTTATTAAAATACTTTACTCCTCTGTCATAGTCAAATTATAAAATAAACCCACTTGTGAATTGTATTAGATGGTATGTATTTATTATATGGGGTATTTCAAAATACAGACGAGTACAAAACTATGTGAACACTGAAGTGGATAATTAACTGAAAATGTAAATAAATAGAGTTAATTGAACATTTTTATGGATTTTTCAAGTAATTTTGTATGAAAAGTTCGAATTCATGGCAGTAATACTTCTTATCTGTCAGACCCCACCCACGTCATTATTATGACATCACATTAGTTATGATGCTAGCGAAAGACAAAGGAAGTGGTGGGGAGAGTTGGATTTAGAATATGTACATCCATAATCGTCTTTTCAGACTGTTTGCACAAATTAAATTGGCAATAATACTGGAATATTATACAGATATAAAGGCATGATATTAAATAAAACTGTTTAATCCTCCAATATAGTTCGCAAATACAAATTTATTCTTTTTGTCTCGAAATGCTTTTTATCCAAACAACAAATGTAGGGTTGGGCGGGGTAAAAAAGACGCTGCTCGAGTGGGGTAAAAAAAGACATACTTATATTAAACTCAACAGTGTTAAATTTGAAAAATAAAAAGTATACAACAAAATACATTAGTATTTTAAGCTGTCTGGGCCAAAAAAATTTTATTCGTCCGTTTAGCGGACGACTAGCAACTTATTCATCCGTCTAGCGGACGACTAAGAAGTTATTTTATTCGTCCGTGTAGCGGACGACTAGCAACAGCCAAGTCTAAAAAATGCGCCAGAATTTAGAAACTAGAAAAATTTCGGATTTACTTGGATATTTATTTCTGTTGGAATCTTTTGAGCTCGCCCAAGACTGTTCAAGAAATTTTCGACCAAACTGTACCCACATGCACATCATATACTACTTTATAAATGCGAACATATACATACTATAATATGTAATTTCTACTTTCGAGTCAACATCTGTCTCACCCGATTGAAACGAGCATACGAATAGACAGACGGACGGTCAGACATACATTCATGCCGTATATGTCGAGGAGGTATAGTAAACGACTATAAAGCCAGTATGTAACCGGCAACCCGACAACCTCTTGCTTGCATCGTTGCTTGGTAATATTATATTATTGAGTTGTGTGTATTCAATTGACGATCGAAGTCGACCGTGAATTCTTTTTTCCTCCTCTTTGGTATTCACCACTGCTGGGTTCGTCCCGTCCGTCTGACAACCGTCACGGCCGCATATTGTATTCTGTTGTACTGTGTTCGCCGTGTAGACAACAACAATATTCTTTTTCCTGACCAGTGTTTCGTTTTGTTGCCAGCTACAACGGCACAACAGAAGCATGCACACGATGCAAGCCATGCATTCACGAACATGCACTATTACATGATGTTATTATAGCATTCATACGACTACAATATTTTGTTGTTCAATGTGTTTGTTGTTTGTTGTTCAATCGTGGAGTTACTGTTGCAGCTTTATTTGAGGAAAAGTGTGTTTTACGTTCAAATTTGTGTGGTGTGAATTAAGGTTTGTTGAAGTTGGTTGAAGTGTTTTGTTTTGGAATTGCAACAAGAGAAAAAAAAGGGATGAAAATGTGATTTTTTGTGGTGTTTTTCTAGTTTTAAGTTTCTTCTCTAGTCTTGTTTTGGGATATGTTAAATGAATTCGAGCTATGATGAAGTCGTATCACGATAGTAAGGTGTGTAGTAAATTTTTCCATTCCATTAAACTTTGTGTTTTTGAGTCAGAGCGATACATGTTTTGTCTCTGTTAATATCAAATTAAGTCAAATATCAGGTTAGTCCATAAGTTCGTGTAATAATGTCACAATAAGTGGTTCTGAAGTTGAACTATCGTATGTAAGGTTTTTATTAGGTTTCTATTTATTTTGAAAATATCGTTATTTTCGGTATCGATAATTTTCGATAACGAAAACTATAACATCCATTAAAAAACAAACCTTATAAAAACCTTACATACGATAGTCCAACTTCAAACAAAACCACTTATTGTGGGCATTATTACCCACTGTCAGTGCGTTAATAGTAAAAATTAGTGTTAGTAAACTAGTATGTAATTTAAGAGGGCGACTCACCCCCTCTCTAGTGTTGCTCAAACTGAATTTTGAAATCGAAAATTTCATTTCTACCTTATTCTAATTGTCTTAAACTATTTTCCATCAAGAAGAACTTCTTGATCTACCCAAGTAGTACGACTATTCGACACAGTCACCCCCTAGTTAACTACCCCTAGACTTAATATTAAGACATTGAGCGAAAACAGGTTAATTGGATTTTTCGACGTAAATTTCAAATCTGTGTATTAAGAGCATGCATAGAATTCACTATGACTCATTTACTAAACCAATACAATTTTGAACCTGTCGCGAAACTTGTCATCGTTTAACTGACATATTATTCAGTTCATCACCAACTTTCGTAAATATCGAACCCATTTTTATTTTCGTGTGGTGAATCTGCCAGGTCTGCAGCGATAAAAATTAATAGTGTACATGGTGAACACACTATTAGTGTAAGGACTACCCAGAAATGGTTTAAAAAATTTAAATTTGGAGAAAGCAGCATTGATAATGCACTCCGTTCAGGACGTTCTGTTAATTTTGATGATGGCATTCTTCGAAATCTTGTGGAGTCAGAGCCACAATTAACAGTGGATCAGATCGCAGAAAGGATGAATTGTGTTTAATTATGTTTTTTTATATTATTTAAAAATTTACCAAAAAAATACGCACGAACTTACGGACTGACCTAATATTTACCGGTTTTGATTGGGACTTAAGAAACAGAACCCAAACATTCGTTAAAAAAAAAACTTTCCAAATTTTATTGAAAGAGTTGAGATTTTGTTGATATTGACACGAGTTTATATTTAGCAGAAATCCAACTTTATCGAAAATTATCAATTATTTTGCCGGATATACGCAAGCTTACAAGTTTACCGCCGGAAATTGCGAACGAATGTTTTTCGATAACATCCAAAAGAACTGATAGTTTTCTAAAAGGAGAACGAAGTTTTCAAAAGTAAATGAAAATGTTTTCTATGTCACTTTTCACTAATTAAATAAATTATACGATTACGAATCGATTTCTGGTTTTATTATGGATATCAATTATTTATAGTGTTTACTCGAAGTGGCTTGCATATAAGGTGGTTAATGTCTATTAATCATTCTACTGAAATAAAGAGACGGTAGCATGAACGAAAAAATCCAAATTTGATGAGAACTTAGTTCGTCAATTATTTAATAAGATAAACGCTATAAACTTAGCAAGGCGCTTCCTTATAAAGTGAACAAACCAACCATTAAAATTGAAAAACAGAATATTTGTTTGAACATTTTCTGGAACACTTAGAAACCCAGTTGTTTTTGGTATCGTTAGAGAGCTAAGTGAAAAATCTTGTTAATTGCAAATTTTATTTTTCTTTGATTGATAGAGAACTTTCTTGCAAAGTAGCAACGACAAAATCTTGAATCGGAACTAATTTAATTTGGATTAATCATTTCTAAATTCTCAGTAGAAAACTTTGCTACATTGGAAGTTTTATTAGTTGAAGTAATTAGGCTAGAAGTCAAAAAGTCAACATATATGTCCTTCAAGATCATTTTGACCTCGGTGACTTTATATCCAGTTCATTTTTGTCGAAATTCGAAAGTTCATTACTACGGCCATAACTCAACACAATTTTATTGGCAACTAATTGGACAATTATTCCACCGCAAAGCATATTTATCAGAACGTCAGATAATCTTTGGCTCAAAACGTCGAATTACTAAAAATAAAATCAAATTACACCATTTTTGCACAATATCTTTTTTTTTATTACCCCATAAAAAAAAAGAACCGGGAAACATCATTTTGCATCAGAACCATCGTACGTATCATTCCACTGCGCGAAATATGTTCCTCAAACGTTTACAATACAAATTAATAGCTATTTATTTCCTACTAGACAAAGATGAACCATAACCATATAAATTGAACAAAGATAGATATAGCGTAATAGTAATCTTTCATACCAAATTGTACTATACCAGTACGTTTGATTATGATCTCGTCTCTCTCATTCACTCCCATTAAATTGATATTTATGATTGAGCAAGATGAAATGATAATATGTAATATATAAAATTGGATTTTTATATTATAACTATAAAAAGTAATAACAATTTATTCCGTCGTCTCTGTTGTTTGTTCGTGTATTTGATGTTGTTTTTTTTTTTTGTTCCGTTTATGTCGTGTGTGTCCCCCTCAACGCCTCACCCCACCCGCTCCATATTCTGCACTCTTTGATATTATGTATAACAATAATAATTTGTACATAAATAAATAATAAATATGAAAGGTTATAATACTAAACAATAAAATGAAATAAATGCGACATATTTGCAGAACTATTTACTACAGTAAAACCTCTTTATTTCAGTCGGATTAGATACTATTTTACCTGTGAATATGTGTTTGGTTTAGTGTCCCTTAACAAATTCTGCCCAAGATATGGTTTAGCCTCTTGAGACTTTTTGTTATCTCATTCCGAATTGGTCTATTTTTTTCCTCCATAGATCCAGAGACGGATTTAGGGTTTTGCCGCAAATGGATTACTATGGTCCTTACAGATATAATATGTATTATATACCTATGTATATTTTCGAATTAATAAAGGACCCCGCACAAATCTTATGGAAATTTGGTCCCGGTTAATTTCTTCGAAACTTTGGGAAATAATAGTTCTTGACCTGTAGAACAAAAGTCTCCATAGGCGCAAAGCTCAATAATGGACAGATTTTGAGATATGTGTAGTTAAATATACGTATACTGTCAATTGAATATCTATCACTTATCAAATGGTATCGGCAAAAAACTTGCAGAAAAGTAGAATCGATTGCCAACACCATCTGATTGGTGACAGATATTCAATTGACAGTATACGTATATTTAACTACATATATCTCAAAATCTGTGCCTATGGAAACTTTTGTTCTACAGGTCACGAGCTATTATTTCCCAAAGTTTCGAAGAAATTAACCGGGACCAAATTTCCATAAGATTTGTTCAGGGTCCTTTTTGGTATTCTCAAATCAAGCTTTCTAAATTAATTTGAATTAGTATAATTTGGGTGTGGGGCTTCTATTTTTCCAATCAATATAAAGAAATTCCTTTTACAAGTAATTTGACATTTGATGATTCTTTTCATTTTTGATACAATCTTAAAATCAATCGACAATTAGCTAAAAATTCGGAAGAAAATACAAATTCAGTTTTGCAAATCTGAATGTAAACCACAGTATTTTTTTTTTTAGTTAGAACTGTTTAGAATCGAAAAGAAGCTGGCGTCGAAAGTTGAAAATTCTTTTTGTTTCTCATACGGCTAAATTGTTCCCAAATTGCTTCATTAAGGTTAGTAATTGTTTCACGGGAAATTCAGTTATTTAATTAATTATTTATAAACAACAAAATTTTTTTTCGGTAGGTATTCCAGTCATCAAAATCTTGTCAAATAATGTTTTTTGTTCCATCTAAAAGTTAAATATTAATTTTTCTTAATTAAAATATAAAATTTATAATTAGGTTATATATTACTAAAACATATAGGCAGTCAGACATAAATTTGTATGTTGTTTGCATATATTTAAGGATAATTCGACTTTGACAAATAGATATTGTTATAAATAAACAGAATATTTTAATCATCTTTCAAAAAAAAAATTAGCGTTTAGCTTTTAAATTAAATAGAGCCAATTTGTAATAATTTATTAACATAAGGAAATTGTATAAAAAGCATTATTTTGCAAGATTTTCATAACTGAGATACTATAATTTTTTTTTTTTTTTTTTTTTAAATTATAAATAACTAATTAAGTTTCTGGTGGAGCAGTTTTTCAGCTTCTGACACCAACTTCTTTCCGATCTGTTTGTAACTTTTGAATACTATTTTTTCCATTTTTAACATAAGTTAAACCTCGATCGCTAAAAAAGACCATATTTCAGAGTATAAATAACTGATATTTCCACTGCCAACATACTTTTTGACCAGTTTCACTGTACCATAATACTATATATGTATAATATGAATTGTTTGTTAGATAGTAACGTGGAATATGCGCCCGGTTATTAGTGACTGACTGTGCTGCTACTATGGTGCTGATAGTTGGTGCTTGCTTAATATTTACCCTATGAATTTATTTGTAACAAGCTTCGAACACGCGATCACATCTACCTAGTAGGAGCTGAGCTAGTAGTTCCTCTATTATTACCAGTACCAGTCATCTACATACATTTAGTAATACACATATAATATATAGGTACAATATACGTGTGTATCAAACATTATATTATTTTATTATTTGTTTATTTAATCAGCGTTTCTTAAGCGGTGGTATATGCACCAATATGCCATTTTATTGTATCAATAAAGATGTGAAGTAAAAAAACATTAAAGAAAACTATCAATAATGGTTTGATACACTTGTAAATGTGTTCTCTTTACTACACGCGTTAGATTAAACACTCATCAGTTACACACATGCAGTATATAATAGCTTACTTAACCCTGCTAAGGCTAAGGTCACATTGAAAGCGAGTACGTACGACTTAATTTGTCTGATGTAGTCGTGAGACTATTGTCGTCAGAGAAAGTGGTCACACTGTTAGCGTATACGAGGTGTGACAATTAAGTTCCGGGAATTTAGTTATAATTTAAAAACTGCCAACACTTTTTCATTTGTTATCATCTATCTAAGAAGGGGGATCTTCCTTTTAGTTAGAGTTAAAAGTTGAAGTATATAGCACGATTGGTTTTTGTTTTATGCGTATTTTTTGCAAGTAACTTTTTTAGTGGCGTAGTGAAAATGTGTGACGTACATTACAAGCAACGTGTTGTGATTCAATTTTTAGTGAAATCTGGCGAAAAACCCTCGGAAATCCTCTGAAAATTGCAGGTTGTCTATGGAGACAATAGCATGTCAAAAACGCGTGTGTTTGAATGGGCGAAGAGGTTCACGGATGAGCGTGAATCGGTGGAAGACGATCTACGTGAAGGAGCTCCCATTACCTCTCGTACCGACGCGAATGTTGATCGTTTGCGCATGTTGATCACGTCTGACCGTCGCCTAAGCATTCGTGCATTGTCTTACGAGTTAAACATCAACAAAGAAACGGTTCGCAAGTTGTTACACGAGAAGGATGGCTGGATCTTGCATCACGATAATACACCGGCCCATTCCTCGTTCGTCGTGCAAGAGTTTTTGGCAAAAAAAGGCATCCCAACGTTGCCTCACCCACCCTATAGCCCCGATATTGCTCCCTGCGACTTTTTTCTATTCCCCAAGATGAAATCGCACCCCGAGGGAACTCATCATGGCGGCGTACAGGAGGTCCAAGAAGCTCTAACCGTGGTGCTAAACGGGCTAACTTCGGAGGACTACCAAGGGTGCTTCCAATCATGGGAGAAACGTTGGAATCGTTGTGTAGAGTTAAGGGAGATTATTGTGAAGGTCGATAGTAAAATTTTTCCTAAAACTTCATTTTCTTGTTTTTTATTGACAAATTCCCGGAACTTAATTGCCACACCTCGTACTTACGTAAATTTACTTTAAAAATGAATCCGTTAACAGATTATGAAAAAAACGAATTAAAATTTTTGCGTTCATGAATTTACAATAGAAGATCTACTGACAGTGAATTTAGGAAATTATTTCCACATTTGAAAATAGATAAAAACAAGTTTTTTCAATAGTTTCGTATAAATGAAGGGACATTTAATGCCTCCGCAACCTCTAACCAAAGTTTTCTACAAATTTCTCTGTTATGGTACTTTTTTTTCTTTGTTTCCCAAATGGTTCCCTTTCAAATATCAGAATTATTAATTTTTCTATATTCATTTAAATATATCCTTAATAATATATCAAATAATAAGTTTTATAAAAAATTGTAGTTTGGTACTACAAAAATTGTAACAAATGAAAATATCCGTTAAAATTCAAATAATATTCATAAATTGTTTTACTTTCACTTAAGTTGCCTATCTTGTTTATCTTCTACACGTACGACTAGTGCGAAAAAAACAAACTTTTTTGTTTCAATTTTTAACACTGACGACTACGTAAGTGCGCGTAAGAATAACTCGTATCTAGTGTGACCAACTTCGTTCATTTGCATTGCTTGGTTCAATCTGACGTGTACGTACAAGTACGCGCAAGTGATTTTTCATACGTACCCGCTTCCAATGTGACCCTAGCCTAATACTTTTTATATTGTCAACTAGTTTTCACCCTCGACTTCATCCACGTGGAGTAGTTGAAGATTGATTAGTAAAATATCCACGCTATATCGTTATCGATTCCACGCGGACGAAGTCATCAATATACTGCCAACATCATACCAATTTTCACATTTCTAATAATATTGTAAAAATGACAGATTTTCATAGAAACTTTCATCCTCTATTTCATCATAGTTTGAAATTATGACATATCATGTTAATACGTATAGAGCATATTTATAATCATATCACAATTGAGAGTTGTTATTTTTGGGAGAAATTATCCCATTGGAATAGAATATCTTCCCGGAGTTAAAAGTAATCTATAACCATCTCTGTTTCCCAATCTATCTCTTTCCCAAGTTTTAAGTTGACTAGTTAAACTGTTGAGGCGTGAAAGGAAGGCAAACAAACAAACAAACAAACTCACTTTCGTATTTATAATATTAGTTAGGATATAGCGAGATATATAACACATGGAGTAATATTAAATTTAAATTACACGTCGGTAATTACAGTAAAGATTCAAAATAAAGTATTTTGACGTACTTTGTTTTTATGCAAAAGTATAAAGTATTAAGTTTCTTTGCAAATTCTTTGTTATTATTAGTAGATTTTTCTGGATTTCTTTAATTATTGATTCAAAATAGAGGTCAATCATCCATCTTAATATTTAGTAATTCGTGTAGGAATTACGTATCGGAGAGTTTTGTTTAGTGTAATTACAGTAAAGATTCAAAATAAAGTATTTTGACGTACTTTGTTTTTATGCAAAAGTATAAAGTATGTTTGTGAAAAATAAAGTAGGATACTTTTTTATGAAGTATGGTTGGCAACCCTACCTATAACATATGTTGCTGATTATTATCAAAAAATTCCGTTTAGTAATTTTTATAATTATAGTTTTCTAATTCACTCAGCATTATAAAGATTATGTGGCGTTTACGTATTGCAGTATTTTTAATGATGATGTGTTCCAATCAAATTTGATTATCGTCATTGCTCAATCAAAATATGTTACGTGAATTCATTTAAATAATTTTTTTTCAACCTCCTAAAATCCTAGACTCATATATTTACGTAGCAGGTAAATTGATACGTAAGCAACATTCAGCAAGTGTGCGCATGTGCATACATCATTTAAAAGTAAATGATGAGGTCAGCGAATACATTCATTGACGATCAATTAACAAAACCGAACACAGCAATAGTTACAAAGGATAATAGATCAAAAAAGTTTACTTACCGTCCTAGGCATGTAAATAATAGCTTACCGTCAATTAGGAAATCGATTTTCCTATAGAAATAGTAATAGATAGACGTCTACTGTTAATTTTTATTAAAATTGCATTTTCAATAAATATTCATAATTTTTAGAAAAAATAACTACTCGTACGCGAGCCGTCAGTTTATTTTTATGCTTATGGATGTTTAAGGTACAATCACAGTGTGATCAGCCGAAAAATAGTCAGTTTTCATGATTTTTTTTCGGATGGATAAATAATACCATTACGATTAATACCACTATTCGGACGAATAATACCATTATTTAACAATACAAAAATATTTTTTTATTCATTTTTATGTCATCGAAGATGACGTATTAATATCGTTGTGTGATTGAATTGAACACGTGATTGAATAATTATTGAGTTGCACATCCATATTGAATAAACGCAAGAGGGCTGTAGAGTTAACAACTATAGAGTTAACAAGAAATCATAAATTAACACTTTCACTGAGATGGCATTACTTAGTGTGTGACAAAAACACGCACTTAACAAATTTTATTATTTTTTATAATTATTATAATTTTTTGAAAAAAGTGTCTTTAAAAAAGGGCGAAAATCGGTGCTCACGAATGCGGGCGCAGTTTTCATCCGAAAATATAGATTATAAATCTGTAGGTAAGCCGCTATGTAAATAAGGGAGCTTTTTTTTCTTGAAATTTGAAAAATTGGCGGCGTTTTGAATAATAAGTACAAAATTTTTTATAGTTTTTCGTGAAAACTATAAAAAACCCCGTAAAAACCCCCATTATGGAGCGGTATTTAATACGGAATACATTTTAGTAAGGAAACATTAAATGCTAGGTAAATTTAAATTGAAAAACAATCATTCTATTAATAATAATTTTTGTTATCAGACGTTTTTTTCAGAAATAACTTCATTAATATGTAAATGTCAAAACTGTTCCAGTATTAGATACCGTTCCATAATGGGGGTTTTTACGTTAATTATAAAAAATAGTTTTGTTTTGTTAAATAGTGGTATTAATTGTAAAAAAAAATTCAATCCCATTCCCCCATCCTACCCATCCGAAAAAAATCGCGAAAATTGGCTATTTTTCGGCCGATCACTCTGTGATGGTACCTTAAAAATCTTCGACTTTCTGCCTTGGATTCTCAAATTGCATCCGAAACCATAAAAATAACACTTGCGATCATCTAGGAAAGTAATATAGTAAGAATATAAGTTACTGGGATTCCAGTTGCCAACTACGAAAACCATTCTTCTTGTAAAAATTCACACCTATGTGTGTAAAAACCATTAACATTTTTAGAACCACTGTCGGTCAAACACGATGTGCGTGTAACATCATTATAATAATAAAATGCAAATAGTTGGTTATTTAGATTGGAATAAATAGTAACAATTACTTTATGAGGTTGGCATCAATAGAGTAAAATAAACGGTTAGTTATTTAGTTATGTTGTATGGCATGGCAGTTGTGTTTGGTTTTGTTCGGTCGGTTGGCACTACTGATGCTTGTCACTCATTTAATGTACCTACACTACATATACCTACTACATACATAGTGTGTCTGTTCGTCCATTTATTTAGTTTGCCCGTCCGTCCACACGTCCGTAAGTCTGTCTGTTTATTCAGTTATTATTATTTGTTTAAAACACAACAGCTAAAGTGTTCATTACACCTTTTAATCAACATTTTATATCTTTATTTGTTTAAGGTAGGGGAATATTGGGAACAAGTAATAAAATTCAATGTTCAATTTTCAATTCCAAAAGTGAATATCAAGATTTCCCCCTCCCCCCTCTGTTCTTGCGGTTTTTATCAACAAACACGTTCTAATTAACAAAAATCGACCTTCTTCTACTTCACCAATTGCTTTTTTTTATACATATTTCCCCTATTATAATTTGAATAACGTACTTTTCTGCTTGGGCACATTTAACGCTTCACTTACTTGTATTTTTGTATGAACAAAACTATTGTACCATTTGGTAATTATGATGCCTAACCATTTCTTGCATGGCCTTTGAGAATTATCATGGTCAATTAATTATTTATTTAAATAAAAATCTTGAATAAAAAAAGAGGAAAGGTAACATCTGTTATACAAACATTTTCTCTCTTTTGTCACATTCTATCAGGTATTCAAAAAATACAAAAAAAAAAGATTTCTCATAGGTTGAAATTTTTTTGTATACAATTTTCATAGAAGTGCTTCAATGTTGAAGTCTAATTATGTGTATACTTGTCTAGCGCTTAGGTTATCAGGCAGGGATTGAAAATAAATAATATTTGATTGGTAAAAACCTAGAGGCGAATTTACGTTTTAAATTGAAATCTTGTCTAAAGAACCTCTTCGAGAATCTTTTTTATCAGCCTCCCCCCCTAGGCGAATTTAGTCATAATTGTTAGTATTGAGATATTTGTATTTTATTAGTTGGGTTGCAGCATGAATTGGAAATATAAAATAAACAAACTGAAGAGTCTTAAAACCCTCGAGCGAATAGTTACAAAAATTACAGTCCTTATATTAATACGTAAATTAAAAAGAATTGGCTCAGAATTTTTCGGTAAAGATACCAGACCTTCGATTCGAATACTAAACTCGACACTAAGTTTTTTTATCTAACATTTAATGACTGTATGCGTATTATTAGTAAAAGTACCATCGGCAATATCTCAGGATGTCAGTCAGTGTTAAAGATTTATTAAATAAGGTATTATTTATTTTAATAACCATAGTAACATATTTTTAAATATCTCTAACTTCAAAAATGACAAATTTTCATCCCGTATTTAATCCATTTTAGGAATGAATTTTCAAAAATCCTTTCTTAGTGCTCACCTACATTTTATTTTAAGGAACTCCTGTGCAATATTTCATTCTTCTAAACCCAACCGTTTGGGCTGTGCGTTGTCTGTCAGTCAATCAGTCAATGTTAGAGATTTATTAAGTAGATTAGATGATGTAAAACGCTAATTCTAGTTCTGGTATTTTGTCTTTATTTTTACCATTAATGTAAAAGCCCCCATTTAGGAACGGTATCTAATACTGGAACAGTTTTGACATTTACATATTAATGAAGTTATTTCTGAAAGAAACGTTTGATAACAAAAATTATTATTAATATACTGATTGTTTTTCAATTTAAATTCACCTCGCATTTAATGTTTCCTTACTTAATTAAAGAAATAAATATGTAAATGTCAAAACTGTTCCAATATTAGATACCGTTCCATAATGGGGGCTTTTACGTTATATTTAGTTGGCAAATTCGTGTATATGTATTTGAAAGGAGAATAAAATTTTTAACAAATTAAAGTTCATGAAGTAAATAAATATTCAAAAATATATTATACTCATACATTTTGAATTATAAGGATTTATTGTCAAAACTTTATTCAGCCCTGGCAGGTCAAATTATCTTCACCGCTCATTCGTGCTTATTAGCCTCCTTTAACCCAATTATGCTTCAGTTTTTTGTAGATGATTAATTTAGATAAATATATCGAACATTGTTAAAAAAAAAGAGATAATTTTACGTTTTTAGTAAATAAAGAAATTGAGATCTAAGGTTTTTTGACCTTCTAAATTTAGATACAATTTTTTAATAAATTAAAACATAATTTAACCTGACCTAATTTTTGCACTGTTTTATTACGGAGTTTTCACATCTAATTTTATTAATCATCTAACCAGTTTGAACATTAAATTAATTTAATAATTATTAATTAATAGTAACTTTAAATACTGCCTACAATAACCACAAATATTATTGGTTTTTTCCTGTTCACGCTTTTAACTTTACACAATCCGTTTTACGGTACTTTGAAAAAGAACATAAAAAGGTGCTTAAAATTATATTGAAGAAATAAAATTTATAGAAGTTCTAATGGAATATTTCCTCAATGCAGTTTTTAACTTAATATATTTCAACTTCTGCATAGTATATTTTACTTTGATTTACAATTATGGTATCCTAAAACAAGTTTTCTTAAAAAAAAAATTATTGTTAATTAATAAAATTGATTCATATCAATTAAAATACCATAAATAATATGTATGATGTAGTAATTAACTTTTAAAAACATAATTTTAATTTATAAAACATAAACTAACTACTTGTTTATCATAATATTTAAAACAATAGAATATGTAGGTTTTATTTATTTGTTTATTTCACAAGATAATTTTTTTTTTGTTTACTAACCAAACGACTGAACTAACTGGTGATACCATCTATCATTTATAAATGTTAATTGGCTCATTTGCATACAAAGTGTCGAAAAAAACGAATTAGTTTACTTGATACAAATTTGTTATAAAAAAATTAATGGAATTAATGTATATTTAATGACATAAGACTGCATGCTGAGAAATTGTTTCTTTACTTCAAGAAACTTTTTTTATGTTTGCTTCAAGAACAAATTTTTTGTTTTAGAAAAATTTTTCTTGGAGAAAAGAAATATTTTGCTGAGGCTATTGAAAGAAATTATTTCTTTGAGTCAAAAAACTTTTTTTTTTTATCAGTGAAATTATTTACGAATCTTTCGTTTAAAATATATAATAGACTAGCAATGTTGAAAATTTTTTGACTGTTATTAAGTTAAATTATTTCTGGTGGACAAAAACTGTTTGACTCATAAAAAAAGTTTAAAATTCTGTTATGATACTAGGTCAACAAGTAAAATACATTTTGATTTTAAACGTTATCGAATGTATATATCGGTAACGGTTTCGAAAAAACAATTTAAGTCATTTAACAAATTGCCTAGATTTTAGAGATACTTTGAAGTTAAGTGAAATATAGACAACTAGGTAACCCCATAACTCCTAGAGGTTATTTGTGTTTATTAAGAAATGTAGAAAACACTTCTTTTTACAAATATTTTAAAATCAATTTTAGAAAAATTTTTCCGATTTTCTTTTGGAGATATCAGGAACCAAAATTTAAAGTACCGTTTTTCGTTTAACCACGAATAACTTCTAAAGTAATGATCGTGGGAAGCCTTTTAAACAAGGGAATTAAAACTAAAAGTACATTTTAGGCCCGATTTACATTATAATGCCGATATCGATACACTCCCGCTCCACTCTCGCTCCGATATTATCTTGCTGTGTTCACATTACAGTGCTGATATCATGCTGGTACCTATTCGTTCTCCATTCACATTATAATGCCGCTCTGGGTACGCTCCCAGTTCGGTCTGAGTTCGATACAAATATCTTTTCATAAAAACTGAATGCAAGCGGAGCGGAGTGGAATCAAAAAAGTGTTTACACTATAGGTACAAGTAATAACAAATCTGATATCGCTCCGATAAAATATTACCTGAGTGGTATTGGTATTGAAGCGACATTGGAGCGGGAGCGAACCGTGACTGATATCGGACCGATATCGGAGCGATGATGTGAATACACTCATTGTTTATCGTGTAAGAATATTTTATCGAATCGGTAGCGTAGCGATATCCTACCGAGAGCGGAGCATTAATGTGGATCGGGCCTTAAAAACATATGACCCACACTTAATTCAAAAAATATTTTTGTTCTTCATGCGCAACTTGAAAGCTGGAAGTAAAAATTTTTTTTCGATTAGAGTAGAAGCTTTAAGCTTCAAAACGCTCTTTCTAAAATCATTATCGGATAATTTTTGACTAAAATACAGGCTTTTAAAAAATCAAAATTTCTTTTAAAAATTTTTGTGTTACCAAAACACTAATTTTTTAATTTTTGTTGTTGTTGCAGGGCCCTCCACAGCCTGGCCAACCCTTCAAATTTACCGTAGCTGAATCATGTGATAGAATTAAGGAAGAATTCAACTTTTTGCAGGCACAGTATCATAAGTAAGTACTTTATTATTACTCAATCACTATCTACATGAATCATTTCTATAAAATATTTTCGTACCTCTTGTTATAGGTGTTATTTGAATTAGTGAATTGAAACAATTAGACAATAATCTAATCAAAAGGATAAATCATTTTCGATTAACTTTCACTTCCTGTTCATAATTAATTTTTATTTTTTCTCTTAATTATAGTTTAAAATTGGAATGTGAAAAATTGGCCAGTGAAAAAATTGAAATACAACGTCACTATGTTATGGTAAGTCAAATTTATTCATTAAAATTTCAAAATTGTTTAAAAAATCAGGCACAATTAACGGTTGAATATAAGTTTTACTAATAATGAAATTCTATGTTGGCCTCAAAAACCAGACGCATCACTGAATTTTTGTGGTTCCGAAAAAAAAATCTCGGGATCCTTATAATGTCGTCATGTCTACTATCTGTCCGTCCGTCTGTCACACCTCCATAGATCCAAATTCTTTGGAACTAGGAAGAGGTCCGATGAGGGGGGGGGCAGCCGGAGTTGTAGCCTCGGTGCCCGGGCTTGAAGAGGTGGCCCGTAATGGTCGATAGAGAGCCCGAAAAAAAAAATACTAAATGCAACATTTTTGTTGCTATATTCATCATTTTTTTGGTTTCAAAAAATAACTTACTCGTATTCGACCCGTAATTTTTTTGATGTGGCCACAAATGCTTAAGACTTTCAGCCTCGGATTCTTAAATATATATACTATATTAATAAGATTCGCTAAATATATACTATATTAATAAGATTCAGGTTTCCATTTTTAGGATTTGTACAAGAAGAGGTGGAAATCCGAAAGTTCAGTCCTATTTCTATGAAAATATGTTTGAGGGTATTTTTTAAAATAGAAAAAAAAACTATTAATGAAACTTATTATCTCAGATCGACATTTCATAGTTTAGATGATCATATTAAGGTCTAATTTTATATTAAACCCAAAAATACGCAAAAATAAACTGATATTAACGGACTCCCCAAATACCTATTAAAAAATGCAACGTTTCTTAGAAAATACAACTCTCAAATTATAATAGTAGACTTCAAATAAATAGGACACCGTAAAAATATTTCAAAGTAGTTTTTTTAATAAACTTCCATTTTTTCGTAAAAGTAATTAATAAAAGAACTGTCGCAATTAGTTTTTCTCACATTTAAATTTCTCACATTTTGATCACGTTGTATCGTATAATAATTAATAATAAATTGATTGTTCACATTTATGACAGTTTAGACGATAAATAAAATAATTATATTTTAATAATTGGTTACAGAATTACAGAAAACTTAAATTATCAATTTCTATAATATTATTTAATTATAATTTTTTTTTTAAATTTTCTTTACGGTTAATTAATTACCAGTGTACAAAACACATTTGTTTTTATACATGTATGTATGTATGTACCGTGTTGTATAAAATAATTAACGTGTTTGTTTGGCTTCATTTCAACATTTTATTTATGTAAATTAATAATTAATAATAGACATTATTTTATAGAGTGTTGTTTGTTTAATACCAGTTCGTCACTTGATTCAAACACCAACATGCTATTATATTACAACTCCCAGAAAAAAGTTAAGGTAATAAAATTTTGAAAAAAATATGATTGGTTAAATAAGATGACAAGGATAAAAAAGCAGCTTGTACAGTGACAGTTCAATTTACTTATCTCTCTCACACAAAAATCTGTCAAACTAAGTCGGATTTACATAGCTAAAAAAAACTAGCATACGGCATTTTTAATGTGCCTCTCCATGGAGATACGGAGTCTTCACCTGATGGCAGATTTGTGGTAACTGATAACTCTTACTGATTATACCGTGTCACCCTGGAGTTAAATATCTACAAATTCAATTCATTTTAGAAAACTATTAAGAAATTATTCTATTTAATGGAAAACTAAAGTAGAAATACATATAAGAAAACATTAAAAAGTTACTAGCACTATTTATAAGTAAAAATTAATAACAAACTTAGATAAAATAAAAAAAAAAAAAAAAAAAACAACAAACACCACTCGAAAATTATAATTGAGAGGACAAATGCATGAAGAAGTTATGTGACATTTTTGTAATTTTACAGTACAACCATTTGGAAGTTTTTATTTACTTGTACTCCCTATGAAATAGCACATGTTTATTATTGAATTTGTTTGAAACTATTGGAAGCAATGAAACCAAATTTTTCTAGATGATATTTCAGGATAAAATATTTCTAAATTCTACAAAATCAAAAAAAGTAAACGAACAGTCAAAAAATAAATATATTAAATTTTAAGAAAAGTTAAGTTTTGAAAAAATATTAATACCATAACGATCATAACCTTTAATGACGCAACGTCCAGTGATACATTATTTTGACGTTTATACACTTCATGTGGATTTATTGACGTCGTGCAACGTGATATGTGAGTTAGTAAAGTTTCAGTTGACGTCTTATGACGTCAGCGACCGTCAAGGTGTTACTTTAAATACATAATAATTTTAATTTTTAATATTTAACATTACATTTGACATATACATTTTTTTTTAACATATACATTTGAAATCATAAAACAATTCGATAAAATTTAAATGGACAAAATCGTTAAAAGTGATGATATTAAAAATTGAAAATTAAACTTAATAAAATTAAAATTAATAAAAAAAATAATAATAAAACTAAGAAAACAGTGTTACACAAAATTTAGAAAAATGTTACAAAAGAATCAAAATTAATAACAATTAAAAATGAATCACGAGGTGCTCGAAACAAAATAAATATATAAACAAAATGGCTTTAGTCTAATGGAAACAAAGTAGTGACTGTGGCGCTGTAGTCAAGTTGGGTAACCATTTTAATCTTTTAAGCGGCTTGTTAAACTGGACGGTTGCTGTTTTACATGCCAGCATCAAAAGTGTTGTGCAAATTAAATTGGAATCTGTGTTACAAATAGAAGCTATATGGAGTTTACCCCATTTAAAATTTTGATATATGACAAGCACGATAGATAAAATGGCGGCACAATCGACAAATGTCATCAACATGAGTTAATTCGGGTTAGCCGCTTAAGTGGCTAAAATTTTTGATCTTAACTCCCTGACGATTATAGGAATAAGTCCGAAAAACTAATTGATATAAGTTAAAAAACCAAGAATACACTATTTTGACAACTAGTACACTTTATATGGAACTGTTGACGCCGTTGACGCTGTTTACCGTTATGTATACATTAGTTTTTTTTATAATGTAAAGTGCAATTTTTTTTTTTATTTATAATATTCTGTGTATGTTTTAAGAACTGAATTATGTATTTTAATAATAAATGAAATTCTTAATTTAATTACGCATTATAATTTAAAAAGTTAAATGAATGTATATAATTTTTAAAACTATAGTTTTAAATTATAATTTAATATTTCTAAATCGTGTTTTGTATTACTATTTTCTATTTTTAATTGAAAAATAATATTTATGAATGTTGCTGCAAGAGGGCAGTTTCGTATTGAAAATAATTTATTTCATTTTTTGCTATAGTGTAAATCCAACTTGTAAAATTTTATTACGTTTACTTTTTTCTTAGAGTTGTAATACTATACATACGAATGAATACACTCTAGGCCGCTTGCTTGCTACAACTATCCCTCGTCATTGTGTTAGTATGTAGTGATATTTTATGTTACTACATTCACGTTTATTGTGAATAAATTTTGTAGTGAGACAACATTAATCCATTTAAACAGGTGCGCGATGTTAATTATTTTGAAAATGATGAGGGGAAATGCGTTTTTATTTACGTATTTTTAAAATTTATTAATTAGGTATAACTTTTCAAAAATAATATTATATTTTCAAGTCAGTTTTTTCATGATTTGTTAAACTAGAACCTTAGACTTTCAGACGCTCGTTGAAGGTTCAACAGTTTGGTAATTTTAACGTAATGCTTTTGTTTTTCTGTTAAAATCAGTGATACAATCTTCTGCTAGGAAAAGTCGTAGGAAAAATGTAAGAAAATTTTTTCCGCTGCACGGAAAAATATTAAATTATGGATGATAACAACAAGCATTAGGCATTATCTGGTTTATTCACCTCAGTCAGAAACCATATCCACTAGGCGAAATGAAAAGTTTTTTGTGAAAAAACTTCTCCTTTTTAATTTGGTTTGGAATAAAAAGAAAATACTATCGAATTTCAAATATTTTTACACTATTTGAGTACAATTATTAATAATATTTTCGTTCCCAATTAACCTCACTTTGCTACTATTAAGAAACGCCAATATCATTTTGATTTGTATTGGGTATATACATTTATTTCACCTGCCATATGTCGTTCTATAAATAAATAAAAAATAAATCTATTTTTCAGTAAATTAATAAAATACTTCAAATAATTTTTAAATTAAGTTACTTTAAATACTAATCTTTTAAAATAATTTGATTTTATTATGCAAAAATGTTAAAAACTTCAAATAGAGACCGGCATCTATACTCCAAAATCTTAATTACTCCAAAACTATACTCCAAAAGGTACCACTTGTATTACAGAGAATGATATTAAATGAGGTTCTTTTCTTGGGTGTAGTAGAAATGTTAGCCGTCTGAAACTCTGTCGGTTGAAAGAGCCTCAAATACGTATGCATATTTCTACCGCCTACTTGCTAAATTAAAGAAAAATTCAAAAAATAAACTTGGGTAAAAAATTTTTTTTCATTTATATTTTTAATTGATGCATTAGATCAGTTTCATCGAAAAATTAACATAATATAGTTTCATTTAAAAATCTATAAGTTTGTATCATAACTCGAAAACCATAAGAGCTATAAAGCTCTTGACTATAGCAATCAGTTGCCCCCGTCGATATCTACAACTCTTATTTGAACAATTTTTCGATTAAATCAACGGTTTGGCTGTAATCAAAATGGCAACTGACGAAAAACTCACACGGTAGTATAGGATTAATAAAAATGTAATTAACTGTGATTCTTTACACACAATCGTGGGTAAAATACGAAATTGTGTACAACTGTATTTAAAACATAGCTACAGTAAATAAGCAGTTTCATAGTAGTGACGAATAAAATTAATTTTTGATTGTCTTTTTATACCAATTGAAAATATAAAGTGTATTAGCTGTCAGGATAGTGTATCAGTTGGCCGTCATTGTGTCAAAAACTATTGAATTATTAAAATCATTAAAACAGAATGAATGCGGTACTGTTCACTACTGAAAATACCAACAGATTCGATTAGTCAATCACAATTTATAAGAATTTATGTAAATTACGTTACATAATTATTTGTTTTTGATTTTATCGATAATACCTAATTATAATTTTTGGGTTTTACCTGTCGTAGATAAATGATTGTTGGTTGGCTGTGTTGTTTATGTTGACAAAACACTACCAATAAGTAAATTTTATTGATAAGCAAAGCGATATGGAAATATTAATGTTTTTTGAAAGTTATTTAATAAATATTCATTTTATAACTATTTACATAATATATTTCTGATTATGGAAATTATCAGTATTGGGTCAAAACGGATGTGGATTCAAGGATGTCAAATATTGCCTCCAGTTTCACATTTTAAATTTTGTGAAATATTATTATTGATATGTAGTTCCCACTGAGTAAGTAAGAAGTAGAACGTAAATATATTTATGATAGAAATATAACTTCATATACTCTTCTAATCTATACTACTACAAAAAATAAAGGGAACAAAAAAGAATTGTAAATTTTTTAGTGATTTTTGAAGGGCAGTATTTATGTGAAAAATGGTCGTATCGAGATGATAGAAAAAGCATTTTGAAGCTCCAAGATTCTAGTTTTGAGATCTTTCGTCCAAAAAATTTTAGGAGTGACAGTTATCGAGCAATCCTAAGGAATAACACAAAAATTGAAAGTAGAAAATTTTTGCTCTTTTTTTCGGTCTACGGGCTTGAACAATTTTTTTACAGTAAAGTCACTTTTTTAAAATTTTTCTCTACGTTGAATTGTTCCGGAGATATCCAACTTTGAATGCAAAAGGATCCTTTTTGCTTTAACCATCGATATCCCAGTAACCGGTGATCGGACAGAAAATTAAAGGGCAGTTTTGGAATCCGGAATAAATTTCCTACAAGGCTATGTTGCGTACTTTAGGGAAAAAAATTTTTTTCATCTTTAATTTTAATCTGAATATTGTGAAAAAAAGGGACTGTTTTCCTTATTGCGAAAAATTGTCCGCATCCTTGCGAGTATTGATGGGGAATTTAATATTTGTACGAATTTTTATACGTCACTGTACCCCAGTAACCCTGCAAATCGACAGATTTATCTATCGAATGGTTTTCCTAAACCGTTTGTTCAAGATGTCAGAAAAAAAATTAAAGGAGCAAGATTGAATGAACAAAATTGAATGAAAAATTCAATTTTTTTTTTTCAACTTTTTTCACAGTTCGGCATTTTTTATCCATTAAATTTGAAAACTATGAAAACATTTTTTTTCTAAATTTTTTTACTTTAAAAACAATTTTTTTTCACTGTTGAGAGATTTACTTTGTGAAACTCCATTTTAAATATTGAAAAATATTTAGAGTTCGATTACTTTGTCTATTTCACGAATTAAAATTATTAAATAAAAAAAAAAAATAAATTTGTTTGTAAAATTTGTTTAAAAAAATAAATTTGTTTGTAAAAAAAAAATAAATTTGATTCGATTGATTTGTTTGTAAAATAATTTAAAAAAAATAATTAAATAAAAAAAAAATAATTTTAATTCGTGAAATAGACAAAGTAATCGAACTCTAAATATTTTTCAATATTTAAAATGGAGTTTCACAAAGTAAATCTCTCAACTTCAGTGAATTATTTAAAAAAAAAAAAAATAACAATTTTTTTTCTTAATTTTTAAATTTAATGGATAAAAAATGCGGAATGTGAAAAAAGTTGAAAAAAAAAATTGAATTTTTCATTCAATTTTGCTCCTTTAATTTTTTTTCTGACATTTTGAACAAACGGTTTAGGAAAACCATTCAATTGATCAATCTGTCGATTTGCAGGGTTATTGGCAGTACAGTGACGTATAAAAATTCGTACAAATATTAAATTCTCCATCAATACTCGCAAGGACCCGGACAATTTTTCGCAACAAGGAAAACAGTCCCTTTTTTCATGCTTTTCATGTTAAAATCCTAACTGATATTATAAATGCGAAAGTGAATTCGTTTGTTTGTCTTCCTTTCGTACTTTAACTGCTTAACTAATCGACTTGAAAATTTGCATACTGATAGCCAGGGGAACGGAGAAGCGTATAGGCTATTTTTTATTCCGGAAATACATTTGAATCTCGTCGAAAACTACTTTTAAAACGTTGTTTACCTCGCTTTCACACCACACAGCTCAATCAATCGGCCTGAATCTTTACAGAGAGAGCTGGGAAAACAGAGAAGGATATAGGCTGCTTTTTACATTTTTAAAAAGGTCTAATTCCCATGGGGAATGAAATTTCTACAGCCGACTATTACAAAATTGCATTACTGACTTCTTTCGAACTTTGCATATTGTTAATAGAATTCAAGTCAACCTGATTACGGAATTCAGGTCAACTTGATTGCATAATTATTGTTAGTAGAATTCAAGTTGACTTGATGTTATAATTTTAAATAGGACGCGGGTGAAGTCGTGGGTAAAAACTAGTATTTATACAAAATTCACGTTGATTTAAAAAAAAAAAAGAGGAATAAATTTTACATGCCTTTTAACTTGTACATATTTTTCGAAATATCCTGTACTATAATATAATAACAGTTATTTTATTACTTACTACTTATCAGTTATTACTCACTCGCAATGGAAACCATGCATTATAGTCCAGTTTTATTGGTTTTAACTATAATGAAATAATACAATATTTTACCGTATTTTATACATTAATAAATATGTATAAATTTTATCATTTTAATTTAAAAACATAATAAATATTAAAATTTTATCGACATATAAAAATCTAAATTATCTTCATTAATAATTTAGATAAAAATTTTATTTTAATATGTGCCTGAAAAACAATTTCATATATGGATTAATTAAGTAGGTTTATGCGACATTAATAAAAATACACTTATGTAAAAAAGTTATGGTTGCCAGTCAGTAAGTAATTAATAGCTCTATAAAATCGGTCAGATGCAAACCGTAACTTGCGCAAATCGTACTACGTACAGTAAGTGGTTTTTAAACATGAGTTTAGTGTAACTCATGCTAGATTTTTTCAATCCCGATAATTTTAATTTAGTATAGTAGGCCTCATTCTTAACGTCCTTGAGTTTTTCGAATACTTTTTGAGCGACGCTTTTAGTGAGAAAAGGATAGGAAACAATAATTTTCAAACGTTTTCCCTGAAAATATTTTTTTTACAGACACGTAGGTACTAAAAATGTTTATGGCTCAATAAGCTTTTCTTTGACATCCAACATGATGTTTTTAAAAATTTCTTTTTCCATTACCCAATTTCTCCCCTGAAATGAATTCTCAAAATATAATGTTGATTCAAAATTCGACCATTTACCCAACGTTTAGGAAGATACGATTTATGGAAAACAATCAAAATTCTAACAAATCCAATAAAATAATTTATTTCTGTCCTATTTGATTGTTTTCCATAAATCCTGTCTTCCGAAACGTTGGGTAAATAGTCGAATTTTGAATCAACATTACATTTATTACTTGACACGTCCTAATCAGATCTTAAATTTGTTTTGGATAGTATGTATTTTATTATTTTATTATTATAGACCGAGTCAAGATGTACTTGCCATTCGGAAGACATCCAAATCGATGTCGGCTATCCTTTTTTACGGTTTTTTATGGGTTTCCGTAAACTTTAAAGGTCAATGCCGGTATAGTTCCTAATAAAGTCGGCCATAACTGCATAACCTCCCCTCTCCTTTTTTACCCGATGACATATTCTGTAAAATTATATTTTGAAAGATATCTATCTATCTATCTATTAGATACCCAAAAGAAACTTCATAATTCTAAAAATAACTGAGTCACCACATTTTATCTTGTGGTAAGCGTCGAAATATTTATGCCGGACAATTTCAGAGAAAATCGCTGCGCTGACTAAAAGACTTTGAGTAAAATTTATTGGATTTTTCAGTCAAATTTGTGAAATAAAAGTTAATAATCAATTTCATAAAATTTCATCATTTATAATCTCGCATGAGCTTTAGAATAAATTTTGTGGATCAGAAACCCAAAATAAACCAAACTCGACTAGTTTTAGACAATTTTTGGCCAAAACTGACAAAATCGTTTGGTTATTTATGAACACTCTTGTACAATTAACGCCTATTTGTAGTGTCAGCTATTGAATTAACACTTGAAATTAAGTATTTTCGTAAATATCAGCAAACGTAATTCATTTAAATCCCGTTTTATAGATAAAAACTCTACTATCTTTTTGTTATTGTATTCAAACAAAATATTTTTTTCGCTATTACTCTGTTTGTACAGGCAATTATCAATACATAACTCAAATGTATATTGCCTATGTTATTAAAATAATTCATACATTCCATTGGATGAGTGAGTAGTTGTTCATATTATGTATAACTAAATTGTGAGTTTCATATTTATATAAAGGATAAAACTTACAAAATATAAATATTAAAATACAAACAAATCAGTCGAATCCATGGCCGACGCGCCGGTCAGCTACAGCAGGGGACAAGCGGGACGGGGACGGGGGAGATTGATAAAATTGTTTCATTATAAAATACACATGATTAACGTGACATAAAAGTGGGTGGCCGAGGTAGATTACTGTATAATTATTATTAATATAGGTAAAATATTTTATGATACATGTTATTTATTAAAATATGGATCGGTAGGGTGAATTAGGAGATTCTGTGCCTCGCCTCCCTATGGCAGTTGATAATGCATCAACCGTCGAGATATGTAGGTATAGGTATGTGTGGAGTGGAATACTCCATTATAATTATGATGTTTTTAAAATAATCATACTATGTTTATTTAGTGGCATGTTTATTTTGATTATTAAACATAAAATAATGGGATTTACATATAGTTTTATTTATGAAAATGTATATAATTATTGGATGTAAATGTGCGGGGTACAGTCACGGTCAACAGTATAGCGACAACATTATTAAATTGTACAAAAAAAGTATCAGTACACTGGTGATGTCGAGCCACTAAAGTTGTTTTTCAGACAAAGTTAGTCATTAATCGAAAATATCCAGCATATAATAGTCGACTAAATAATACAGAATAATTAATAAATTAGTCGTTTTTAGTCATTTAAAAAAGAAATTTATCGTATTAGTTATTTAGTTAATGGTAAAATAGTCGACTAGAAATTGACTAAATGTAAACAAAATTAGTCGACTAAATCGATTAATCGATTTATTATCCGACATCACTACAGTACACCAGTAACTTTGCGGTAAAATAGCTCACTGTTTTTAAAAACTTAAATAGACATATGAAAGCAATGGAATTGGACTGTTGTAATGTAAATCACAATGTTGGATGTTAATCACAAAATATTTATCTATTTTGACTCTGGAGTTTGGACACTTTATCGTACATCTCAACTAAATTTTCGCTATTTTTGCATGAAGCTGCAAAAGAATAGCCGTCTGGTGTGAAGTAATTTAACCTTCCGTTAGAGTTTCCGATACTGACCATATTTTAAATAAATTTTTATATTTTTTATGTCTTGAAAGCTCAATATTATGGACAATTTTCACTGTATTTTTCATATATTATTATTGTTATTAAATAATTATCATATTTTGTTTTGCTGGAATTTAAATTAATTTAGGTATGCAAAATATTTTTGAAAAATTATTTATTGAATATTTTTCAATTAATTCTATTATTTATTAAAAAGTTTTTTCAATATTTCAAAAACAAAAATGTTACAATTATTATTTTAATATTTATGTAATAAGTTTTTTTTTTTTTTTGTTTTTGCCTAAAAATTTTTATTTCATGTAATGTTTGGAATGAATACATGCAGGGGAGAAACAAAGTCCGCTAATAATCATATAACTGGGGATGGAAATTAAATAAAATGTAATTATAAATAATGATAAATATTTTCAGTGCAATAATAAACACACTAATTGATATATTAAATAATTGTAAAAGTAATATTAATTATTTAATAAATTTTAAATACATATTTAAATTGCATTGTAGTTTGGTGGTATTTTATTGATAATTTTATAGAGTGTATTCGTTTTAATTATTCCTTTACGTTAGTAAGAAAGAAACGTAGACTTTGCAAAAAGAAATTTTTTTATAGCAAAGAAATGGTAAGAAGGATTACGTTTTCTTAATAAATTCATAATTCTTTTTTTGGCACTGTCAATTTAAAGTTAGTTTGATTGAAGAAGCATCCTATAACAAGCATCTACCTACATTGTAGTGGAGCTAAGGTAATAATTTTAAAAAACAGTAAAATTTTACGATCGTCGCCAATCCCTGCATCCGTGTTTAGTCTTACATGCCAAATTTTCAAATAGCATTGTCAAATTACAAATTTTTATTTCCCCTAAAACTTCGTTAAGCTTTATGAAATCGATTTGAATTAGGATAATTTGAAAAAGGGGGGTAACTTTAATGTGAATTTTTGCAAAAATTTTCCCCAAGTCCAAAAGTTTTTGCAATATTTTTTTTACACCGTTAAAAAGAGGAGAAAAAATCACATAAAAACAGTTTTTGAACTATTAATTTAAGTAAACTGGTTATTGAAAAAAATTAATTTTTGTAAACGGAAATTTACTATGTTATGTAGAATGCCACTACAGGGGTGTTTTCGTTTTAAGCTCTATATAGTAGTAATTTGAATCAGGGTATCTCGGATGTGAAGATTTCATTTTTGTTAGCTAGAGTTTTTTTTTTTTATATATACACTCTAAGAAAAAAGGGTCAAAAACGTGTAAAATAACTTAAAATTAGAGCAAAATTACTCCTCGCTCTGAAAATATGCACTATTATTTGTGTAATATGAAAAAATTGGTGTATTTTTATATAATTTGTGTATAATTACTGTTTTTTTTTTAATATTACACAAATAAAGGTGTAACTTTGGATTTTTACAACGGTTTTGGTTTATTTTTACACCACTAAATAGCAAACCCCATGCGCGCGCAAATGAGTTTATGTATTTTAATATTATCTGTTATTGAATTGCTGTATTATTTATACGTACATAAGTAATACTCTTAAAGGTTAAAAGTTATGTTTTCAAATTAGCTGAATTAAACAAAAGTATTTTTTGATAAGTATATAGTTAATATGATTATAACGTGTATGATAAATTAATCTTTAAATATGCTACAAAAACAGTGTTATAGTGGTGTACTGGTGTTTTGTTTTTATTTGCATTGTGCAAATGGCTTCTGGAATAATGTGCAAAGAATACTGTAATATAAATTTGTTTGTTTCCAAAATGCTGTCCTGATGATACATTTAAAATATTTCAGGTAAGTTAATTTTTTTAATTTTGCTTCATACAAATAGTTATGTAATTTGATAAAAGTTTATTTTACAATTTGACTAATAATTTATTTTGGGGGGTTGTCAATTTCTGTGAAAATTAAAACATTATCTACAATTCAGATATCTTTTAACACACTGACAGGGGGTAATAATGTCACAATAGATCGTTCTGAAGTTAGACTATCGTATGTAAGGTTTTTATTAGGTTTCGTTATTTTAGGTTAGGTTATGTAATTTTCGGTATCGATAATTTTCGATAAGGAAAACTATAATATCCATTAAAAAACAAACCTAATAAAGACCTTACATATGATAGTCCAACTTCAGAACCACTTATTGTGACATTATTTTACCCACTATCAGTGTGTTAATAGCAAAAATTAGTGTATATAAACTAGTATGTAATTTAAGAGGGTGACTCACCCCCTCTCCAATGTTGCGCAAACTCAATTTTAAATTCGAAAATTTCATTTCTACGTTATTCTAATTGTCTTAAGCTATTTTCCATGAAGAACTCCTTGAAATACCCAAATTGTACGACTATTCGACAGAGTCACCCTCTAGTTAACTACCCCTAGACTTAATATTAGGGCATTGAGCAAAAACAGGTCAATTAGATTTTTTGACGTAGATTTCAAATCTGTAAACAAAATTTTTATATTGTTTATTTTTCACCCCCTTTTTGCAAAATTAACCCCCAAATTTTAACCCCCAACCACTCCTGTTGATGTAATATGAACAAATTGCATATCAATAGATAGCTCTTTAAAAAAGAGCAATATCGCCAATTTAAACTTTTTCTCTATCTCTTACTGTTTTAGAGATATTTGAAAAATTAAATTTTTACCCCAATTTTTGGAGGGCGATTTCACCCCTTCAAACCGTTTTTCCGCAGATAAAAAAAATACGTGTCCCTTAGTTTTTAGTGTTCTACAATATATTTAAGTTTCATCGAAATCGATAGGTCCGGCCTCGGGACCTTTACTTGTTAGTGCGTGTCAAGAACACGCACTTAACGAATTTTTTTTTTTTTTTTGCTTTACAGTAATATAAATTCATAACAGGTTTAAATTGAAACGACGCGACGTATGGAAATCGAGTTTTTTAAGTAATAATAACAATGGTAATAATAATAATGGAATTTAACGTTCGTTTTTTAGACAATGGTATGTAACGGACGTCACTCACATCATTATTTCTCAACTTTTTCATGATGATATGGGCGGAGAACAAGAAAAGCGGTACAAAGATTTGGCAGGTGCCTGTTTGCAACCATCTTCTTAAGGACGATGTCGATATTCATCTGGAATTACGATGCGAAATAGCAGAAAACTTTCACCAGCATATAACCGGTTACGGAATTCAAACCCTCAGTCTACCAGTTCGGAAGTGCCAGTGCCTAAGCACGCCGGGTTACTTTAATGGTGAGTTTTTTAATCAAAAATTTAATATCTGTACATTCATTAAAATAACCTAAAAGTAATTGTGTAGCAAAAACGAAATTTTCTTAATTTTAAATTGCTGTGAAATAGTTATTGAAAAAAGAAAAAATAAATAAGCAAAAATGGTTATAAAATTAAGTAACCCTTATTTTCTGATTTGTTTAGAAATCGAAATTGGTGAAGACATCTGTGAAACCGTAGCATACATTTTCCCTGAAGTTCTAGTAATTGCAAGAGTCAGCAGAATATTGGGCGGAGGACAGGAAAAGCGGTATCAGGATTTGGTAGGTGTCTGTTTGCAACCATCTTTTTAAGGACGATGTCGATATTCATCTGGAATTGCGATGGGAAATAGCAGAAAACTTTCACCAGCATATAACCGGTTACGGAATTCAAACCCTCAGTCTACCAGTTCGGAAGTGCCAGTGCCTAAGCACGCCGGGTTACTTTGCTGGTGAGTTTTTTAATCGAAAATCTAATATCTGTACATTCATTAAAATAACCTAGAAGTAATTGTGTAGCAAAAACGAAATTTTCTTAATTTTAAATTGCTGTGAAATATTTATTGAAAAAAGATAAATAAAATAAATAAACAAAAATGGTTATAAAATTAAGTAATCCTTATTTTTTGATTTGTTTAGAAAAAGGAATTGGTGAAGACATATGTGAAACCGCAGCCTACATCTTCCCTGAAGTTCTAGTAATGGCAAGAGTCAGCAGAATATTGGGCGGAGGACAAGAAAAGCGGTATAAGGATTTGGTAGGTGTCTGTTTGCAACCATCTTCTTGAGGATAATGTCGATATTCATCTGGAATTATGACGGGAAATAGCAGAAAACTTTCGCCAGCATATAACCGGCTACGGAATTCAAACCCTCCGTCTACCAGTTCGGAAGTGCCAGTGCCATAAGCACGCCGGGTCACTTTGCTGGTGAGTTTTTTAATCAAAAATCTAATATCTGTACATTCATTAAAATAGCCTAGAAGTAATTTTGTAGCGAAAGCGAAATTTTCTTAATTTTAAATTGCTGTGAAATAGTTATTAAAAAAAGAAAAAAATAATAATCAAAAATGGTTATAAAATTAAGTAACCCTTATTTTCTAATTTGTTTAGAAACTGGAATTGGTGAAGACATCTATGAAAGCACAGCATGCATTTTCTGCGAAGTTCTAAGAATGGCAAGAGTCAGCAGAATATTGTTTTTCTTATATTTAAGTATTGTTTAGTTAATTTTCTTAAACTATATTTTTGATATGATGTAACTACAATTTTAATCCATAAGTTTTTAATATTATCATTGTAATCTAATTACAATTAAATTTTTTATAAGATATTGCTTAAATAATTGTGTCTGCAAAACGTAAGCATTGTAAAAAAAAGTCATATCTCAAAATTTTGACCAGTTTAATTGGCAGTTACACTGCAAAATAAAGATTACCTATGTTCATGAAAGCAAGTAAACGTTCATAATAAAACTTTTATAATCTTACTTTTTTGGAGTGTTTATTTTAAAATTTACCAAAAGAATTATTATTTTATCATACGACACACTTATATAGAAATTTAGACATAATAAGCAAAATATTTAACATCTTGAATCTTTTTGTATATAATTCCAAATTATTCTATACGTCATATTATTATAAATATTTATGTAAAAAAACCATCAATAATCTTTTTTGATTCGTTATTTTCAATTAAGTTGAATCAGTTTATTTTTTTCAGCACAATTGAATCACTCATACTGATTCAGTTGAATTGAATCAGAATGAGTGATTCAGTTGGATTAATATTACACTTTTCTGGGTGTAAACATTACTATATAAGTGTGTAAAATTACATTTTCAGGTGTACAGGCGTGGTTTAAAAATACATTAATATGATGTAATTTTACGTTTAACTGCGCACTATTGCGAACTGAATGTGTAAAATTACATCTTGTTGTGTAGTTAATACACAAATAAAACGTAATCTATTACACACCTGGACCGTAATTTTACGTACGACATGTGTAAAACTACACATATGAGTGAGTAATAATTACACCATGATGGTGTATTTTTTACCGTCGTACATTACGGTTTGTAATGTTACTGTCATTATAGAAGGCATTTAATTGCCTCCTATAATAGTAGTAAAACGGTACATTTTTTTCTTAGAGTGTATAGAAAACTTATAACAAACATTTACGTCTATAATAGAACTAAGTTCGTCTGTAATAGGATAATTACACAATAAAATGCCGTAAGAAGTAAGGAATGTCCCCATCTAGTGACCCTGGGTTAAACTTTATGTAGTTATCTAATTCAATCACTCATAATATGTAGGTGATTTTTTGAATATCACTAAAATTTGTTGAAAACACAACGTCCGTTTTGATTTTTTTTATCACTAACTTTTTATCACTAAATTAAAAAAAGTCAAAACTGCTGCTGTATTTCAACAACTTTTAGTGGTATTCAAAAATACAAACATTATGAGCACTGGAGTACTGAATCGAACATATTAACATATGTTTTCTAGAGATACCACAGCCATTAAATTGTGAAGCATGACTCCATTTTACTAAACCCAACTTGTAACCATGGAGACTTGCTTATAAATGTTAGGTAAACCATTAAACTAATAGTTTGACCGCTATTAAAGTAATCACATCAGTCAATTTTTTTGCTTCAATTTCATAATGTATTTGTAATACACAGTATTCCCTCTAGTCGATTCTCTCCTCAATGATTATGAGTGACTAAATTTTATCCAGGGTCACTAGATGGGCAACACTCCTTACGTCTTACGTCTAACGGCATTTATTGTGTGAAGGCCATTAGGGCAATTCCATGGAAAAGGCTCCATAATTGAAAAAAATAAATAATTGTTATTGGTAGTAAAAATACGTTAATATGATGGCAACACTATAGTACTTTAAGTTCCCAAAATTTCAATAAAAGTTTGTCTTTAGTTTTTTAGAAATAGTGTAATTTTCAGTGTTTTGTCGTAAGTATAAGCTAATAGTGTATTTTATAGTGGTGTTTTAATTAAATTTTCACGGCAAGTATTTAGAATTATTGTAATCCTAATTGAATCCTTAACGGGAATATACTTTATTATAAATTTACAGATTTTGAAAAATCTTAAGAAATTTTGTATTTTAGGTAATAAATAATAAAAATAAGTACATTTTTGTACCTTTAAAATTATTTTAAAGTTCCTATTTTATGTCCTATAGTGTCAGTTTCTAGGATTTCATTTAAAAATACTACTTTTTTGCAATTCAAAGTGATGGTAGTATTAGTCACGTTTTGATCTGTAGTGTCAGTCACGAATTATTTTTCGAATAACTACTTTTCTAAAAAAGTAAAGTCTTTCATTTTATCATTTTCCAATAGTTTGTTTCATATACTTCGGTTAAATATACAATTTAAAATTATAACGTCTGTACAGAGGAAGATTTTCGAAGTTTAAAAACACTCTCGAAAGCGACTTCCTTTTGCATGTAGTGTCAGTCACATTTACATTTTATTAAATAAATCATATTTCACAACTTTATTTGTGCACACTTTTTATTATAGAGGGATAATTGGGGTATCAACTATAAAACCATGCTAAAATTGAAACTGTAAACATAGTGATATTCGTAATATAAGGCAAAATAAAACGTAAATTGTATCAAATGTAGAGTCAGTCACATATGGAATTGCCCATTAATATAACTAATAAACCAGAATAAAATTTGAATTTATTCCGTTTAAAGGATAAATCTTAATCACTCCTTGCGTCGGCGCTTTCTACACCCAGTAAATTTTTATTTCTATGGCAGACACACGTTATAATGTCTGTTGCGTATAATTTATATGTCCAATACATATACATACATACATACACATTAGATAATAAAATATTAGAGACAAATCCACAATATTTACACAAATAATTCATAAATTCAATTAAAATGTAAAATTTTAATGAACAATTCATAATAATTATAATAATAATAATAATAACAATGAATACTGTATGTGTGTGCTTGCTACATATACACACGAGTGAGTAAGTACACATTCAACATATAATATTGACTCAAAATATTTTTTACATCCCCTTGTCTCATTTCCATCGCATAATGTATCATCAATAACTAATTATTTATGTAGGGGCAGATAGGGAGTACATATTTAGTGTTTATCACCAATAATGTTGCTGGGATCAACTTGGCGATTATTATACTTTGTTAATTGAGTCATTATCGGTACGAATCAGTCATATTTGTAAAACGAAAATGAAAATTTTACGCCAAAATTACCCTCATTCATTCAATTTAAATCATCATTCCATAAAGCTTAATTTGAGCAAAAATAAATTTTTTATTTGATGACGTCATTAGATTCACTGTCTTGATTGATTTTCGAAGTTGTTCTTTACATTTTTATCAAAATTTGCCTGTAGGACCACTAAAAAATAGATTCCTCTCGAATGGGTCATATTTTTAAACGGAATTCCGTCATTTTGATAGCAAAAATTCACTCGCAAATTACCCTAAGTTAACCAAATACCCTAATTCAAATCAGTTTCATCAAGTTTGCTAAAGTTTTTTTTTTAATGCTAATTTAAATACATTTTTTAATGTTCCGTAGTCAGGGCCGGACCTAGCCTAAGTGGCGCCCGGGGCAGGGTCAAAAAATGGCGCCCCTGTAGAAAAACAATACCCTTTTTTCCTCCCCAAAAACAAGTGACGAGAATAAAAAAGGCACCCTCTTAAATTACTTTTTGGCGCCTCCCAAGACCTGTCGCCCGGGGCACGTGCCCCGCCTGCCCTCCCTAAATCCGGCCCTGTCTGTAGTAATAACCGCGGAATACTTACGGTTTCGTCATGTCTGTCACCCCTTTGCGTAGTTTGATACGCACTTGATTAGTTTTTGATAGACAGTGTGGTATCCTATTAAAGCTGAATTTTTCAAAATTGAAAAGAGTAATGTAAAAAATTCGGCAAGGGCATGTTGGACACCCATTCAATTAGAGATCCGTAGTCGGTGACGAGAGTTTTGCATAATAAATCGGAATAAAATTTAAAAAATTTAAGTATATTACATTTCTGGTTTATCATTCTGATGATTTCCTTTGAAATAACTATGCAACTCTAATTTTGCGTGGTCCAGCACGGACCTGGCGAATTTTTTAACATTTGTAGTGAAAAAAAAAAAAACTATAAAGCCATTGTAAAAATGTGATGCCGTGCTAATTTAAGTGATGGATCCGCCACTGCTATGAGATAATGTGGTTTAAAACTTTCTGGTCAATCTCCCAACGGGCACAATAAAATATTTACTTTTTAATCTCGTTTCTGAATATACAATTTATTCTATTATTACTTATTTTGTAAATATTACGTATTTTTCACTCCCGAAATCAACCTTTCTTTTCAAAATATTACCTCTTTCATCCAATATTCCCCCAAAATAATATTAAAATGTATACAAATTATTAACTTCATTCCCTCACCCCTTTTTTGTGTTTGAATTAAAATGAATTAAATTTATCCCATATTACTCAACACAATATTTTATTATTAAATAACATTGTATGTATAAATATATAAATAATAAACAAGGATCGACAGTATGTAACGCAATGTTAGACAGAGATAGCCATACGTATTTATACAATTTGTTATTGAAATGTAATTGTGTTGTTATTTAATAGTGTGAGACCATAAAATAATTTTTGAATTATTCTAACCATTTTCCGTTTAAACATTTTCATTTGGCCAATTCATATTTTGCTATTTTACAAAAAAATTATGGCGGGTAATCATTTTTAATTTTTCGAAAAATTTTCACCGATTAAATTTTGACAACCGTTATAATATCTAATTTCAAATAGTTTAATTTTCGCATGAGTTCTAATGGTTTTGTGTTGGTTCAGTAATTTCGATTTTTGCTGTTAAAATTGCTAAATTTGCTGGGAAAATGCAACTTAGCTGTTTCGAGATAAAAAGTAGTCTGTGTTCTTTTTGCTATTAATAATTAAAATACTTTATTTTTGCAAAAATACCACTTTTATTGTTATAACTCATATGACATGTTTAGATCAATATGACCATTATCGTACAAGTGCAGTGGTAATGATCATATTGACCGAAACATGTTATAAGAGTCCTAACAATAAAAATGGTATTTTTGCAATGTTTTGTTTATTAATAGGAAATATAGAATACAATAAAGTAACACTCAAATCTATTAAATTTATATTCTTTTTCGTTCCTCCTGTTAAAAATATGTAGATTTTGAGTCAATCATTTGTTTTATTTTTTGCTTTTTTTTGCTAATTTCGAAATTCGGTTGTTACATTTTTACGAAATTTACTAGAAATATTAGAAGTACAAAGCAGTTATTAAGCAGTCCCATCCGATTTCCAGAACCGAATATTTTGGGCCTTTTTCACCCAAGAAATTTTTTTGTAATAGTCAACTCTCGTAATTTTATTGTTTCATTTTTAACACATTTTCCGTAGGGAATAAAGTGTTCTCCCGGGCCAGGGGCGTAGCTACCGCCGTATCAGCCGTATCAATGATACGGGGCCCCCGGGCTACAGAGGCCCCTAACGTGTGTAAGCAAAAATTAGTAAAATGTTATCCATAATGTCACTTAATCTCGTGGTTCCCGGGAAAAAAACATGTAAAAAAAACTGTCATACATGCCTATAGAGTTTTCACTTCAGAAATGACAAAAGTCAAAAAAGCAATCTCTTTTTTTCCCGGGTTAATTGCTCTGAAAACATGCTTAAAATCTGAAATTCAAAAAATTCATTCCATTAAGGACTTATGGAATTATTGCTGATAAAATTCAATAGCCTTGCATCGAATTTTCCGGAGGTAATAACAGCATACTTTCTAATCTTGACCCTTCCAGTTACAACCACAACAATAGAAAGAAGTTTTTCAAAATTAAGACTGATAAAAATTATCTAAGGACTTCGATGGGGCAGGAACGGCTATCAGACTTGTCACTATTGTCTATAGAGGCAGAAGTTTTAGGAAAACTGAAACCGTCTTCAGCTATAGATGATTTAATAAATTAATTTGCCGAAAGAAAGGCAAGAAAAGTGTATATTTGATTTGAATTGTTTGGCTAGCTCAAATTCTAGGAGGAAGCGATAACTTATAATCAATAAATATTTATTTTAATTTAATGCAAGCATTTTTGTTTCTTTTGTGAGAGATCTTTACCCATCATTTGGGCTCCGCAACTAATTTTGATACAGGGCCCCTTCAAGGCACGCTACGCCACTGTCCCGGGCTAAAAAGTAACCATCTCTCTCCTACGTATTACTAGCTATCACTGTGAAAAATTTCAAGTCAGCTAGTTCAACGGTTCAAATTTCGCTGTACTTAGGTATGACCTTATTGGAATGAGAGTTCATTTTACGAATCAGCATGAAGGTTTTTTAACCCACAAATAGAAAAATGTCTCTGTAAGCAATACGTTTTCTCCCATTAAAATACTTACCCATTAAATTACTATTTAAAAAAATGAAATGCAAAAAATCCATTTGCGCATGACATAAATATGCGCAAACACAAAATAATCAACCATTTGTTGTTAATTTAAATATATATTATGTGAAAAAACTTCACCAAATCATAATTATAATGATAATTATCCGACAATATTCGCAAAAAAGCGGCCATTAAATATGATGACGTTGGGTAACGATTAAATGAAATATATTGTAGTAATTAATTTTAAACTCTTTTTTTTTTCGTTCTGTATAATGTTGTCTGGTGTACTACGTTCGCCTGCTTGCTTGCTTGCTGCTGCGTTCATGTTGTTGAAAACGAGTTAAATTATCAAATCCATTAACTCGCCGAGCATACTTATTTAGTACTTACATGTTAAAAAGAAGCTACTCTAGAGGGTAATAATCTTTTTTATAAGCGAACGAGCTGTGTAAATATAATATTATTATATTTAATTATTATGTGTATTTGGATACTGATTGTACGGTTGAGTTCAAATAAATGTTCAACATAATTTTATTACTTTTAGAGAGAAAAATTTTAACGTTATCTTTCTACATAACTATGTGTTACAGTTCAACAAATTGTCTAATATAATTTTTCTTACTGTCGCAATAAAAATCAAAGATTTGAGCGCACTTTAAAATTTTTAGAATTCTACAAGATTGTAATAATAGTATAACTATAATAATAACTGAAGGCCCAAGGTGTTATATGACATTTTTATTATAAAATTTTACAGTAGATACGTTTCAAAGTTTTTATTTACGTTGTATACTTTGTATGCAATACTTTCTGGAAACTATTTATTGTAATAAAACCAAATTTTAATACCGGATACCGCGCGTACTCTTTCTCAACCTCGTATATCAAAAACTGCATGTTTTAGGACACACAAAAAACATTAAATATGTATTGTATTTATATATATATATATATATATATATATATATATATATATATATATATATATATATATATATATATATATATACTTATATTTATATGTGTAGGTAGCCAACATCAAAGGGTGTAATTAGCATAAATCTTAAGTTCATAATGATGTAAACACAGATTTAAACACGTTTTATTTGTGTCTCCAAAAATTGGGACTTTTCAGATACGAGGTTGAGAAAGAGTACGCGCGATACTTTAGCATATGATACGTGGGGTGCGCCAAAAGTTCTCGGCCTAATATGATTAAACTTATTTAAAGGTGACGTAATTTATACTCACAGAAAGTATTAAGTCTCTAGTAATCATAAACGCAGTGGACGAGTTTACATGTGTTTTATTTATTCTGTTGTAAAAGTGTAAACTCAATATGTCGACCGTTTCAAAAATTGAATATCGTGTAGTCATAAAATTTCTGACAAAAGATAGACAAACTCCAGAAGAAATTAAGGACAGATTGAATGGTGTATACGGTAAAGCCGTGCCAAAGGTTTCGTTTGCGGTACGAATTCCTCAACGACGATGATCATTCTGGACGTCCGGCAGATTCGATCACTTCCGAAAACATCGCTCTTGTAGAATCGCTACAAAGAATTTGCTTATTATTATAAAGGCATAGAGATGCTTATCCCACCTTATAATAAGTGTATTGAAATAGAGGGAGACTATATAGAAAAATAAATTCTTTTCACTGTTCTCTCTGTGTTTTTTAATACTCAGGCCTAGAACTTATGGCGCACCCTACGTATTTCTAAATTTTACAAAATATGATTTTTTTTTAAAAATGTGACATTGTATCTTCATCCATGTTGGGTTGGGTTCTACTACATTCATTTTCCAGACTTTTACCTAATACAGGCGCCATCCATTTTACTTTTAGCGAATTTTCGAATGGAAATGGTCGGAACGTGGTTTTTTTGGAAATTTTCGTGAAAAATTAGTTTTTTGCCAAAATTTCCCCTTATTTAAAAATTTTGCGACATTTTTTTACACCATTGAAACGAGGAGAAAAAATTACATTTAAATTATAGTTCTATGTCAACTAGTTTCCGAAAAAAACTAAATGTAAACGGAAATTCGCTATGTTATGTTGGATGCTGCGACAGGGGTATTTTTTATCTACGAGATTATCAGCTTACAAAATTTACCCACTTTTTATGTCAACAAAATGTGCCCGTTTTCAATTTTTTTCGAAAGCTAGTTTATCTAGGATGTAATAATGATTCAAGAATCTGTTTTTAGCGAATTTTCAAATTGAAAATTGAACTATTTCAACTACTGTCATGATGAGACTAGAGTCCGGAGCTATGATAGAAATTGGTTTTGAGGTCCCCAAAAGTCGAAAATGACATTCAGGAGCATCCTATTTTTACGAAATTTGGTGAAAGTCCAAAAATCTTGGATGAGTTTTTCAGCCAGATACAGTGAGTGCCAGAATCCTTAAAAAAATGTGCTTACAAAAATTTTTACAAAGTTTAAATGTTTTTCAAATTTTTTTTACATCATGATAAAGAATGGAAAAATCACATAAGATACGTTTTGAACCATTATCCTAGTTAAGTGGATTTTTGAGAAAAAATAATTTTTGTGATCAGACATTATGCAGGATATTGCGACAGGGATATATATACTATTTTGCGTTCTTTACGGTGGTAGTATAATAAAAATATCGAAAATTTTTGTATTTTAACGAAAATCTCCTTTTTTGCTGAAAAATATCTATAATATCAAGTATGCTCTATATCTTACTGGAAAATTTATAAAAGAGTTTGAAGTTTTTCTGACTTAATTTTGCAAATATTGCAAAGACTCATCTTGTTCGTGATAAATGAATTATAACACAAGTTGTAATCTTGCTAAGTAAATTTTGAATATCACTGTGAATATAAATTTATACCTTTTATACAGTGGCGAAAGAATTATTGTATATAATAAAATATGTACACTTAATATGTGTAATTGATGCATGCAAAAATTATATCTGTCACTATTTTGTTTCATAGCATTTAAATATTGTTTGACAAGAGAGAAAAGAATTGTACAAATAAATTGTTTTAAAATATTTATCTTCGCTGATATAAATACACTAGTGTACAGAAAAATTAAAACAGCGTTTGTAGCAGAAATTGTAATTTTCAGTTGCCAATAGTCGATTTAATTGTATGTATATAAACGACAAAGATTCAAATTTTTTACCTTAATGACGTTTTCATGTACTTTAAAATAGAATTAATGTTCATAAAAATCGCAATTTAAGTGACAAAAACACCCCAAGTTAAACTAATCGTAAGTTTTCGATTCCTTTCTTTATTACGCCTTGCATATACCAGGGTGGCGATCGATCTGGAAAACCCGGAAAACCAGGAAATTTCAAATTTCTGGAAAAGTCAGGGAATTTCAGTCGTAGTTAGGAATTTTTACAGTTTTCGCCCCGCCGAGAGCGTCGATTGATAGTTTTTTTTTTTTTTTTTTTTTTTTGCTGTATTTTTGCCACTAACGAGCAAGAAAAGAGGTCGTCAAAAAACTTTATTTTTAGAAATTACTTTATTTTTAAACAATATTTTTTTCGGAGTAGGTCCTGGAATTTTATTCAGAGTCAGGGAGAAGTCAGGGAAAAGTCAGGGAATTATGAAATTGGATTTCAATCGCCACCCTGATATACCTATTTCTAATGAGAAAATTTTTTTTTCACAATTTAAAATCAAAAAGAAAAAAATGTCACTTTTTTTTATAAACAAATTGTTATAAACAATATTTATAGTAATAATTTATGCAAAATTTTAGTTATATGCAAAGGCCAATATCTTAAAGAATATCTGTACAAAATTTCAAGTTAATACCTTAATAACTTTTTAAGTTATGTTCCACGGCGCGGAAAAAAACCTGTTTGGAGAAAAACGCTATTAAAAAGTTTTCGTTCTTGAAAAGTAGAGTTAAAAGCAGTTTATCGTTATCTGAGATAATCTTTCTGTTGGGATTAAGACATTAGAAATATATTCCTTAAGGTTCAAATGAACTTTTAAAGCAAAACAAAAAATAAAAAATTTGATAGTTGTACAAGACCCTCCCCCTTAAGTAAGATTTTTAAGGGAAGGGAACATGATATTAATTTCTTACTATTTCTTATGAAGAAGGCGAGGGAATAAAAGTCTTTCTTACATGAGAATTATTTACAAATCTTATAACTAAGTCTATTATTAATAAAATCAAACATTAAAAAATCTTACGTTAGATATAGTAAAGAGGGGAGGTGAGGAAAGGAGGACGATTCCCTAGAAGAAAAAACTTGATGACGTCATCACGTTTACTAAAATTTTTAACGAATTGAAAAGAATATTTCTGAGCAAATTTTTCCATTTGAAAACAACAAAAATAAATATTACTCTTATACACGTAGAATCTAATCTAATCCAAACCACTTTTGCTTGTTTGTGTTGCAATTTTTTTACCCATTACTGTACGTAATGTATGTATTTTATTGCAAGTAAATAAAAACATGATATAAAAACTGATAAATATAAATTTTATAATCAATCCATACATACGTTGGTTGATTGTGGCCATAACCGCGTCTGCGAACACATGACTTGTATTTCTGATTGCTACTTACATAGATACTTAACTACCTTTGCTACCTATCTGTATATGTATGTGTTTTCGCTAATCCAACAGAACGACAGACATGCTGTTTTATACTTTATTCTAAATGTATATTTACACCATATTATGTTCTGGTAAGTACTAACTGGTCGACATGGTCGTTTGTTGTTGGCAAATGTAAATAAATCTTGTATTTACAGAGACATTGAACCGGTTAATGGTTCTCGTGATAAATATTTTACAAATTAAATATTGGATTTTTTTATTATGTTTGGGAAGATATTTTGGTTCAACGACTTCTTTTCACTAACAAAAAAGTAGGGTATTCTTTAAATATTCTGAATACCTATAAGAAAATGCTGTTATTATAGCCCTTTTTCTTTTTTACTGCCTATTCACTTTAAGCTACTAGAAACATAATATTCTTTTTTGCACGATTGTGTATTTTCATTCATTTACCGATGCTGTTGACAATGCCGGTAAGGTACATTTCCCGAACGTTTGTTTATATCCATGGAAACCAAAAAATAACAACGCGGTATATAAAACGGGTGCCCAGTAAATGAATAGGAGTATGGTAAGTGAAATTAGCTCAGAAATGATTGTAGTTATTTATTTATATTATAATTAAAAGTACAGTTTGAACAATTAGGAAAATTAATCGATTAATATGAAAATTTTCACTAGTTTGTAGATTATTATTATTATTGTTGCCATTAGTCTTCATATTTTATTGACATTTCAAAAGATTGTTCGATCATTAAAATTTTCTGTGGTTTTCATAATCTTCCTTCCATTTTACGAGAATAAATTTACAGCCAAAATTAAAATGCTTCATCAACATCATTATTCTCACTAATATTATAGTTTAACAAACTATTTTCCTCAATTTTTTAATAGAAAATTCAAAAAAAATACTCACGCCAATGAAATATTGACACTTAATTTGTTATTTACAAATATAGTTGTTAATTGTCACTACAAAGATTCGTATTAGTTGCTATAAATATTTATAATATTTATTCATGGCATTCTATCTCATAACATAGAAATATAAATTTCACCTACACATATATTACCCGAATTTTATTTTTTATTTAATATATTTTTATTTTTTAATTATTTTAAATCGATCGTGCAAAAAATATTTTGCAATACACGATGCGTTAAGATCCTTTACTGATCTCGAAAATTGCAAAAACTCGATCCTGCGGGTCTCGTTTCTCGATCAATTTCTCGATCAGTAAAAACAACTTAACGAACTTATATTGCAAAATACTATTTTATCACTTCTTGTTAGTGTCTCTGAACTGATATTGAATGAACAAGTTTTTTATGCTCACGAAGTTCTTCAAATTAGGGATGTTATGGATGTCCGTAACCGTAACTAAAACTACCGGATATCCGAAAGAAAGAAATCCGAAATCGACACCGTATCCGAAATAAAAGTTTCGGATATATTTCCGATTAAATTGAAGAAAATTTTTGCTGTATAATTTTCTTCGTTGATTCATGTTTGGTGTTCACCCGTTTTGGTGTAATTTTCCCCTCTATCTTAAGAAAAAAAATTTACTAAAACAATTATCCATAACCGTAAACGTATCTGAAATTACTACATATTCGCAACCGAAACCGAAAAAATGTCTTTAAATATCCCTAATATCTCTATTTCTGATATTCAAAAAGTCTTAAATCTTTAAGTTAAAGACCGGGTCAACAGTTTCGGGTAGTGTAAAAATTATGAGTTCATGTTTAAATGCACGTTCAAATATAATATTCACAATATAAATAAACAGATACCCTCACTGCAGGTGGCCAGGATCTTTTCTTTCCAAATATATAATTTGATTTGATTTTTGAGTTCTATACGGAGTTAATTTTTTATCTAAATCTTTATGGGAAATATAAATATTATGTGTAGGTAAATATTATTAAATGTTATTCTTAAATGATTATAAAATAAAGAAAAAAATAATTAAATGGTATATTTCTATATAATATTTATAATTTTCATTTAATATACATATTTTAAAATATACCTACTTAGATAATATTTTTACACATAATATCTATATTTTCAATAAAGATACAATTAGCTCCGTATAGAATTCAAACATCAAATCAAATTATATATTGGAAAGAAAAGATCCTGGCCACCTGCAGTGAGGGTATCTATTTACTATGTTGTGTATATTACACTAGAACGTGTATTTGAACATGGACCCATAATTTTTACACTACCCACAATTTCAAATAGAGTGTGTTAGTTTTTTATACAATCTGGATTGAACTATACCTTCTATAGCTATTTATGATATTTTTGAATATATTTTGTTTGTGCGATTTTTTTTTTATGCGATCCCTATCCACCGCACAAAAAAAGGATCAACCATAATTTTTACACTACCCACAATTTCAAATAGAGTGTGTTAGTGCTACTTGGGCGTTTTGCCATTATAGATTATGACCATCAACGTGTTAAATACTGGTAATGTTCACCTTCAACAAAATGTAATATTGAAAGATTTAGGGAGCATTCTTAAAGCTGAAAGACATCCGTACGAAATCGTAATATACACTTACTGTATAGATGTCGCGTCCACAGGAGTAACTTTTCTATTCCTTTCTGTGTACTCTCAATTCCGAAAAGAACTATTTAAATATCGCCCAATTTATCAGTTTTAATCCTATTCGCGACGGAATCTAATTTGTATTCTAATTTCCGAAATACAGTTACGTTATCTTTAATGCCACTCCCGTCGATCGTAAATAACCGACCCAATGCCCGTCTGGTCTCAAGACATCTCTTTCATTCTTATTAAACTTATTAACAGTACAGTTCAATAAAAACCATAAAAAATCGTCCATTTTTTCTCGTTTGAAAATAATTAAATTTTCAATACATGTAAATACACATACATAATTTAATTAGTTTCACTATATTAAATTTAATAGTAGAAACCAACTATAACCTTAAGTGGCGGTTATTACTTATTTATAACTTCAATAACTTGTTTCGTTACAACTGTTTTAACACTTAAACAAGAATAATATTGCCACTGTGATAAATATAAAACAAAACGTAAGTCCATTTTACAAACGTTGATTAAAAATTAAAATTAAACACGAAATTTGCAGTAATCCGTGAAATATTTTAAAGAATCGTTTCTGTAGTTGCACAATATTTTTCATATAAAAATAAATAACAATCATTAAAGGAAAGTGTATTTTAGTGATGAGCAAATGCAAGACCAAGACCAAGACTTGACAGTCTTGGTCTTGGTCTTGGTCTTGCAAAATGCAGTCTTGGTATTGGTCTTGGTCTTGTTCTTGCATTAAGAATCTTGGTCTTGGTCTTGCTAGAGCAGTGTGAGTCTTGGTCTTGCAAAATGCAGTCTTGGTCTTGGTCTTGGTATTGCTAAAGAACTTTGCACTTTCTTGCATTTTTTTTTTATTAGCGAATTTTTTCCTTCTAAAATCAGAATTTTCTCTCTTTACGGTATTAATTATACTTTAAAACTATTTAAATAATTTAGCAAGAGTCTTGCTTTTTTCTTGCTATTGTCTTGGTCTTGCTCACTTAAGTCTTGGTATTGGTCTTGCATCCATACTTATAGTCTTGGTCTTGGTCTTGCTCTTGATATACATAGTCTTGGTCTTGCATTTTTTGCAAGACCAAGACTAATTTTGCTCATCACGAGTGTATTTGCATTTATATTATTGAACTGAACATTGGCGAATCTCAATCAGTTGGTTTCGAGGAATAACATCATTTTCAAAAATTGAGAAAACCAAGCCCAAAAAGGTCATAAAAATATAAAATAAAAAAATATATTAAACAATTTTATTTGTAAATCACGTTTTAGAAATTCTGAGAAGAATTATACATTGTTTTTTCGCTTCTTAAAATCGCTTCTTATAAACTGTTTATATTTTAAATAGATGGTCATTGTGCATCTGATCACCAAAGGCACTATTATTCATGTTCCGGTTTGGTGTTAATAAAAAAATATGTACACATAACACATTCACTCAATTCATACATAAATAATAATTATGATTAAACAAGAAAATTAGATCAACATTACTAATTATTATGCTGGAATGGTTGTTAATATTAAAAAAAAAATTATTTCAAACACGAACAACTCAAAACGCGACCAACATTAACCAAACCAATGTATCCACTGAACTTCAGTTTGTAACATTTTTTTATACTATGAAAAACAATTCATTGGAATTTATGTTAATATATGTACATAAATGTTAAATCGATTGCCTATGTGTTGTCCCTCATGAATAACTTGTTCGGTGTAATTTTGTTTCGTAAACTTTTGTACAGTGAATTTAGTGACCAATACTGAAGAAATGATTCCACTGAACTTCAACTGAAATATTTTCTTTATATTATGAAAAACAGCTTATTATAATTTATGTTAACGTACATACAGGGTTACTGAATCAATTGCCTATATTTTGCCATTTATGTACCGCGAGTATAATAGCCTCAAAATAAAAATGTACAAATGCACAAAAAATGAGTTTTTTACAATACGGTTTGCATATAACATGGTACATTCGAATCGTGTTATAAGAGGATTGACTGTATAAATATCGTACATATTCTCTATAACAGCGTAAATGACTATACTTGTGGAATCGTATGTGCAGTTTAACCAGCAATGTGGGGGATATAGATATTAAATACGTAGAAAATGTGTCATATAGTGTCATAAAAAAATGAAAGAAATAAAATATTTTTTTCAAAAAAGAAACAAAAAAAAAAATTCTGTACAAGTTATTCTTTTTTAGTGGACTTTTTCGGATTTAAAACAGTGGCGCAACAACGAGAATCAATACGTGGAAGCCTTATAAATTGGGTTTGGTTTTTCAGAAATGAATGGTGCGTTTTTTAAACCGAATGATATTCCGATAATGTCGTAATATTCCATCAGTTTCCTAAGGGACATATAGTTATAGCGGGCAAAATGACGACATTTTCTCGATTTTTTTCAAGAGCAAAATAAATATTTAAAAACTGTTTACTCGATTGTTACATATTTTGAGATACTTGTTACATTTTTTTCATATAAAAATATTTAAAAATACCCGAACGACAGCTGTATCCCAGGAACACCTTTTTTGCGCATCACTTCGAGTGGACATGATAACTCGAGAGCGGTTCATCCGAACTCAGAATTTCAAAAACATTTCGTTAGTATATTTTTGTTTAATCGCTGACCGAAGGATTTGCTAAAATTATTTTTTTTTTTTAAATGACTATTTTATCAGGAAGTTTACTTTTTTAAGGTGTTAAATGTTCAATATTTTTGCTTTAAAGAAAATGAAAATCCTTCCGTCAGCGACTAGCTATTATTATAATAAATAAGTAATATAAATTTGGTATTGATCGTATTGATAGTGTTTTAGTAATCATGTCCACCGCAAAAAGGTACTTTCAAAAAAATACGATTCTGAGATAACCGTGTTTAAAGTTACAAGTTTGTTTCTTTCATATTCGATGTCGAACGTTCAAAGGCCATTCATTTCGAACAATACAACAGAGCGGCGAAAGTCGACGTACTTACTGCTTATATTCTATTATACCAAGCGGCAACTGCACAATTATAAATAACTATAACTTCAGATCTAATGTTCCGATCGTTACGAAATTTGGTGAGAGTATTTTTGAGATAATATTCTTAAAGAATATGCAATAATAAAGTACATAATAAACTTTTCCGACCATCACAGCTGTGTATATTGTATAACCCCTTAATATCACAAAAAAATATCGTTTCGTTTTGAATTGGTAAAATAAAAAACATTATTTTTGAAATAAAATTTTGTAAGTGGTAAGTAAACATTTCTTAGCAGTAAGAACATTTTTACATGTAATTTACTGGAAATAAATCTGTCATCAATTACAATGGAGCGTGGTAAAATGTAATAACTACGGTTTTATCGCGCTCCACCATTTCAATTCTTCCTTTTTTAGCGAATTTCTATTCTGGAAATTCAGCTATTACAGCAACTCTTATGGTAAGACCTAAGTCCGGGACTATGGTAGAAATTTGTTTTGGGGCCCCTAGAACCCGAAAAACTACATATATATATATATATATATATATATATATATATATATATATATATATATATATATATATATATATATATATATATATGTATATGTATATATTTATGTGTGTACACGATAACTCTCGGACGAAACGTTTAATGCTTATGAAATTTGGTATGCGTGCTGGAATCCGGACTGGCTCGGCTAAGTTCGTTAGCCAGACACGTCGGATGCCTAGAAGTAGGTTTTTTAGCTAAAATTCAAAAAATTTTTTAATTTTTTTTGACACCATCGAAAAGGGCGTAAAAAATTGCATAAGATAAGCTTTTAAAACATTGTACCAAGTGAACTTTAAGAAAAATTAAGAATTTTTTTACAGTAAATGTTTTATCGTTTTAGCAATTCTTTTCTAGATAAAACAAGTGCTAGTTAGTTATTCAATATGTATGTATGTGTTATAATAACAATAGCTCTGTCTCATCTTTTTAAATTAAAATTAATCGGTTTTTTTAAGAGTACGTTATGGAAAGGAAATTTTTGTATGTTGTCCTCCTTTAGAGAGAAAATATAATTTATATATATTTGCATATCAACATATGTAATAATATGTTGTTAAATGGATATATGCTACACTATAGGAGATTCGTTAGGGTCCTGACTACCCAAAAGCGTCAAAAATTAACTACTGAACAGCCATTCTTTTGAAACATATCCTTTGCAATTCGCTCCCGCGGTCAGATTTTAATCTTATCTTGAAAAAGGTTAGTTCGCTCCCGACTTGTTATCTACTGACAGGTAAAATTAATTACTTAAAAATATTCAAACTGATACATAACAGCCATTCTTTAGTTGCGGACATGACATTCTCACGCACATTTACACGCCTTCTCATAATAAAAAAAAATATAAGTTATTATTTTCTTATAAATTTTCAACACTAAGCAGATAACCAAATGTGTACACAATATTTGTACTGAATATAAAATAACTAACATTATTAGTTTTAATACTAGAAATATGTTACAGACGCGACAAAAAGGTACTTTTTGTCACGTCCGTAACACAAACTCTATTAGCTCTAGCATTAAAACTAATAATGTTATGTATTTTATATTCAGTACAAATATTATGTACACATTTGTCTATCTGCTTAGTATTGAAAATTTATAAGAAATCAATAACTTCTATTTTTTTCTTATGAGAAGGGGTGAAAAGTGCGAGAAAATGTCATGTCCGTAACAAAAGAATGGCTGTGAACTGATTTTGAAAATTGTTTTACTGTTAGAAAGCTAAACTATGTTAAATAGTTACAGGTCTTAGATGAGATCCGCCAGTGCCCAATATTTGGAAATTCGCTATGTTATGCAGATGCTGCGACAGGGGTATTTTTTTTTCTCCTCCAAATGTAATAACACAAATTATCATCTGTTGGCTTGATGCTTAATGCTTGATACTGGCGTACGTACGTCTTGGCATCGCTCCGGCCAGAGTGTGAGCGTGAACGTACAAAACATTTATTTACTTTACAATTGTTGTGTGTGGGAAAATTTATCGCTTTCGAAAATGTTGAAACGTCGCCAACAATAACAACAATGATGTGACAATGAATCGACGAAAGGCGACCGAACACAATTAGATGTCTTTTTGTTCTGCTCAATTGCCATTTAACCCGTTGGCGACGTTAGAGAACATAAATTATTATATCCCATAAAATTAATTATTAGCGAATTTCCAGAATGGAATGCAGCTATTACATCCACTGCTATGACGCGACTTGAGCCCGGGACTATGGCAGAAATTTGTTTTGAGGTCCCTAGAAACCGAAAATAATATTCACTAAAATTTATATGTATATATATTATATATATATATATATATATATATATATATATATATATATATATATATATATATATATATATATAAATTTTAGTGAATATTATTTTCGGTTTCTATATATATATATATATATATATATATATATATATATATATATATATATACAGTTACTCACGAAAGTCTACGTACACCTGTGTAAATCGTTAGTAAATTTTGAAATATTTAAAGCTAATTTATTTCAAAGCGTTGCAGAACTACAGCTCAATGCAGATTGGATTGGGTAGATTTTAACCATATAGAACATTTATGGGGTGGACTAAAATGGGGACTGAAAAAAAGAAATATTTATAATCGTAAACTAGTGAGAAAAGTGATAAAATTGAAGAATGGTTTGCAATGTCAAATTCAGACTGAAAAATTAGTTAAATCTATGTCTCGTAGATTAGAAGCCGTCATAAAAGCAAACGGTGGTCTTATCAAATATTAATCAAGTTGTTACTAATATTCACTAATAAAGATATGAAGTGCACTTAAATTTTTGTGTGTTTCTGTTCCTTTGTTGTAGATCATATAACAAAACTGATCTTTTTGTTATAAAATTTGCATTTATCGACATTTTCGCTCTGTTTCTTTTAAATAAATTGATTAAAGTTTGTAAAATATATCGCAATAAATTTTTTATTCGACAACTAATGTTTCACTCGAATATACGTAGACTTTCGTGAGTAACTGTATATATGTCCGCGCGATAGCTCTCGAACGAAGTATCCAATTTTTACGAAACTTGGTAATAACATTGGAAATCCCAAACCCTTGAATGAGTTCGTCAGCCAGACACGTCGGATGCCAGGAACATGGATTTTGTTCTTGCAAAAAATTAGTTTTTTGCCAAAATTTCCACTTATTCAAAAATTTTTGCGAATTTTTTTTACACCATTTAAAAGAGGAGAAAAAAATACATAAAAAAGGTCTTTAAACTATTCTTCTATGTCAACTGGTTTCCGAGAAAAACTAATTTTTATAAACGGAAATTCGCTATGTTATGCAAAATGCTGCGACAGGGGTATTTATATTTATTCAAGAGATGGTATCGTAACTACATTTTTAACAAATGCACGAACAAGCGGCAACTGCTACCAATTCATCGCTTCCACACCGCACTCTTTCATACCCTCGGTCCCTTTAGCATTCCGTTCGCGTAGTAGTATATTTGTGTACATGTACATCGATCATCAGACTAGTAACAAAACACATTTGAACAGGCAGGGAAAGGGAGGTGGGGAGCAAAAAAATGGTGAAGACTTGAAATATTGGTTTGGGGCTTTGCATGTTACACGAATGAAATCGTTGACGATTTTTGTATTTGTTCGAGAGTGAAGGGAGTAGGTTTGAGAAAAAAATGTATACACTCAAATATCAGTTTCAAAGGTTATTCATAGGTGTCAGTGATGTTAAATAATTTTTTTTGCTGTTAGACTTTTTCTGGGTAGTTTCACTGTGTAAAATGTAATGCCGTAAAATTGGAGGAATCAGATTATTTTTGACATTTTTCGCATTCGAATTTTATGCACTTACTTACGTATTAGATAATATCGAACCGATTAATTTTAGTTCCGATAACTTGTTCTTTGTTGTTATCATTTTAAAATTGCATTTTCTTTTTCCATTTAATTGCAAAATTTTAAAATATGGTCAATTTCTGTTCACCCCTCGGTCAGATTCGAGTTTTAATAACAAATTTGTAACAAGATTGCAAAATTTATCTACTATATAGTATCATTATTTCATAAACTAACATAATTATGCCATAATGTGATAAATTACCAGATAAAGAGAGCCAGATTTTTACACTGTTGGATTACTAATTTTTAAAATTTAATTTTTCTTTTATAATCTAACCAGTTTTAACAGTAATTTAGATAGCTTAAAATCGCACAAAAAAGCTATAAAAGTTATAGTTCAATCCAGATTGTATAAAAAAACTTTTTTATGCGGTTAGTCGGGACCGCATAAAAAAAGTTTCATGAAAAAAACATCAGTCAAAACGCTTAAAACTTAGAAATTTCCTTAGAAGTTTCTTCTACAAACAATATAAAGCATTAATTTACACGTAGAAACATTTTATTTCAATTTTATAATATTATGAAAATTTTGAAAAATACATCTGTAACAAAATTAAATGATTCAATAACTTATGTTCTTATGCAATAAAGCTGTTAAAAAGTATTTTTATCAAAGAAAGTTATTATAGTAATTGTTTAAGTTTCTTACTGTCTCGTGATTTTGATTCACATTATGCATTTTAACATTATGCATTTTAATTTATGCATTAACCATTTTCAAACGATAAACTGCTAACCACAATAATCACAGGAACTTATCGATTTTCTTCGATTTGGCCTACGTTTTCTATACATTGCGTTTTGTGATACCCATAGAGTGAAGCGATAATTTTTGAAATAACTTAAATTTAAAAGTAAAAGTGTTAAAATATCCACGCAAAAACAACATCAATGATTTGTTTATTTACGTAAAGAATCAAATCATTCGCACCCCATTAAAATTTTTATTACAAATTACCAAAACAACTGTATACATAATTTGTACGAAAGTTAACGGCTTGTCCAACCAATTGTTCTGTTTTTATAAAAGAGGTCAAAATCGAAAAAAAAACTTAAATGTATTCCGCCACTGGTTGACTCACATATATATGAGTCGTCACAACAAGCTCTTTTTTTACGTAGAACAAAAAAAAAGACTAAAATAACAGATCGGTCTTTCCACATTTAACTACCCTACATAAAATATCAAAGTAGCATAGACTGGAATTTATTAATTCATTGTGTGTGTTGTCTGATTCTTTTAGGCCATCTCTTACTATTTTTACTACTCTAAGATCACTGAATGTATATTGTATATTATGGTCGCATGATGCATGCAATTCGCTTCTCATTCGCGTAGTCATCGTGGCAAAAAGCTATTAGCGTTATCATCGACCAGTGAATATCAAACAAATGTTTTCATATCTTTATGTTGTGGAAATTGTTAATTTGCATGCATGCACGCCCTCTTCATTTTACCCCGTCTTTCACCTCGTCATCCCGCACTTCCTATCACAGCCACCCCACCCGCTGTTGTTTTCAAGTAAATATTTCGTGTTTGAGTAAACATAATTTTTTTTTTGGCTGATGATTAATAATATATTATAATATTATTATGTACCTTTAGGCATATCTACACGGAGAGAAAATTCCTATAAAAATTACTGTGCTCATACTACAATCGACGTGTAACAGGCGAACATATTCAATTTGGTACGGTAAAATTATAAAAATTATAGTTATATTATTGTAATTTTTATAATTTTACCGTACAAAAATTGGATATGTTCGCCTGTTATACGTCGATTGTAGTTTGAGCACAGTAATTTTTATAGGAATTTTCTCTCCGTGTAGTTGGTTGCTATATAATATAAAGTTATTAACAAATATTAGTTTTTAGTTTCTTTTTTTTTATTTATTTATAATTAATAAAACATAAAATTTAGTATTTATGTTTTACTTAATTAAAATTCAAATTATTTCAACAAAATTCTAAACGCTTCCTTGAATAACATTATCAAAATTATCTTTAATTATCGTTAGAAGAAGCATTCTTTAAAAATTTTAGTGTCGGTTTACATCAATTAATGGTTTTTTATATACGTTTTCTGGTAAAATTCAGTAGTACTAAAATATTTGAGGAGCATTTTTCAAACCGAATGGCACTCTAAAAAAGTCATAATGGTTTTTTTTGGCTATTTTAAGACTACGTGTTCACTTAAGAGTAACTTGCAGAAGTATCCAGAGAGTTTGTAGTTGATTGCCCACTTGAAAGTACTCTTAACAACTTTCACTTCCCGGATAGATTTCTGATGGCAAACTCTCAAATAGTGCTTTCAAAACGTATTGAGTCATTACAGACGATAGTCGACATCAAATTTTGATTAAGATAGTTGTCTTTATTGTCAAAAAAGTCATCTCATAGAAATATTTACTGCATTTACTGTCTAAAAAGAAATCAGTTAAGAGCGAGATACGCTTGTACAGTTAGAGTTCGGAAAAGTTTTTTTATCGTAAGTGTGCGCGATATCAAGACGTAACATTATGTCAAATTTCAGATTCCTACGATACATACTATTCGAGAAAAACCTCTATGACAGACAGATACGAGAGTGGTTCCTCGGAAAAGCTTCTGTTTTCCTCTAAAGGTACGGAACCTTAGAAAAATTCTCTTGACTCTTCAAATTTTGCAATTTAGGTTGGACTATTTGTGTTCAATTTTGAAATTTTTGTACAATTTTAGAAAACAGTGTATTTTTTTGATCAGGATTTTTAAAATTTTCATATTTATTTTCCAAAAAAAATTATTATTTTTCAAAAATATTAAATTTTGTAGTTTCTTCTGTAGTCCGTTTCTTTCTATTTATTTTTTAATTAATTTAAATAATTAATTCCGATATTTTAATTTTTTAAAATATTCATTTTAACAGATTTATTAAATAAAAATTCACAGCTTGAGAGAACCACAAACTTGTCTACTCTCCAAGAACTTTCTCCAATAATGAGTCGTTTTTAATTGTGACTCTCGAGAGAAATTTTCGATAGTTTTTCTTTTACATGGACACTCAGCCTAAAAGAGTTTTACAGTGAATTTTAAATACTGAGGAACTTCCAGTAATTTCCACACCTATCACTTTTCTCTCCAAACAACCTTCTAAAACCAAAATAGAATTAATTACATGGTTCTGGCCGTGGGTTAAAGTGTTGCATTCAATCACAATATTAGATATTTATCAGAAAATTATCTGTTATTATATTAATAATTCCGTATCACATTAATCACTGCCCTACACTGTTGGTACACATATTTCATATATTATATGAGATATTGGTAGGTACATATTTATGGACTGATTACCCTATTATTACAGCTAACCATATGAACATTGATGACGGTTATTATCGATGAAAATCATTATGATATTATTACCTTAGAGCATACATACACATATATATGTAGGTATTATCGATATATATTATACAATCGTAATTACTCTTGAAATAATTATAATGTGGGTATTTCGTAATGAAACAATTATTGTAAAGGGTGAATTATATTTCTTCTACCGAATATTATATTGCCCAGTGACCACCTGTTACATTTTCGAATATACACTTTTGACTCGTTGTAACCAACAATAAAAAAGATTGAAATAGAATCATATATCTTACTCTTTTTAGAAGAAGAATTAAAGAAAAAGTAATCTTTTTAATTTAGTATTCATTATTTTACTAATTGGCACTATTTTTGTATTTGTAATGATAAGGGCCAGAAGATATTTTAAGTTTGTTAGATTTTATAGGCTCTGATAGTGAACGTTTAAGACTTCTTTAAATGAAATGGGTATATGTGATGTCGTCTAACAAGTAAAGGTCCCGAGGCCGGACCTATCGATTTTGATGAAACTTAAATATGTTGTAGAACACTAAAAACTAAGGGACACGTATTTTTTTTTATCTGCGGAAAAACGGTTTGAAGGGGTGAAATCGCCCTCCAAAAATTGGGGTAAAAATTTAATTTTTCAAATATCTCGAAAACAGTAAGAGATAGAGCAAAAGTTTAAATTGGCGATATTGCTCTTTTTTAAAGAGCTATCTATTGATATGCAATTTGTTCATATTACATCAACAGGGGTGGTTGGGGGTTAAAATTTGGGGGTTAATTTTGCAAAAAGGGAGTGAAAAAAAAACAATATAAAAATTTTGTTTACAGATTTCAAATCTACGTCAAAAAATCTAATTGACCTATTTTTGCTCAATGCCCTAATATTAAGTCTAGGGGTAGTTAACTAGAGGGTGACTATGTCGCATAGTCGTACAATTTGAGTATTTCAAGAAGTTCTTCTTCATGGAAAATAGCTTAAGACTATTAGAATAACGTAGAAATGAAATTCTCGAATTCAAAATTGAGTTTGAGCAAGATTGGAGAGGTGGTGAGTCACCCTCTTAAGTTACATACTAGTTTATATACACTAATTTTTGCTATTAACACACTGATAGTGGGTAAAATAATGTCACAATAAGTGGTTCTGAAGTTGGACTATTATATGTAAGGTCTTTATTTCAATCTTTTTTATTGTTGCTTACAAGTTACAACAATTCAAAAGCCTACTATAAGGGGTGAAGATACAGTGATCGTTTTAAAAACTGTATGAATTTCTGAAATTAATTCTAATAAAAATGACAATATTGCTATTTAATAGATTTTTAACTATTTACTTATATCGAAACTAGTTGGCTCGGCAAATGTTGTTTTGCCCTTTCCAATAGGTGACGCGATCGTTTCGAGAAAGAGTTCCGAGGAAAACGAGTATAAATTTTGACGACGGATTTTTTGCATGAAATTTAAATTTTCATTTTTTACAGCTTCGTGCAATAAATCTTCGTTTTCTTTGCGATAAAAAACTTATTTACAAGATGCTCGCTTTTTTCGTCGCTCATTTCAATCTTTCCTAACATATTTTTGTGATAGTATATTGCTTACCAAGGATCGTAAGCGTTATTTTTGTGACCTCGAATGCAGAACCCAAGGCTAAAAGCCGAGTATTGGTAAATTATTTTTCCAGCGAAAAAAAATAAAAAATAAATCGGAAAAAAAATTAATAAAGATGAAAAGTCAAAAGGTCGTATCTTATTTTTAGTGATTTTTTAGGAGAGCAGAAAAACAAGAACTACTGTTACATTTTGTTTTATAAATTTGAACTGAAGGTATCAATGTATTTACATACTAATATTCTTCAAGTACCTACATTCGTTTATGATTCTCAAAACAAAATGTAACAGTAGTTTTTGCTTTTCTGCTCTCCTGAAAAATCACTAAAAATGAGATACGACCTTATGCCTGGAAGGCGACGATAGGTGTCTATAAACAATTATTTTCATACAAAAACCTATTTATTAATTGACGATAAGCTGTTACATGGTTAGGAAGGTAAGTACCTAAGTTTTTTTGTAATTATTATAATTATAATAATCAGAAAACAAAGCGGTAGATGTTGATAAGCGTCAAGTTTCTTGCTCTGTAGATGCGAACTTACGAACCATGGTGTGGAAAAAAGTACATATTTCAGTTGAATATTCGTTACTCTGTATGAATTTTTTTACCACAAATTTTAAAGGTGTAAACTATTTATTAAAATAAAAACAAATTGTTTGTTTTTTTGAAAATTTCATTGTATCCTGATCCCTTAAACTTATAAATTTTTTTTTCGTAAATATCTTTTTTAACAAGTGTCTATTAAAATAATTTGTTTTTATTTGCAATATCAATAACGAACACAGCCAATACAAAGCGGAATATTTTATTTTTTGTGAAAGGATAATGAAATAAAATATAATAAAAATCATAAAATAGGATAATATCCACTCCTTTGGTATATAAAACAATAGTGTTTAATATAAAACAGCAAAATATTTAGCTTTTTTATTGATTCAGAAATAAAAAAGCCTTTTTTTCCAGAAAAAGTAAATGGTGTATTTTTCAAACCAAAAGGTATTCGCATAAAGTCGTAATTATCTCTTTTGCACCAAACACTTTAATTGTGCCTGATTGAATGAGGTCTCACTGTACACGGTTGCCAAGTTTATAATTTATTTACGTAATTTTATTAATAAATTTTGTTTTTATTTTTTCAGTATTATGAAATGTCCTATGGGCTTAACGTGGAAATGCATAAACAGGTATGTATCTCTCTGGCTCCACACTGTTTATATTACTCCTATTAACTATATCTAGCTGTTTTTTAGTTAGTTTTTAATTTTATTTATAGATGTCAACACAGTGCATACCCCCGCCACTTACCCCCTCGAACATTATTCACAGTGTTATTTAATGTTTGTTTTTAACTTAATTATATAAATTTCAAAAAACAAAAAAAAAAACAAAAATTAAAAAACAAAATGTATTTATACGTGCTACAGACCGGTAGAATTGGAGTTATACTGTTTTTGTGTTATTTTATAGTCAACACTCAAAAAGTAGGCCTTTCAGTTTTCGTCATAATGTCACTTTGTTCAATGATGAATCTCTCAGTTACGAGTTCAGGGAATCAGATAAATGTTGTGTGTTGTTGTGTTAAAAAGTGTTTTCAGTCGAAAGACTAAATTGAAGAATAATAAAGTAAACCAAAAATAGTAATTCGAAATACCTATATCATGTAAAAAGTTACCAGATTCCAATGGTGCAAATTGCAAGAAATTTTAGAAATGTATTCTATAGATAGAATTTATGTTATTGATGGACGTGTGAAGCTAATAACAAAAATGTGGAAAACGAGAATAAACCATTTTCAAACCGAATTGAAGATTAAATACTGTCAGGTTAAAACCAGAATCAATAACCAAAATTGTCTATTTATCATAAAATAATAATTTATGTCAGAAGGTTGACTTTGAAATATAACACTTAAATACAAAATATATTTAATATCAATCAGATTAGAGATGTGCCAAACTCGTGAATTCACGCGTGACCCATCGTGATTGTGAACAATTTTTTATGATCGTGCGTGAGTGGGCGTGATCGTGACATTTAATTTCTTGCCGTGAATATTTCGTGAGTCACGAAAAGTTAAAGACCATGAATAAAAAAATTTGAAAAAGAATTTTTTCAGTTTTAGAGAATATTAGCTAAACCCAATTTGATTTTTTAACTACAAAAAAAAAAAGTTTATATTAGGTACTTTTTATGAGTAGGTACAAGTAGGTAGAAATCCAATCACCCTTTGTACTAACAAATTCCAGTTTTTTACCGAGATACTTGGAGTGTATACAAAATGATTTACAATTTAGAAATGTCCAACTTTTTTAATTTTAAAATTTATTCTGATTTATTTTATTTCCCACAAATTTGTTGAATTTTTATAGTCTGAAAAGTACAAAGATTAATTGGTAAGTAATAATAATGAGTGTAAAGTTACTTTTATTTAATTTTTGGTGAATAGAAACAATAATTTCATCATAATAATGCTATAGAAATTTTCATTTCAAAAACACAATTTGTATCATTGTAGTCTGCGAAATTTTTAAACTCCACGTCAGCAATCATTTTTACAATACTTAGGATAAATTTTTCATGGTTCTTGACCTAAAAGATCTATATCTACTTATACAACAATAATCTAAGACCACAAAACTGATTTTTCATATTTACAAACCAAATTTTTTTTATTAAATATTACACTTCTTCAGGTGTTAGTTACTTCGGACCATTTTTCAAAATTCGAACTATACAAATTTTACCATTTTGTTGATTTAACAGTGCCATGGACACATATATACACATGCACATAGACATATTATTTCCATACACGGCATAGATGTTAATTTTATTAAAAAAACTAAATGTTAAAAATAAACATGGATGATTTTTACTCTACTGAATACATGTATATTCGTTGAATCTACGGTTTTTTTTTTGTGTTTTTATTAGTTTAGTGAGCTTTTTATTTTAATTCTATTATTTTTTTTCTGTGCACCCTCAACCCTCATTGGCGTCATTACACCCCAACGGGTTCTGTTATTAAATATTTCAATTAATCCATTAAATCATATTTTTTCGGATATGTTTATAATAATATATAGATAATATGTATATTGGATATTGGATATTTTTATTATATTTAATCGGTTATTAATTTAGTTTTTTTTTTTTGGAAAAAATATTATTTTGATATTTATGGATATTTATGAATTTTTATTAATTTTGCAATTTGATTAATAAATAATTTTTCATTAGTTTTTGTCGGTTTTTTAAATTTAAAATTTATTGTATTTATGAGTTGTATTAAAAAATTATTTTTTTTTAAAAATAGTAAAACCTCTTCTGAATCGTTTTATTTCATGGTATTTACACGTTGAAATACAATTAAATTCAATTTCACGTCTTAGATGTCGCTGCTCTCTAAAACGCACCGAAAACCAACACTTAATTGAAAAAATACAATCTGTCACACAAGAGAGTCGTCTCCATATTTAAAAGAAAAATTATTAATTCTCAGAAATGAATAAATGGATTTAAAGTACACTAAAAGCGCTACTACGCATTTACTTAGTAAGTTGTCCAGACTTCATTATTGTCTAGAATTTGTGGGCACCGTTTTGACATACTTTTTATAAGATTTTTCGCATTTGTTGCGGTAACGACCGCCAGAGAACTTGGATATGACGGTACACCTGTTTTAGTAAAAGACCAAGTGTGTATATATTTGGCAGAAACTCATGTGTAAAAACCCGCTTTTCCAATCACGATTCAAATTTTGCATAGCCCACAAGCGTCACTTTTTGACATGCTCCGATTTGAGGAAAGATCTCAGCATCGTAATACGCCAAGAAATATTTGCTTCGTTTAGACGCCTATTTAGAGTCATTATACTAATATTGACTTACTTTTTTTAGCCAATAACTTTTGTCCTTGTCGTAGTGTTAAAAAAGGCTTTCGTTCAAATAACTTTAAAATGGTTTTATCTTCTTGTTCAGAAGACCTTCGCGTTTTTTCTTTCTCGGGGAAATTGTTGACGCTTTTCTGACCATTATATCGCAACACCCACTTCCATACAAAGTCTTCTGACTTGTGCATATATTTAGCAGCAGTTTTATATGTAATTTTGAGTTCTTTATTGTGAATACACAAGAACATTGCCTCAAAATATTTTGCATATGACGCATTCATTTTGGAAATGTTGTATTCTTATCGTAATACAAAGTAATACTGGCGTCTCAAGCACAAAGCGTAGTAGTCTATCCTACCCTTCAACGAATGGTACAGTAGTAGAGCTTCCTAATAGTTTTCTCTTGAAGCAGTCCAGCGGACGCTCTTGTGTGATAGACTGTATATATTTTCTACTAAAATTTCCAAAAAAAAAATAAATTCTTCAAGAACATTTAAAGAATAAAATCGGCAAAATCTGTGACGTATTGTTGCTTAAGTGCAACCTAACCGGTGAAAGTCGATTTACGATTTCTCTTGTACGCGCATGTCACTGGCCAAACCAAATTTAGTGTGCTATATGGTATTTTAGTTATAAAAACAGAAAAAAGTATCAAAAATTGTGCCAGCCATATTGAATATTAACTGAATGTTTATGTTTTATTGTGAAATTATTATTTAATTGTAAAATAAAACTCCCAGTAAAAAAAAGTACTAAAGGAAAGAAAAGAAATTACGAAAAAATAAATTTGATAAAATTTTAAGAATTTAGTAATTGCTTAACCTCTCTAGTATGTGGTATCTACTTAAGACGCCAGTTAAAATCTTAAGACTTGAAACTACAGTGTAGCAATTCTTGGCAGTCGTGGTCTTGGTCTTGTTCTTGCATTAAGAATCTTGGTCTTGGTCTTGCTAGAGCAGTTTGAGTCTTGGTCTTGGTCTTGCAAAATGCAGTCTTGGTCTTGGTCTTGGTCTTGTTATTGCTAAAAAATCTTGCACTTGCATTTTTTTATTAGCGAATTTTTTTCTTCTAAAATCAGAATTTTTACTATCTTTACGTATTAATTATAGTTTCAAACTATTTAAATAGTTTAGCAAGAGTCTTGCTTTTGTCTTGGTCTTGCTCACTTGAGTCTTGATATTGGTCTCGCAGCCATACTTAGAGTCTTGGTCTTGGTCTTGCTCTTGGTATACATAGTCTTGGTTTTGGTTTTGGTATTGCAAAAAATGCAAGACCAAGACTAATTTTGCTCATCACTAGCAATTCTAAGTTGGACTTCGTAGAGATAGTCACATGGCATTGATGAGCACAGAAGTAGATCTGAGTTTGAACTTGAGCAAATTTTGTCTTCACTTCTTGGCGCAGTCGTGCAATTTCTTGAAACATATATGTAAAAAAAAAAAATACGAAATACACATTTATAAATTTCAAGCACCCTCTTGTGCAAACTAATTATAATTTCAATCTTACATATACAGAATTTATTAAACCTTATATTGAATTAAATAACACCAACTATTAGGGTGATTAATGGGTAATAAGCTACACTTAAATAATGCAATCTCTGTATATGCGACCATAAAATATATGCAACTCATGCTATTATACAACATTACATTGATTAAGGTGCTTAACAAGGCCAATATAAGCATGCAATGACCCCAGTATTACAATTTTTTTTTTAGTAAGGGGAGAACCGCTATTATTAACCGTATGTGCAAACTACAAAACACTATAGGGTGTGTCCACGGTAACTCACGTTACCAAGTGAATCAAAATTTAATAGTTTTTGTATTATAACAACACTAAGTTAAAACATTTTTTTAATTGGAATTTTTCCTAGTATTAGCATGATGATCTGCTTTTACCATCATTTTCTTTAAAGCTTTTGGGTTGTCCACAAATGAAATAATAATTTAAACATTTCGGTAACTCACGTTACAAAAAAGGGACAGTACAAAATTTACTTTGGAGTCAATTACTTTTTTCTGCTCCCGATTCAAAGTTACAAGAATAATTTTTTTTTATATTCAACCTGTGTGTGTTATATAGAAGATGATAAGTTTATCAAAATTTTCCTATGCCTGTAGAAGACTTTATTATTAAAATTCCATATCAATGTCGGTAACTCACGTTACGGTAACTCACGTTACATTTTGTCTTCATTGGAAAATAGTCTGAAAACAGTTATATAAAATAATTATTATTTGTATACATTACTCAAATCAATGTATACAGTTTTTAAAAGAATATTTTACAATGTTGAAGCCCTTTTTTATATAGAAGTATTTTAGAAAAGAAGTGTTTGGGCAAACAAATTAAGCGACACATATGAAATACTAGGAAAGTTTTATTATTACTAAATATCATAATAACAGAACAATTTTATAATACCTGTTATAAACTATAAAATACTAGTCTTAAACAATAGAAGTTTTAAACAGAAGGTGAAAAAGTAACCTATTTATTTTAATCCTACAATTTTTAGTAGGCTGTCTTATAATACTGGTTAAAACATTTCTAAATTCATAATGGGAAACCCTTACTGTTTTTTACTTCTCTTTAATATTAACTGATTTTTTGAACTTCTAGTACATCCTACCACCTTTCATTTCAATTTCTGGGTAAGGAAGTACATTTAAAACCTGTTAACACTAACAAAAGTAACGTCATTTTCATCTATTTTGAAAAGTTTGTTATTTTGTCCAGAAACACTCTTCAAACACATAACTTTTGCTCAGGGATGGCATCCACATTACTCTGGCACACATCATTTCTCGAATAAAGAAACAACTAAAGAAATAACTCCTATTTAAGAAACTGCGTAACGTGAGTTACTATTCTGGTAACTCACGTTACATTTTTTAGGTACGTTAAATTTACATTTTCGTTTTTTGTAAAAATATAAAAAAATTAGTTCTGCAATCAATGAGTTATTTGTGAAGAGAATACAAAAAATCATATGTCTAAGTCCAATTTCCTAAAAGTTACAGAAACAAATTAATGTTTTGGTAACTCACGTTACAGTTACTGGGTTGCTAATCTTTCATCCATTTCATAATTTTATGAAATTAGTTTGAATTAAAAGCTTTAGGGTTATAGTTACCTTAGATCCTGTAGATCATTCTTCTTTTATCAAAACTTCTCAACTTTCAACTATAACTGTAACATTATTCTTAAAAAGGATACAAAAAAATCAACACACCACTAACAATCAACATAGCCTCCAAACAACTGGCAAAAAAACAAACAAAACACAAGTTCCCTGCAAAAACACAGTGGTGCCCACTTTCTACATCTAATACACAACACAATACCAGTAATATTATAATTTTATCATATTTTTTATTTTTTTATGCTATGGACCTTTTGTCGTGGACAGACCCTATAGTAACTTTTCCCCTAGTCGAAATAATAAAGAGGTGCACGCTTTTTAGTGTATTGTTTTCGAAATGAAATAGTATAGAGAATGGATGTGTTTGAAAGTAAGTTAATACTTCAAGTATTATAAAATCAATTTTAAAGAAATTGTCCCTGGTAACACTGTGTGATAATGGAAATATCTAACTAATCTGTGTTACGAACCATCAACATATTTCATAATTTGGTTTTAATTAAGAAAAATTTTATTAAATTTGTTTTTATATAAAAATAAAAAATTTAAATATTAAGAGATATAAATCTCCCCAACACAATATACATATTCCGCGTGGGTTGACGCCGGTAATTAAAAAAAATCACAAACATATAATTAACATTGTTAATTACAGTAAACAAAAAAAAAATGTTAAAAATATTATTTTTTATTTCTTAATTCTTTTTTCATATTTTTTCGGTATTAATTATGCTAATGCTTACATATTTTTTATATAATTCCATTTAGTCGTTTAGGCCACTGCTCTAACCAAGAGTGTAAACAGTTTTTTGAAAATGTGAGTCAAAACGTAACTTCCTACTTGGCATTCTAGGACAGCGTTTCTCAAACTGTGTTCCGCAAACAATCACTAAGTGTTGTTCCTCAAAAAAATTATGAAACTAACGCCAAAGAATCACATTATATATTTTATGTCTTTAACATAGTCTAAAACAACCTTAAAAGAAATTTAAAGAAAATATCCCTGTCTTTTTAAGGAAAAAAAAACTTTAAATCGAAGTAAAACACATTGAAAGTCATTCCGGTAAATGATTGCCATGCCTATCTTCTTTAAATCGCATCTGAATAGTCCTATTTCGAGCCACATTATCAAGAATTTGAAGCTTTTTTTTGGGAATGAAACAAATTATACTGGTTTATCCCCAAGGAAAATAATTTACTGGCACTAAATTATGAGCTGTGAGAGCCATTCACTGGACAATTTCTTGAAATAATATTTGTATTTGCAGTTTTTTTTCAATAAATTTTAGTATATTCTTATAAATTGTTACTTGTCGGTGACAGTTGTTCCATTTTTATTGAACACAAATACCAAACCATAGGTCATCTGTTATTTATTCATACTACCCTAAAAATTCGTACTCGATGTTTCAGAACCCCCATAGTTCTTCTACTGAAAACAACTGTTCTCAAAACGGTGCCAGTTATTATTCTGGACGTGCTTTAACGTCAAATACCCCTAATTACATATTCTAATTTCATTTTCTCCTCGTTGGCTTTACACGTGTGCGCGACAAGGTTGACCAAACTGTGTTGAAATATGAGTAATTTTAATAAGAGAAAGAAAAAATGTATTTGCGTGTTTCTAACCCATCCGTATTTTCTGTGTATTATGAATTAATATGCTTAATAATTTCGCATTTAATTGTTCGCGCACTGGTCTACTGATCTAGACATGGACAATATAGAAATGGAAACTGGTGTGAAATGGTTGATGATGATAAATTAGTATTCTATTCAGACTACCGGTCTTGAATTTTACGGTAATTTGAATTTTTCCTCTTTTACGCTTCTTGAATTTTTAAAAACATTGCGTAGAGTGAAGATATATCGTTGTTTTTATTAATGAAATTACATACATGTATCTAATAAGGAAAGCTATCCAACTGTATCTCTCAAAAATTTTTGAAACTCTGGTGGATTGTAAATCTTACTAAAAGTAATCATGAGCCATATTTCGTTCGTGCCCATAAGCGGTTTAAGGGGGTGAAATTCACCCCTGAAAATTTGAGTTTTTTTCAATTTTCTTAAATCTCTTGGAAATGGTAAGAGCTTTGGTAGGGAAACTATATATATATATATATATATATATATATATATATATATATATATATATATATATATATATATATATATATATATATATATATATATTTGTAAATGGCACTTCAAGATCTTTATTATGATACCAAAATTAAAGTTATAAAATCACCGGGGTTTCATCCCCCACCCCAACCCTTAATTTTATCAGTTATATTTTGGTAAAAGAGGAGGCTGTTATGTGTAAATAAAAGAATTTTTAATTAACAGCCTTCTCATTTACCAAAATATACCTGATAAAATTAGGGGTTGGGGTGGGGGATGAAACCCCAATTATTTTATAACTTTAATTTTGGTATCATAATAAAGATCTTAATGTGCCATTTACAAATATATATAGTTTCCCTGTCAAAGCTTTTACCATTTCCAAGATATTTAAGAAAATTAAAAAAAAGCTCAAATTTTCAGGGGTGAATTTTGCCCCCATAGATCGCTTATGGGCACGAACGAAATATGGCTCGTGATTACTTTTAGTAAGATCTACAATCCACCAAAGTTTTAAAAATTTTTGAGAGATACAGTTGGATACCTTTCCTTGTTAGTGAATCATAAATTTACCTTCGAGTTGCGCGAACGAAATGGTTCCATTTTTGATAGGTTGATTATTGCTCATTATACTTTCCGAGGTGTACTTATTTTTGTTTAAAAAAAATTATTAATATGTGCGTAACTAATTTATGCTTTTCTTTATCTGACTAGCAACTGATGGAAGTGTGTAAAATTTATGAGAAATAATGAAGTGAACGCACTTTTCGACAGGAAATTTAAAAAAAAATTACTTTGATTTTATCTTGGACTTGTCTAGGCAATTGAGTTAACATTTTTTAACAGGCCTTAAACAAAACTTAAAAAAGTAAGAATCATTTGAAGTCCCTCGTAAAATAGTTAAGATTGAGAAATTAATATAGTATTGATAATAATCTGTTTTTGGCGGTTCAAAAATTACATAAATGGAACCAATGCAACACAAAATTTATAATTTCTGTAGATTTCTATACAATAAGTGAAACCACCACATGCGTAAATAACCAAATTTTAATTCAATGTAGTACTCTCTCTTACACTGGTAGCTATTTTTAAGTTAACGAACGTAATAGCTTAAAAAACGTTTACATTTGGCAATGGTACTTAAAAATACTATTAGGTAACGGGAACTTAAGTAGTTGGGTAATATAAACACCCTTAATGAAGTAATTATGAAAATATTCAGTTTTCAAGTTCGAAGTCATCAAAGGGTTCGAGTACCCTCAGTTAAAAAATTTCTGTTTACTAACTACATATTTCAAAATTGATCTCCAAAAAAAATATCAAATACCCATTCAGAATAAAAATTGTAAACTATGTTTTTCAACTTTTTTTTTATTTTGTTATTTAGTGATTGTTAAATCATGTATGAAAAAAAATACAAACCCTCTATAATCTGTAATGCCTTTTGCACCCTTTTAACATCTCACACCACCAGGTTTCATTTTATAACCACCTCTCTTTTTTTTGTTGTATTATATAATTTTATTTAAAATGTTTTTTTTTCTTTTTTTGGGAGTAGTGAAAGGATGGACGCAAGGGGATGATACAGGTGGTAAATTTATTTTTCCCAGTCTGTGATTTTATGTTTCATAAAAAAAAAACATGTTGATTTTAAAAGGGGTGAATTTTAATTGTTTACGATCCGCCGTTCTAACACACACAGAATCAGGACAATCATGATAATACTATACACTCTAAAAATTTCCTATTGAAGGTTTAGTATTAAACTTCATGTTTTGAAACATATGGCCATATTATTTATAACTAGGGTTGCTAGATGTGAAGTCAGTTTTCGACATTTAAATTTTAACGAACTCGCTAGCGACCAATTCTTAAATCCTAAACTGCTTTCATACCAAAAACTTCACACACAACCAATACTTCACAGACTCCAAATTATTATAATTATTATAATGCGTTTAACGTCCGTTTTCCGGACAATTCAGTCCATAACAGACGCCACCCACATCATTCACAGACTCCAAATGGACATAGTATTCATGCAAATTTTACAGCGACCCATTATGCGAAAGAATAAAAAAACCGCATTTTTGAATTAAGATGGAGAAAAGTTTTATATCTAGAAAATTCCGGAACAAATCGCTAAAATTCCTGAACACGAAACAGAGTAGTGATTCTGAGACAATTCCGGAAATAATGATCAGGTAGCAACCCTAATATTTGAAAAAATTTATTCTTTGCTGATTTGAGGAAATATAATAATTCTCTGTTTTTTGTGTCAGTGTGACAACATTTTTACAAAAATTGCAATTTTTGCTAGGAAAATTGAAAAAATCTTATCAAAAATGAGAAGGTCAGGTAATTGGATTCAGATTTCATGTCACTGTACCTTAAATTTGAGCTCTATGTCATCATTATGTAAAATTTTGTTTTTCAAAATATAGTATTGTGTCAGTAGCTTAAATTGGTACAATCGGGTGTAAATTTTTCATCTGTGGTATCAGAGCAGCCAAATCATTTCTACAAATTCCATTTACGCTACCAAAAATTATTTTTATGCCTGTTTCTTGTCTCTGATTTTATTTAAAAAAAAAATTATGAGTGTATTAACTCATGTTAAGATGTGTTGAGATGATCAAAAGTAAAATGATCACACAGCTATTTCACGTCAACAACAGTAACAAGCGTACGCTGCTTCTCGCTTTCTTCCTGCCTGTGTAGATGTTTACACATCAAAAATAAAAATCTAGAGCCTTATCGAAAACCTGTAATTAATTTAAAATTTTATCTGTGCAGTTGATCATTTTTTTGTGCGGTGGATAGGGACCGCATAAAAAATCGCACAAAAAAGCTATAAAAAGTATAGTTCGATCCAGATTGTACAAAAAACTTTTTTATACGGTTGGTCGAGACCGCATAAAAAAAATTTCATCGAAAAAACATCACTGAAACGTTCAAAACTTAGAAATTTTCTTAGAAGTTGCTTCTATAAACAAGATAAAGCATTAATTTACACTTATTGTTAGAAACATTTTATTTCAATTTTATAATATTATGAAAATTTTGAAAAATACATCTGTAACAAAATTAAATGATGATGCAATAGCTTACGTTCTTATGCAATGCATTGATTAAATGCCATTAAAAAGTATTTTTATCAAAGAAAGTTATTATAGTAATTGTTTAAGTTTCTTACTGTCTCGTGATTTTGATTCACATTATGCATTTTAATGGCCATTTTTTACAAACCGCATAAAAAAAAAACACAAAAAGAGACCCCATAAAATAGAGTTCAGCTCTATTTTATGATTTTTATGTCGGTTATCAGGTTATGACGTTATCGCGTTTTTTAGTTATTCACAATTAATCTACTCTAAATAGAACTCTTGTAATTTGAAGGATGGTATATGTCCATTTTTACAATGCATTAAACTAACTTTAGGCATTGATTGAAATTTCAACAAGATTTTTTACAGTGTATCGTCAGTCCGCGCAATCGTGATCCCAATAATAGACAATTGTATGTATACAAAGCCATACAAACGTGACGCGAGTGAACAGGGCGTTATGTATAACCACCCCGTGATACATAAAAACATTTTTAATAAATTAAATATTTTTTTTACTGCATTGAAAAATTATAATCCTCAAATCATAGTAGTCATACTAATATATATATATATATATATATATATATATATATATATATATATATATATATATATATATATATATATATATATATATGTGGCACGTTATACTGGAAAAAAAATAAAAAGCGATTGAACAACACACATAGGCGGTGCGGATTTTTGTTTGCACTGTTCGGTTGAGTAAATTTAAATGTTTGAAATAAAATAATCAGAACAAATGAATATTATGTAACGAATTTTTTTTTTAAATTGAACTTTTTTTTCTATTAATATTTCATAAAAATATTTAACTCTTTGACTATACCCGATTAAATATAGATTTAGTATACTGAAGCAGTTTAATAAGAAATTCGCTACGCACTCTATAAGGTCAGGCGCACATTGACCTGCGTCACGCAGTAAACGCTGGGCAGGGCAGAGCAGGAAAACACGAGAAATAAACTGTGTGGCAACGAGAAATAAACAGGCAGGGCAGCGCAGTTTCCGTGACTCTTGTTGTAGAACGAGATATCACGAATTTAAACCCAGAGCAGAGCAACACTGTTTTTTTCAATTTCTTCAATTCTTATCATTTCGGCGAAATAAAACCAACTAAAACTCGAGAATGTGTTACAATGTCACATCGGATTCGTGCGACGCAGTGCTGTTCTGCTCTGCGTTTCAATTCGCGCTGTCCCGTTCTACAACACGAGTCACAGAAACTGCGCTGCCTTGCGCCCGGCTTAAAAATGCAAACAGATTTTTTTATCTGCATCATATAGTTTTACTATGATTATATTAACAAACTAAACGCGGCTGAACTTCAAAACCCCCAGGCGGAGGAAAAAGTATCCGTTCAGTATACCTACCCAGGTCAGCTTGACCAGGTACGTACGTTCCGTCATCTGCCTCCCCAGCCTGGTCTTCCTTATCTAACTGTTTCGCAAGCGTCACTGCTAACCTAGCAGTGGGGAACCAAAACATGCATATATATCGTCGGCCATCTCACAAATGGTCGTATCTCATTTTTCCTGATTTTTCCATTTATGACGATTTGTGAGCCATTAATCGAAGTCCAAGTGAGAAACGGGTAAACCGTTCATCAATACAGTTTCTAAACGGCTAAAACTAGGGATACAAAGGTTCGCGAGACTTATTTAAAATGCTGAGTAAATATTGTCGGTGTCACAACTCAAAATTTGAATAGAGATACGAAAATGAGATACGACCATTGGTGAGATGGCCGACGATATGTTTAGAGTTTCATTTTGTTCTATATTTATTGAATCAAGACAAAAAGATTTACTACACAATTTAAAATTTCAAAATATCTTCCATATAGTCTATTGCAGTGTTTTTCAACCTGTGGGTCGCAGTTACTTTAACAATAAAACCACTCTAGTTCAATATATAATATTTAATAAAGAAAAGGTTAATTAAAGGTTACATTAATGTGATGGTTTCATACTTTCGCTTGACTACTCTCAATGGAACTTGAAGTTGACGGTTGTGCATGTCTTTCCCAAACTCATCCATTTTCAATAATTATAATGAGCACAAAATTTTGGATATTAGACAGTAAAAGACAGTGAGTAACTACTAAACATACAAGTCAATTCAGTAAATTTAAACACAATTCTGTCAATTTGCCAATTCACAATTCAAAGAATTCAAAAGTGTCACCCTTTACTTGCCTGATGCTCCACGCAGCGCTCATCACGTTGCGCTATGTTCAGAAGCTACTATAAGTCGTCAACTTCGATGTTGATATAAAAATATGTCTGTTTAAAGTCCTTTATTACGTATTTAATTGACACCTAACTGAAAAAAATCAATAATGATGAACGGATTCGATATTTATAACATAAAATAAAAAAATAAAAGTTAGAAATAGCAGAGCGTAAGGGTCACGAAATATTTTTCTATACTAGAGGGGACGCGAAATATTTTTCCATACTGGGGGGTCGCGCCATGAAAAAGGTTGAATGAATTATTCTAATAGGCACTGTAAATTTTCTATCATCACTGGCCTAATTGAAAATAATTGAAAGAGATTTAAATTCTGACTTGAATATTAACAAATCAAAATAACATTTTTAACAAAAAAAAAAAAAAAATCGTATTATTGACCTCAAAGTCAAAACTGATATTTAATTTTAACAAAAACCAATATTTCTCCCCTGTTTCAATATATTTTATTCGATAAAGATAAAAAAAATAAATCCAAATAACACAAAATATTATTTTCCAAACAAAACCACGTCTAACGATTATATCACATTTTCATCTACGTTAATAATAATAATATGTATACCTTTGAAATTACATTTGACAGGGGTTTGTTGGGTTGCCTGGTTTACTGTTCATTACTGAAATCCCCTATGTAGTTTGATATACGAGATAATTTATTTTTATTGTGTAATCAAAAAGACCCCTTTCCACGTTCTGACCCTTTTTAAAAAAAAAATTTAAATATGCGATTCAAACAAAATTAATATTTATCTAATCCAAAAAGGAGCCTTACTTCACTTTTCACCAGTCATCATTATCTTCGAATCACAAATAATAACGTAAATGACATTTATATTCCGCCAAAGTCTGCGCTTATTTGAAATGGACCCTTTTCAACCATAATTCAAAAGATTCTTTATTATCAAGAGATCGGATTACCGCATACATATGTACGATAAGTAGTTATATTATCCGGGCAAAAAAATCTTTAATAAAACTTTAACCCCCATCACGCGGGAATCCCCCTTCATTCAAATATACAAATATTTTTTCGAACAATAGCGACGTTCGTGTTCATGAAACTGATAAATGCAGCCGTCTATGATTCGCACTTGAATGAATAATCGTCTTTGTCGGGGGATATTACATATTAACAGGGGACGTAAGTGCTTGAGGGGATGTTGGTCAGATTTGAACTCGCCTGAGGATTTAATTAAGTATTGTCGGTGGAGATGCGTAACAGTTGGACAAAAGTATTAGTGATTAAACCGTAATAAAAATTTGAATATGGAAAAAGGTTTTTGATGCACAGCTGTTTAAAAACATCAACAATTAAGTTAATTAAATGGGACATTTTACATAGTGACGTAATTATGTTTACTATTTTGAATAATTTTATCAGTACAGAATTACTAATAAATAATTAACCAATAACCTTCTGAAAAGGCCTTCTTGTAACAAAAGGGCTTTTTACGTAACCTTAACGTCCAGAAATTGATAGTAGAGTGTTCTGGAAGTTTCTGAAGTCTCGACTTTATGGCCCCATTTTAGGGGTTGTGTGATCCGGTAATTTTGGCAATTTTTGACACTTTTTTGATATTTATATAGCTCGCTCTGTGTCTAGGTGTAATTGGTACCGTAGTGATGCAGTATGTTCCACCATTACATTACTTCAGTTAGTTATTTTGGAAATTTAATTGGATTAATTTTTGGAAATTTTCCGTGTGCTCCGGGTCAGTTTTCGTTTAATTTATTTTAATTAAGATTAATTTAAGGTTCCTCAAAGAATGACTCGTTTAAAGTCATTCACTTACTAATCAATCAGTAAGTTATTTTCGATAGTTTACTCCAAAGCATAACGTCATCAACATGGTGGAATTTTCTTCAAGTTGAATGGTAGGTGAACTTCGATACTTTTGTAAATGAAGCAGCAGTACTTTTTAAAAATTCTTCTGGTGTGTGATTATTATTATGCCATTTTTACTGAACAAATCGACAGATCCTAACACTCCTCTTTCAGGCTCATTTCAAAAGTCTACGAGCCTAAAGCTTGGATACCGGTATTCCGGTATTCTGGTATTACCGAAAAACCGGAATACCGGAAATTTTTAAACGTTTTGTAAAACCGGTATTAAAATTTCAAATACCGGTATTTCGGTTTTGGTGTTAACAAAATCAAATACTTTATCAAAATCAAATAGATACTGTAACAAAATCAAATACTTTATATAACATATTTTGAATATTTTTTTACGTTAGATTTACAAAATAAATTTTATTACAATGTCTTTAGTTTTGCTTAATGTTTTCCATATGTGCAGATGACCAGATATCTTATACTTATTCATATTTTTTCATAATTCTGGAATATTTTTAAGTATTTTTCTATAAGAAAAAATACAAAATTATGTATTTAAATTTTTAAAATCCAAAGATGTTGTAGTTTGTTATTATTACTGTTACTAATTAATTTTATTAAATGATTTTTAATGTTTTTTCCTTTTTTCTATACTGTCTTCATTCAATACCGAAAAAATACCGAAATACCGGAATTCCGGTATTTTAAATGCCAATATCGAATAAATACCGGTATTATAAAAAGACACCGGTATTCCAAGCCCTATACGAGCCTAGTAAAAGAGTTTCCAGACATCTTTCAGAAAAATATTTTTCCGTAATCGTTAACCATTTATTAAAAGTATAGTGTATAATGTATTTAACTATATATGATATTTCATCACCGTTAATTTTGTTGAACAGTATTATTGTCATAGCTATCTTAAAAGATGCTTTTTCCATTTCCGTTCTATACAGAAGTATACAAACATTTTACAAGATCGGTTTGAAAAATAATTATTTTCGACACTATTTGATTCAAAAAAAAAGTATAAGAAAGTAATACTTTCATAATAATAAATTGATTAGAAAGATGACTACTTTCAGATCGATTGCAAGAATTCCAAATTAACTAATTAATTTTTCCGGAAATAACCTTCAATTGAGGTCGTTTAAAAGGTATAAACCCCAACAGCAGAAAAAAACATATTTTTTACTGTTCCATTTTTTTCAACGTCCATAATACTCATACATAAAACATATACCATATATTTTAACTATGGTGTGATACATCTATAATACAATCATAACAATAAGTGTGATAAAATCAGTATAACACATACAAACACACTCACCATGTATACATATCACATAATATGTATGTGTGTGTTTATATGTGTTGCGATGATTCACATGAGTAAACAACATACAACAGAATAGTGTCGTACTCATACCCTCCACACAGTCCCAACACTCCCCTACCATCGTCATTCATATTACAGCAATCATTTGTATTCATTTGACCACCCCATGTATCTGGGTGTGGAGGAGCTAGAATCCCCTTCTACTCGCTACTATTACACTCATTGAACCAACTGAACGTAACCCCCCCTATAAAACAATAACATAGTACATACACTGTATGTATACATTGAAGAGTATCCATTGTGTAAATAGTAGGTAGGGAAATGATGGGTATCTATGAGTATAATACGATAATCAGCATATATGCATGTAGTATGTTTGTTAGTACAGTCGAATTCAAAAAAATTACGACAATTTTGTATTGTTCTCATTAATATTATCAAATCAAAGTTGGACAAAATTTTATGGCATATTTATGTTGGAAAATGTATCTGTTTGATGTAGAATACTGTCTGGTGTTGATTTATTATTTATTACTGCTTTGCCTCGATACATGGACAAAACCGTATACTATACTCAAAACCGAAGAATCGGTTTAAATCATCTTAAGCCTTTGCGCGCTGAAGAGCCTAAATCATTTTTTTTTTTTTTTTTTTTGAATTTGTTTACTCAGTCTTGTATATGTATAATGAATGTTTATTTTTGTTGACCTGACATGTTCGAGCAGTTTTGGAGTGCTCCATGATCAAATACAGCTTCAACGGCTTTTCTCATATTATTCCAATCCCAGTTTTTTTTACTAGTATGTAGTAGTGATTTTATGATTTGGTGCCATCTTTTTTACAACTAATAATAAAAAATCAGTAAACGTATTTTTTATGTCCGTTTCTTAACTCAAAAGTTGCTACTAATCTAAGAAAGATCATATTTTATTCAAATTTGGTTGCATTGCAGAAAAACCTTAAAACTTTATATATTTTCCATATGATACTTGTTCCATTTGGGTTTTATTATCATAAATTGTAAGAAAGTGTATTTTTTGTATGGTCAAAAATATATGATCAGTATTGTATTGTCCGGCTACTTTAGGCGGAACCTCAAATCATTCTTAAGGACCGGTCCGGGCGATCGTAACGTGCCCGCAATTTGCCCGCAAAATGGCACGTGTCACAATGCGGTCAAATTCGACATTCACATCGATGCGTGATGTGAATGTTACACCCAAGAGATGAAACAAAATTGAATACGTGACCCATGCAATAGATTTGTAGATTTAAAATTGTGTATTATTTTAATTGCACTAGTCAAAACATTTATGTTTAAATTTTTTACCTAGCAGTTTGTTAAAAAGTAAAAAAAATTGGTATATATGCATCTATTTGTTGAAATAGTATTTGTTAAGTATTTTATTACGACCCACTTCACAGTTCGTAAAATGCCCGCAGATAGATTGTCCGTCAATTTTCCCGCAAAAATCAGTTCGTAACCAGGTCTAAATACGTACATTTAAATACATGTATTGAATTGTTCGTGCGAGAGGTCGCACGGGTAATGGGACGGGCGCCCGTCACGGTTTGTCCACACACTTATCTCGATTCCTTATTTTAGCAACAAACAACAAAGTAAGATGGTAATAAATTAAAATAGAAGGAGAATTTAGCTACTTTTAAATTTTAGATTTATAACTAAAAACGATGAATTCTCATCGAATTCGCCAAGGGAGAACAATGTACCTATTATCTGGTAACTACAGAGACAATTGTAAGAATAGAATACACCAGTAAGCAAGCTCTAATTCTCTTGATGCTAATTATAATAGCGGTTATATCGCAACACATTATTTTGAATCAACGTGTACATTTGAATACCGAAATGAAACAGCTCGAAGGCTATAACAACCAATATACAATGTATTAAATGTACAATATCATGTGCGCCATGGCTCCTATATACACACAATCAGTGAATAAATAATAATAGGGTGTATGTGGGGTGAGTTCACTCACTACATGGGGGATAAGGGAGTTTACACAGAACCGGTATGTACATTTTAGTCCCTGATAATAAACCACTATTACCTCTAGGGTCTATATCCGACGGATCCAATCATTATATGTATATACACACACATATCTATACACTATTACACCAGTATAGATATTATTACTATGTTATTATAAATTTATGATCTATTTATAATAAAGTCGATTTATCGTCCTCATGACTGTAATCGTGTATGCTCGTTAATATTCGGGCGGTGTATCGTTGGTGATGATATGTATGTGGCTGTGTAATTGTATAACCGCTAATATAAAATTTTGGTTTTATGACTGTTATAAAGTGATTAAATTAATTATATTGTAATTATTAATTAATAAAATAATTTTGTTTTAATATTTATGAATGCAATCAATATATACGTATATAGGTTACATTCGTACATTCAATATTGGTACCTCTATTTTGATACCTTTGGTAGATAGATGTTGTATGAATATGAAATTAGTTGGATTTCGTGAATTATTTGTGAAAATTTTCATCAATTTTGGTGTGGTTCACATGTATATATTGATATGTTTTTTGGTTAGTATGTTTATTAGTCAATTTTAGATGTCATTTACACGTTGATATTGGGTGCTAAAATTTTATAGCGAAGAGATTTTTCACTTATTATTACACGAGAAGTTTGTATTTTTATGTCATCGAAGGATGACATATTAATATCGTTGTGGGATTGAATAAACGCAAGAGGGCTGTAGAGTTGTACATAAAAAACGTACTTAAAAACGTCACTGTACTTAAAAAACGAGCCTAAAAATCATTAATTAACACTTTTACTGAGATGACATTACTTAGTGCGTGTCAAAAACACGCACTTGACGAATTTTTCCAATAAATTTGGGTGTGTCTAACGAAAATTTGTTGCCTAGCAATTTAACGAGAACTGTCAACTCAAAAACGCTTCAGCTTCACTGTCGCGTTTTTCTTAGCGGACAATTCTTCGATTTAAATTGCTTTCAGACAAGAAATTTGAGTCGTAGAAAATACAAATTTATTCTGAAAAAATATAAAATTCAAGTGTAATACGGTAAGACAGTTTAACGAATAAAATAAATTAGTATAATTCATATTTATTATTTAATACATTGTTACTGTGGTTCTGAAATCAGTTAAATTTACCAATACGAATTTTTGTTTCGTTTTTATCGTGTTTACCTACAATGAAATGACCGATGAAGTGTTTTGTACCATTTTTTCCGCTGGTAAAAATCTATATCAAACTTTTTTTCCACAAAGGTAAAAGTAAATGAACTACAATGTTCTTATTGGACTTGATACATATGAGTTAAATTGACAAAATAAAAAAATTATAGATCAGAAATTTTGTTTTATTAGACCTGTATTTGAAAACTGGAGTTCATATTTTTTTTTAAAATTTATTCTTCTGAATTAAAAATGCAATTTAGTTCTAGTTCGACATTCATATATGTATACTATATAATATAAGCTCAATTAAAAAATTCGAATTTAAAATTAAAGTATTCGAATTCCCTTTAATAGTTCCAGATTTCTATAATTTAAATTCGTTTAGCCATTTTGTAGTGAATTTAACTATAGAGTGAAAATTTTTTATACAAAATCCTGTTTTCCTATTTTTTTTCAAAATATTGTAAGTGCAAATTACAGTCAGCAAAAGAAAGACAATTTCAACAGCATCAACCAGTAACCTTCTTCTTGTTTTCTTTTCTATTTCTTCCCATACGGTCCTCTGCTAATTTCTCTTTAAAGTAGATAAGAAAGCAAATTTCTGCTCTAAATATTCTAGATATTTTCCTAACCCCTTCAATAACTTCAATTCAAAAAATAATAATTTTAAATCCCCATGGAAATTAAAAGGTTAAAACTCATTTTTATATTTTATATTCATGCACATATGTAAATACGTTCAAATTTAATTTACATTTACCCACCAATCCCCCATATATTCGTACATTTTTTTTTAATGCATTTTTTTGTACTGCACTAACGAATTTAATACAGAAAATAAAAATTAAAAAAAACCCGAACCACCTAGATTAAAAAAAATAAATAAATAAACAGGAAAGTTAATGGAATACTATTAATTATTGATGTTATGGTGCATCATATTTCAATTCCAGGCTATATAATTTAATAAAACCCCACAGTTTTAAAAGGGTTTTATTTTTTTTTTATTCATTATTATTAAAAATGCAGTTTTTTTATGTAATTCTCCCCCTCGACATATTAACTTCATTCCAACCCATTGGCAGCTTTTTTTATGCGTCTGAACACCTATTTAATATATTATAGAGTATTTTTAGTACCATTAAATACAGAGGTGTATTAATGTCGTTTTTAATAAAAATAAAAATATAAACCGTGTCTAGAGAATTCATTTGTGAAAGGAATTTGGAATATTATTTTATTTTCAAATATATTGCATTTTGTTAATATTTAATCATTTTTTTTTTTAGTGTTTTCAGTAAAACACTTTATCAAATTACGCCAAAATTGTTCATAATTTTCAATAACATTTGCGATAATTATTTTTGCGGTGTGTTCAACGATGAGGTCTTTATCACATTTCAAATAACTGGTATCAATATTATTAGTTCATTATTAAATATATTACCCGTTATATAAATATAAAGTACATTCCAACTCCAATATGGTATTTCCATTGCATAGACGCTAAGATAAGTTAATATTTTTTAGTAAGGTTTGCATCACCATACTACTTGTCTATGAAACGACGATCTCTAATAGCAGGACGAAGGGAAGAGGAGAATTGACACAAACTGTTATGCTAAAAAGAGACAGACAGAATACATATTATGCTAAAAAGAGACAGATCACAATGAAGGCAACGACCGCGTCAGAGATCATCGTCTCATAGACAAGTTGTATAAGATTGTGATTTTAAAAATTTTGTTCAAATTTCGATGATCAGATGAGGACCAATTTTTTCAGTATAAATTGTCAAGCTATTCGGAAACAGTTATAAAACATTACTTGGGTTAAGTATGGTCGATTTGCTTATATTAGTTTAAACCAGTGGTTCTCAGTTTTTTAGTACACAGAGAAAAAATTCCAGTAAAAATTACTGAGCTGCCTCCGGTAAACGAGTCTTAAGTGACTAGTCGGTAGGAAATTATTAAGCAAAAATATAAAAAATGCGTTTCAAACATTATTTTTTACGATTCATTTGAAAATTTTTCCTGTACACCTTAAGAATTTTTCCTATACAGCTGCGTAAAATTCGATGGGCTAGTAAAATTTCAAGTGGACACCGGGAAAATTTACTTAATTTTTTGTAAAATATACTGGACATATGAATAATTTTTACTGAGTCGTTGTGCATTTGTTATTTGTCACACACCACTGCATAGCCAAGCATCACATAAACTGAGAATAAATAAAACAAGCATGCGCAATAGCACCGAGCATGCGCAATAACACGACCAACACGACTTCAGACTGCAACTAACCAGGACTGGTTCATTTAGTTGTTCAATAACCAACGTGACTTTTTTGACCAAGTGTTTTTTTTTTATAATAAATTTTTAAAACAAAAAATTGTTGTTTCATGAATTTTTGTATAGTTTTGATATGTTAATTGAAATATGTTTTTATACAAATTATTGTAATGTGCTTATTGTTAAAAATTTTTATCATGTAATACCTATGTCAAATAAAGAATTTATATATTTTTTTCCACAAATAATAAAAAACCACAAAAATTTTTTTCTATATTAATAATTTGATTTTAATGCTTACCCTTCTATCAATATCCTTTTAAACTATTTTAATTCAATTATTTATTAATAAATAAAAAAAAGCCTTATTTATAAATAATACGGTAATTTTTACTGAGCTATAGGATAATTTAAAATTTTTACTATAAATTATCGTATTTTTTGCTTAGCCTGTCACTTATGTCCGCATTACCAGAGAGCTCAGTAATTTTTTACCAGAAATTTCAGTAAAAATTACTGTATTTTTTTCTCAGTGTACGCGACTCCCCTTTGTACTTAAAAATTTCAAAGGACCCCCGAAATATGTTGAAATGGGTAGGAAATGTGTAGAAAATGGGTATGTAATCAGTTGTTTCCGCGATCCTCACTTTGAAAATCACTGGTTTAAACTATATAAACGCGTCAAACCCGTCGCATGATTTTAGGGTAATGTTTTCCATTTTTGTTAAAACTAAAAGCGTTAAATTACTCGGAAACTGGTTTTACTTGTGGAAATATTAATTTTTGAACAAATTTTGTAATTTTTATAACAAAAATTAAAATTTCATATCGAAATTAAACAGGATCAATCCAAAAAATTTGACAACACGGTTATAGGACTTCCCTGTCCTCCAATATACTGAACAAAACACCGAAATTTTAATAAATCCGCGCAAATTTGCACCTCACTTACGGTGACGTCATTGTGCTACAAAATTTTTCAACACAAATCTTTAAAAAAAAAAAGATTTATCTTATATCAGCTTTCATTCGGGTTGATCGATTTTCATAAACGGGGGATTTTCATAAATTCCGATGATTGCAATCGGAACTACTAACTAAAATTATTTCAAGCCTGATTTCATGTGTCGAATCCCTATAAATTTGGAAATCTTAGACACCAACATACGTCCAATAACATCCGCAAAATTGACATGCGGTTTCTTTGTTTTTTGGGTCCCTTGCAGTGTTGGCATTTGTAACATAATTATAGTACGCTTGACATAATTATCAATGAAAAATTTGAAACAATTTTTTCTTTTTCGTGCGCCTTCAACTGTATTTTTGGGCTGTTTCATAATTTTTCAAGAAATATTATGAAATATTACAATTTGGCAAGTCTGATCACATAACTTAAAAACAAAAATGCCAACACTGGTCCCTTAGATCCTAAAACGGCAAGATTATAGATAAAAGAAAATTTCGTAATTGGAATAAATTTTAAAATTATTGGAGTTCGCCGGTACAAAATGATAGGGTATGTAATAATTATATAAACAAACCTCTCGTATAAAGTGCTTCTATAATATTATCTATCGTACAAGTTTCAGTGAATAGAAACACAGTCAGACGACGCGGCGGCCCAGTCGACTAGATAGCGTACTGTATTATCAACCGACTACTATCCTCGTTGTTGGTTATTATGGTGTTTGTAAGTGAACGGAACCACAGCATGGGGAGCAATTCATTCACTGTTTTGTCGGGGTGTTACATAATTATTATCAGTCCATCGGTATAAACTGTTTCTGATCGGCGGAAAACAGAGAGGGGGTGCGAAGAGCGAGGGGGTAGGTGTATTATTATGTAAACAATAAAATTTACTGTTTGTAGCTAATGTTATAAATATTTTGTGTAATTTATGATTGTTAAATTTAATCTAAATTGCCTTCGATAATTTATAAGTGATAATAATTATTTAACATTTTTTTTTTTTTTTAGTTTGAAAATGTTGGAACAATTTTATAATACCTAACTGTTTCATAATGGTTTCTAAATTTGATTCTTATCTGTACGATCGCAGTTTCCACTAAAATTTGATATAGGTACTATTAGCCATTTTTTTGATTTTTGACTGAGTACTAATACTTTTAGAGAAATCATATGTAAAACTTTCCTTTATTTTCCTTTTCCTTTCCTCTTTTTCATATTTTACCCTTATCAATTATACTAAATATTATACTAAAATAAAAAGAAATTTCTTACAAAATAATTTTTACGTATGAAAGCATATCGCATCTGACCCATCTCTGTGGTAAAAAAAAAAAAAAAATTGTCTAAAACCAAAGAACTGAATATTATAAAATATATTTCAAACATATCAAAAACAGAAAAGAACTGTATAATTCATAGAAATTGAAACGTTTAAATTAATGGAATGTCGTGAATTTATTAAATAACAAACTTGATCGTGATAGGATATATTTGTTCTTCTTTGATGACGTAAATGCTTCATTTTGTTCACCAGAGGGGGCTTACATTATTTTTTTCTAATAATTAATATAGAGCCATAGCTGAAAGGGCATAGCCGGGTAAGATAGGGAAAACGGCCCTTGACGCAAAATTGATTGTTCTTATAGGAAATAATACTTCTTAGCCCCAGATACATTCCTGCCAAATTTCAACTCTCTGAGGCTAATAGTTTATGAATACACAAACAGACAAAAATTTTCAAAAAAAATTTTTTTTTACGAAATTACTGAGCCGATTTATTTGAGTTTAATATATATTTCGTACCCACCTTAAACAAAGTAATAAAAAAAAATTAACGTTATATCCCTTTATTATAACTCAGATTATACAAAGAACTGAAACGACTGAGAACAGTGAGAACTGAACGGACCGTGTAAAAACAAACCTTGTTCCGAACTGAAATGAAACGAGAACGAAAACTGAAACTGAACTACTGTAAGAACTGATATGACCGTCTAAAAGGCCCTTTACACGTACTTACGCATTGTTATTTTGATCGAATTCACAGAATAATTTTGGAAAAAAATTGTATTCTGTTGCATTATCTTCTTTCATCACTGTAATCTCTCTCACATGTGTATATGCATGCATTTATCAAATTCTGTGTTGTGCATGATGTACATAAAAACAATTGAATTATTTTATTTATTTAATTTATACGGGAATATGATCCGGGAGCGGAGTGATCGGGGGGGGGGGTGATGTTAGGGAACAAGCGAACTATGGAATTAACTTGATATCCGTTAAATAATTAAAAATTAAATGCGTCCCTCATTGTTTTTCAATGATTTTTAATTATATTTTTTTTCTAGTTTTAATGCCTAAATACTCTGCGTTTTATTTATTTCAATTATAAATTTATAGCAAAAATAAATAAATAAAAAACTTAATAATGATTTAAACAAAAAATTTTTTTAATGTACCGAGCGTTTACTCTCATTATATTATTGTAGTATGTAAAAGTTAATAAGGTACTGATAGTCAAGAAGTTTTTCTACTCCTGTTGAAGAACACACTCATTACATATTATGGGTTAATTGTTGAGAAAGTTAGGCGTTATTCAAAGGTGTGGAGGAATGATCGTGACTCAATACGTTTCGACCAATGAAATCAACATATTAATCATTATTCAGTGGGCTTGCGATTGTTTTGTGAATAATATATCTACCTATAAGTTGTAATTTCATATATGTTGTGTAGTAACGTGTAAGTAAACAAAACAATTTAAATTTTATTTTGATGGTTTCCATAAATACATACATAAACATTTAATAAAATTAGAGAGAGATTAATAATTTTATTCTTATGATTTAAAATTTGTATACAATTTTATTTAAATCAAAAAGGAAAAAGGAAGAAAAATTATAGTATTCTATTTGCTTGCAATGGCTATTACTCACTCACAAGGAAATGCACCCATAGTGAAATTCGGGATTTTGATGAAACTTTGCTAGTGTGTAGAAACAAGCCCCTAAAGTTGGGGGTTCAAATCGTATTTCTTACAATATCTCGAAAACTATATAAGAGATAGAGGAAAACTTTGAATTGACGAAATGTTACTCTTTGAAAGATCTACTCACCTGTATAGGTTAAACCAGGGCCAGATTCATAAGAGGGGCTGGAGGGGTGAAAATGGGGGTAAATTTTCTTGTACAGCCTGAATGGTTCAATGTATCAAATTTTTGCCATCATAAATAGAAAGAGCACCAAAAATTAGGAGATACGTGTTTTTGCGTTTTTTCGAAATATGTGTGCTATCCAAGCCAAATAAGGAAGAAAAAAATAGGGTAGATTATATTGTATTATTATTGATCACAAAAACGTTCTATATTTTTTTTCTTTTTTATGTTTATTTTCATCATGAAAATGTAAATTTTTAACTTTTTTATATTGATTCAAGTATTTTTCAGTACTTAATTGGTAATTTAGCGATGTGTATATTTGGTTATTCATATTCGATATTTTTTATACCGAATTACTGTGATGATGAAACTTGAGTCCGGGACTGTGATAGAAATTTGTTAGGAATATCCCTGTCACTATAGAAAATTGATACAGACATTATGAGTCAATACATTTTAATTTTTTGAACTCAAGGTGTGCTCAAGGCAAAGTTGGCTTCAATAGGCATAGTTGGCTGATTTTACGGTACTGCAATAATTACCTATTCTGTTAATAAAAATTGTTTTGTTAGAGATATTTGTTGAATCTTGTTCAGTTATAGCCCACAGGATTACCTTATGAACAAATATATTCAAACTCTCTGTTTAAATTGTAGGTACATCCTAAATTGTTTGGAATTCGTTTGTATTAAAAATAGAATTTTTTTTATATGAACATCCGATATTCAGACAACAAATATTTACTTTTAAAAATAATGTTTTATTGAAAATTTTTTGTAATTGGTCTGTGCTATTTGTTTTTGTTATATAATATAAATTATATAATAAAATATCATTCAGTTTGTTTATTTATTTAAATTATTTATTTTTAATTTTTGAAAAATATTATTAAATAATAATTTTTTTTTGTTTAAAGATTTTGTTTAATAAAACTGGAATATATCAAAATACATAATCAAGATTTATAATGATGTTTGTATTAATTATTTGGGTAAGGGTGGGCCTAATTTTAATAAAAGTCTTGACGATAAGGTATTTTAATAAACCTTCTAAACACCGTATCTTAGCAGAAGTGATTTACTGATATTGAAATTTTCATTTCTATAGTCAAAATAACAAAATTTTGATTACAAAAAAAATCTGTCCTTTTCAGTGATGCGAAGAATGGAATGGACTTCATTGATAAGCCAAATTTAACACCAAATAGTATGTCTATATGCATTATATGATGAATTTTATAGGGATTTATTAACTTTAAAAGACCTTATGACGTCATCAAGTTCGCTATTTTATTTCTATTCTTAATCATTTCTACGAAGTTCACGTTAGCTGAACTAATTGTTGGATTTTGTGTAATTTGGGTTTGAAGCTTTGATATTTGCTCTTAAAATTTTGATATTTCGTCGGGAAAATGTGAACCCAGATCCATAATTTTGGATAAATACAAACAAAATTGTTGCTGTTTGTCGACAGGAAAAATTAAGCTAAACAATCTCACCTCCAGCCGTCACTCGAATTATCGACGATTTAATTTATTATCACTGATCGTAGTTTACCTCAACTTACAGACAAATCATATGTATGTATCGAAGGTCATATGTGCTGTGTGGTACTCTGGTCTGTGACAATGCGTACATACGTATGGTTTGTCTATAACTCGAGGGAAACTGCGATCAGTGGTCATAAGTTCAATCGTCAATAATTTGAGTGACGCCTGTATTCATTTTTAGTATTTTGTACCTCAAAAGGAAAATCGGAACTTTTATCAGATAACTCTTGTGTCCGTCTGTCAAAGAGGTTTTTCTATAAAACTATGTAATGTAGGGAAATTTTGAAATTTAGCGTAATGTTAGATCTTGGTGACGCACATATATATTACCAGTCAACGACTAGAAAAAATTATTATAAATCAAAATAGGGCCCAGCTGAGTCAAAGAAAAGATTAAATAAATTTGTCGTCTAAGTTCTAAGATGTCATTTAAAAAAGTTACCTCTAGATAGATAAAGATTCTAAAAATGTTTTTTTTAAATAATATTTGGTCCAGTGTCCTTAATGACAATTGACTCAAAATTTGCTAAAAATGATCTTTCTACCTGAGCTTCGTGGTTTCTAAAATTAATTTGAAGGTTAATTTTAAATAACCAGAAGAAACACAGTAAATAGATAAGAGAATTTATATATTTCTTAGTTATCAAAAGCAAATGGATAAGATTTAAATATTGTACGTAAACAAAAAAGGTTTAATTTGCTCTATTAACTAGCTGCTCACTGTACAAAACCCTAAATGTGCGGGCCAACTCACTCTTGATCGATTTTTTAAACCAAATTTGTCAATGTTTAAATACAGTTTTAAGTTGGTTAAGAGAGTTGGAAATGTACGAGAAAAATTGATTCACGTTATGGCCATTTCGGCATACGACGCATAATTCGAAAACCTATTAAACCGTAAGTACCAGGACAGCCTATATATATATATATATATATATATATATATATATATATATATATATATATATATATATATATATATATATATATATATATATATATATTGAGGTCGTTTTATTTTTCAAATGGAATGACCTATTTTTTATTTCGGATTCTGAAAGAGCGTGAAATTTCACGTCGAAAATGCTATAAACGAATTTTTTTATTATTGGCCTTAAGAGGTGTAGAGGTCACCAAAGAACAATAAAAAATTAGATTTTAAAGGGTCGGCATCTTTTGGAGACGTAAAATAGGAACTTCTGTTCATTTTTAACGACATTTAAAAGTCATTCTAAGATCAAAATCTAGAAAAAAATAACACTAAAAAGTTATGAAAAATTAATTTTTCTAACTAATAAATTTCATTACTAAAAAATAAAAAATTAAAGATAAATAAAAAAAATTCGTTTATAGCATTTTCGACGTGAAATTTCATGCTCTTTCAGAATCCGAAATAAAAAATAGGTCATTCCATTTGAAAAATACAACTTGACCTTAAAAATGACTTTGAGAATGAAGGTCAAGGTCAAATTTAAGGTCACCATTTAATGTCCCCCTTCGTACCTAACAGCTTTTGTAAAGGTCATTTTTTGATAGGTGGCACTTCTGGCGAGATATTTAGATGTATAGATTAAAATGGCCCACCCTCTATATATATTTTTTTTTATATGTATAAAAATTTTGAAATATTTACCACTTTTATACAATTTTTGTTCCCTTTTCACTCAGTCCTCACTGTATTACAATTCCTCACTCCAGTCGTCATCATCAATAAATCCTCACCCAGTATACCATCCGATTTTGGGGACTAAACTATTTTGTTATCGCCAGCTAATTTTCAAAAACCGGTCATACACGTTCATTTCCCGTTCCTCTTACACGCCGATACAAATAACATTTTGTTAGAACGAGAGCGATGAATTAAAAAAACATAAATCAAATTAAAAAACATTCATCACACACTCACCCTCCTGCACGCCCGCTCTTACACACCCGCGCGCGCGTCTATACACGTATAATGGCACTCAGTGTAGTAGTGTGGTACATTTTTAAAATGATTGTAATTTTACCGTCACCAATTCAACATCATCGGCGTCATCATCGATCATCAGCCAGTTGCCCTCCCAACCCGCACCCTTGGTCGCCCACTCACTCCCGACATATTCACGCCCATTTCACACCCCACTCTACCGTTATGGTCAGTTACCCATCATTTATTTGATTATTATCTGATTTATATGGAAAAAATTTTGTCAGTAATGTTTGTCATTATGACGCGGTATGAGCGCGCCCAGTCGTTAATAGATTTATTATGGGTGCCTGAAATGAGTGTAAATAGCCTGAAGGTTTTTCTTTTTCGAAATTGTTTTTTCAGGACTGTTGATTGGTTGTCCACAATTTTGTTTGGTGTTTTTTTTTTCCTTTTTTTTAATGAATTGCAAAATACAGGAATCATTGCAGTTAATTTAAAAATTACGTCATTTATCCTCCAAAATTATCCTCAAGAGTAGTCAAAGTTTTAAGTATAAAACACACGGTAGTAGTCTGGACCTGTACATCCAGAAGGAGCAATGATCCATTGAGTCAGTCTAGATGAGCTTAATACAATATTAAAATATTTATTGTGTGATTGGAGATCGCAGATTTACACGTTGTAAAATTTTTATTTTGGATTTGACAAAAGCTTTTTCTTTGTGCCTTGTTGCGTAGTATATCATAGAAAAGGCCTTGGAAAATACTATAAAATTACATCTTTCGAGCTCTGTATCTCAATAACAAGTGACTTAAAGATGTATGAATCATTGACTAAATATTTCATACAGAGAGATAGAAAACTTATAGAAACCGTTACCATAATTTTTTTACTTCCTTATATGAAATATTTAGTCTATGATGGTTGGTTAGTTAGTAGGTAAAGTTGAGTTTGTCGTACCTATAATTTCCAAACGGGTTAACAGTCCAATAAAATCTGGAATTTTTCTTAACCTGCATGGCTTTAACAATGAAGATCTGAGATAATAAGATTTATAGCCTGCTATGAATTCGTCTGAACCGACACTGTTTAAGTTTGTCCGATCAACCGCATTCGTGTGTTTCGTCTTTCTATATTCTAAGATCATGAGTCTGCTAACTTCGAGACAAATGAAAATTATAAGAGAATGAGAAATTTTATCCAAATTTGAAGTTTAAAAATCGTAAATTCAGTTTTACCGAAGAATTCTTGTCGAAAAATTTTGAAATTGCTTTTATAAATCCAAATAAAAATGGGGTGAATTCGAACATATATTAAAGTACCATGAAATGGAATCCATAGAGCGAACGATCCCGAGAATTAAAGAACTTTTATGATTATTACTCTTATTGAAAGTAAATTCTTACTCCCTCATTCACACCTAGTAACTGTGAATTCCACTGCCCGTGATTTATTCTTGAACGAAGCATTCCCAAAATTAATTTTTAACAAACAATCCTGCAAATTTATTTGAAATCCGTCACAGAAAAAGCATAAAAACAGCAAAAAAGAAAAAAAATACCAACTCATTCTCCTATTCAATTCTGAAGCACCTCTTTGCACAACCCATCGCATGTAAACCACTCATCTATGGAACAGCGCCATTCCTCTAACAAAAAAAAAAAAATAGAGCCATCGGTAGCTGCTACACTCATTTGTAAAATTACATCCACTACAGATACACAAAAAAAAAAAAATACAAAAAAAAACATATTCAACACAGCCCAATATATGTATACAATTAATGTTATATTAAACTCACCCCATCACACTCATTTCAAACCCCCCACCACCCATTCAAAAAACAACCCTTCAAAAAGTACAAAAAAAGTAATAAAACCACGGACCACGACCACCGCGACGCTACAAAAAAAAATTGCATAATGCATTTGTAATGTTTATAATATGAGGATCGTACCCCCACCCCCCACCGCCCGGTCGCTCCTGATCACCCGCCACGTCCCACCCATGACTGCCCATACTCCTCAATATTCATTTATATTTAATGACTAATTCAATCGTATGTAAATTTACGGTATTTAAAAAAATTTAATTTTATTATATTTATAATGATGTGTGTGTATGTGTGTGTGTGAATGGCGAATTTAATTTTTTTTTTTTTTAAATAAAAAAAACGCCATTTTTACATTAGCAAAATTAATTAATTTTTTTCGGACTGGCGTTAGAGAGTGGTGCACATGTAATAATGTCAGTTTAATAAAAAAAACAATGATTTTTGAAATATGAATAAAAATTGAATTTTCCTAAAATATTAGTAAAACACCTCAAAACGATATTTCCAGAGTTTCAGAACTCAAAAGTCCTTCGTATCTTTTAACCTCTAAACATAAAAATCACTTGAGAGCGTGACCTAGTGCAGCTAGTATCTGTGGTTTTGTTCGTATGACTGAATATATATGTACACCTTGTGTGCCGCTAATAATTTCGTTTTAATTACCTATTACAAATCGAAATTTTAAACACATTTTTCTGGAAACAGAATTTTTGTAAATGGCTGCGTTTTCACTTTTCACTCTGGCTTTTTGACAGTTACATCAAATATAGCGTAGATACTTTATATTCTACCCCCTATATCAGGGGTGGGCAAACGGTCGATCGCGAACAGTTCGACAGTCGATCGCAGACATTTTAAGTAATTTACTAAATTAATTTAAAATCTTTTAATTTAAAATGTGTACTAAAAAATTAGCAGACGATGTTACATGAATTTCAAATTAAACGCGTATCTATTCTACAACTGACATGACTAATTCCAAGGCAGCACTGGTTGCCAGAAGAGTTTTAACAAAAATCTTCGATGAGTGGCGGTCGAGTAGCCCAAAAATAGCTAAATTATTTATGTAATAACCCAAAAATAGCCAATGTCGCCCCAAAAAAACAATCCACTATTAAAAAAAAAATTATCCCAAAAATTTATTAATCATTGCACATTACATTCCGTATAAAATTATTATTGCTAGTGACCGACCGAAACTAGTTTCTTAACCGAAACCGAATTTCTGTTGCGAGTCGCTGTCTCACTTTCAGCCGAAACCGAAACCGTAAGGCAATTTCTTACTATTTTATTATAATTTCAAATCGATGTGTTTAAAAAGCCCATAACTATTTGAGTAATAATTAGTTATTTAATAAAAATAAAGAAAAATAAATACATAAAACAATTTTTTATTTGCTATTTTTTATTTAAGTGACTCAGATCAGAGTCGGATTAACCCACTCTTGCATGGGCGCCCATATGATAATTTGTAGGGGATTGGGCTGGAACTTGGTAAGGAATGTTGGATGACGAAAACTGATTTATAAGTAGCCATAAAAATTCCCAAATTTCGGTATTTTCCCCAAAAATAACATAGGCGAGCAAAAATAAACCTCATTTACCTTTCTTTTGATCCGTTTTTCCAGAATGTTTCCCCAAAATAACACTGACGAGCAAATAAAAAAAGTCATTTTCTTTTCTCTGGGACCCTTTTTTGAAATTTTACAGCAAACATAACCAATTCGTGGGGACCGCGAATTACGAATAGTGCGTATTTTCCACAAAAATAGCATTCATGCGCAAAAAAACGTAGTTTTGCTATCTTCCAGCTCCTTCTTGAAATTTTTCTCCAGCCATGATCAGCTAGGGAACCGCAGCCCTCCTGCCCCAAGTATGGGCGCCGTTGTACTCTTGGACTGTAGACATTTTCTTTTTACCGGGCCCCCTTTTCTCTCTCCCCCGTGCCGGACTTACCTATGGGAGGTCCTGAGGCGTTTCTCAGGTGAAAGATTTTTACTACTACTTTTGTTAAAATTTTCCGAAAAGTAAAATAAAAGAGCAAAAAAGAAACTATTTATTATTTCTATTCTATTCCTGTTTTAAGAGATTCATTATCATTTTTTGCGGCTTCTATTGATTGTGTGAAAAACTAAAACAAATCGTAAATATTGATTCAAATATTCAAAATAGATAGTTTAACCGGGCCCTTCAAAGAATCGGACCAAAGACATTTGTCTCATTTGTTTATTTGGTGATATATAATTATTGTCATGAAGTTTCCAACAAATCATAGTAAAAGTAAACTTTAGTTATAACAAGTTTAATTAGTACTTAATTTATTGAGAGTGAAAAACATGGTCCGAATAATGCCGATCAATTCACGAACGGAGTTTTGGTTTCGATCGTAGTTTCGGCTGTTTCGGCTGTCGGATACTAATTATTACAATGAAAATTTGGAAATATGATAACTGTATATTTCCCTAATGGGTATTTCACATGAAAGGTACTTTATGAAAGATACAACTCATTTTTCGAAGTCGATTGCGCATAAATAAGAAAAATTAATGTCGATCATACCAGTATTAAGTTTACCCACCCCTGCACTATATGAACCAAACTTACCTATATTATGTCAACAATATCCAAAAAATATTTTTTAATGCAGATAGTTGATAGTTGAATGAAGAAATATGGTGATTTTTAAGATATAAATTGACTGTTTTTCAAAATTTCTTTTAAGAGTTTTTTAAATTGTTTTAAACACACAGAAATATACAGTGTTCTTCCCTAATTTCAGATTCATAATAAATATTGAAAGTGGAATTGAATTGGAAAGTGCAATTGAGTACGAAGTTACCAGCTTTCGGAGTCGGAGGCAAAGCCTTGTACCATTCCAAAGAGTTCAAACCTAGCACTCAGTACGAATAAATGTTCTTGTTTACACAACTTGCCTTTCTTGAGCAAAGGAATTTTTTCTTGCTAAGTTTGCAGTCAACTTTGTACATTACATCTTGGGCAATGTCAACCCTCCTAGTGGCACAGCTTTGCTACCCTTCTTCTTCGAAGAAATCAAGCTTGGATTGTTAATTTTCAGAAGTCCACAGTCTTACGTGCATGGAAAAGAGGTTTCGCAAACACGAAAGGGTCTTGTTAATTGAAACATTACCTTCTGATAACCGTGAAATAAAAAACCGTAACAATGATGTTTTCGAAGAGCTACCGTATTTTTTTTTGTCTTTTTTTTTTTTTAAATTTACATTTGTTGTCTACAAACCCGATCCTCGAACCCTCCAAACCCCCTTAACCACCCGTTTGTACACACATAGACAAGTTTGGTTTCATTTTTAATTTGTTTTTTGTTGCATTCTGGTTTAGTAATATTTGTTTTAAAATGTACAGATACTGCTATACACTGCTGTAGTGCTGTATATTCACTTTTTTTCAGTTATTTTTTTTTTTTGTGTTGAACTAATAAAAAAGAAAAAAATGGTTTACGTTTAAATCGAATACCTGTGTTGTTGTATTTTGTAATGTTTTTATTGCAAAAAAAAATCAAACATGCACAAAAAATTTATCTAATACAGTCGGTTGAACATTTATAAAAATTACAAAGATATCAATGAGATTTTAATCAGAGATGTAGAGTGGAAAGACAGTAACTAGAATCAATCGTTATAAAGGAGTGCGTCTTTCAACTTGTTACTAAACTGTTTCTTGTTTCAAAATGACTCCCATCTCCTTATTATATTATTTTGTTGTCTTTTAACCTGCTGTTGTGTCTTAAATTTAAGTAAAAAAAAAAACAACAAAATGTAAGAATGGCTGCAAGTTTCTCTCAAGTCAGTTAAGAGTTAGATATTTTTGTACGTGAGAGAGAGAGTGAGAAACTCATATAACCCTGCGTCTCGCATTAAAGAGAGGATGTGTTTGATTGATTATCAAAATTGGAGTGGCACTCGAACGAACGGTCGGTGGCCTAATTGGTAAGGCGCTTGGCTAGTAACCAAGAGATCCGGGTTCGGGTCCCAGCCGATCCAGTTTTGATAATTTTTCAAACACTATGTGAATTTTAATTAACATAATGAATTGGCCATTTGCCAAGGTACATCGAGTGTTCAAGTATCAGCCAAAGCTGGACATTAAGTGAACATATGAATATTGGTGTATGTTTAAATTACGGACAAAAGTCCGCCATACATTAATAATGTTTCACAGGCACTCGATAACATTTGAAATTAAAAAGTGTAACTGCGTCTCGGATTAAAGAGAGGATGTGTTTGATTGATTATCAAAATTGGAGTGGCACTCGAACGAACGGTCGGTGGCCTAATTGGTAAGGCGCTTGGCTACTAACCAAGAGATCCGGGTTCGAGTCCCAGCCGACCCAGTTTTGATAATTTTTCAAACACTGTGTGAATTTTAATTCTCATAAAAGGTTGGGTAGAAGATAAGTTGTACGTACAACTGTACATATATTACGTAAGGCAATCGGAAGATTAACACCCTCGTTTTTGTAGGGGAAGAATCTGTAATGTTCAAACTTAATTTCCTTTTCTATGAGGAAGGTTTGGCTTTTGACCAGTAGATGCTGAGAGGGGTGCAAACTCGATGGTTACGAAATTACAAGATCAAGAACCAGTGCTATCAAGAAGTCTTTTTCCGAAAAACTTCTTGACGAAGATAAACCAGAAACAACCTGTTTAAAATAAACATATCGTTAAGCACACCTAAAAGTTTCAGTCCAGTCTAGAATTTTCGATATTATTGATCATGTAATTGACCACCGTTTTTATATTCATGGTATACATATAAAATATGTATAGATTGTCCAATATAGTGGACACTGGGCAGTGTGAGGAGATCACTTGATCATATTTTAAATAGTTATTGTAAAAAATAAAACTAAATTAATATTTTATCGATGCTAACTATGTGGGGTCTATGGCGAATCAATAAAGTTTCCATTTGAAAATCGAATTGATTAAAAGTTTTTTATATAGAGCGCATACCGAAAAAAAAAAATAGAAAATTCAAATGAAAAAATACCGCATATTGGGGAAAAATAGTAGTTAGCTAAATTTGTATACATTTTGTTTATTTATGATTCTCAAATAAAATTGTTCATAATTTTCATAGACAGGGAATATTTCCCAGAGTGCTATTTGAGAGTTTGAATTTGATCAAAACTTCAATTTTATGATAAATTTTACTCAAATGAAATGCGCCGGGAAGAAAAATTTTTTAACTCAAAGAAATTATTTATTTCAATAGTGTCAAAATTCGGGGACTAAAGTGCACAATTTAATCCCTCACAACAGGAAATGTCACTTTTAGTCCCTATACTTTTGCTTCTGCTTTTAAGCCAATTAGCAAGTGAAATTTAACTCAAATTAACTACAGTGTTGCTAGGTAATTTAAAATAATAAGTAAATTCAAACTTGTAGATGAAGACGGTTATATAGTATTGTTCCATTTGATTGATTTATCCAAACTATTGGGGTCTGTCGAATGACGGTATGACATCTGGTGTTGAAAAATCAGACTATTCTTAAAGTGCATTTGCTCAAATGTCATTTATGAACTGAATTTGGCAAATAAACACTCGAAAATCAATTAAGTCATTTTTTAATTTTTTTTTCAGCAAAAAAATTTTTTTTTCTATATTTACTATGTATTTTGTATTCTTTGAACCTTTTTTGCCTTGAAATATAGATATAATAACTTTGTTACAAAATTTGCGTTGAGTTTGTACAGTTTTTTAAAGTTTCCCACTTTACCCCACTTACCTCTACTATTTGTACTATTGAAAAAAATTATTTCCTTGAGAAGAAGAACTTTTTTTCAATGTATAATTATAGAATAAACTCAACCTTCAACTAGCAGAATACTTCTGTATAAGTTAAAATTATTTATAAAATCCGGAGGAATCAACATTTACTTAAATTATTATATTTGATTGTCATTTTCCGGAACAGAGAGCCCGGAATTACAAAATTTAAGCAATCTATATAGTTAAAACAATACAAATTAAAACAACAAAGTCATCGCTATTTCTTTATAATCATACAAATTATAAAAAAAAGAAATAATATACCAAGCCAAACTCTAATAATCTTTTTTAATAATATTTTCCTTTTCATAAATACGAGAAAAAAACATTTTTCAACAATTTTCCAAGTAAGAAATCACCCCGACTCATCTCCCCAAAGCCGATCCCGGAAGAGAAAAAACGGCTACGAAGCGAAAACGGAGAGGGTTGGTTAACTTGACGGTGATATGACGTGGTGCGGTCGGTAAATTTGCTTGCTTGTTCACTCACGATCGCCGGAAACGGGATGGGGAGGTTCCGGAGTCCGCACTTTGACTGGCTGTTATGTTACCTACTATTACCACCACCGGTAGTACGGGTACCGCCACCATCATACCGGAACTTTTAATACTCTGACACATTTATCAGGCAACTTGATTGTTTGTTGCACGGAACTGTTTTAAAAACATTTCAACTAAGTTTTCTATGTACCGGTCCGTCCGTCTGACAGTGTGTGTGTTCTCTCTCTCTCTCTGTGTGTGTGTTTGTGTAAAGAATTAGAATAGGTAGAAAGTTTTTGTAGAACCCCGGTTGATGGAATTTTATTTTCTTTGAGTGGCAGAATGTATATTATGTAGATTTTGAATACCTTCAGGTATCCTAATAAGAGACACGTTTTTTTTCTTATCTGTGAAAAAATGGTTTGAAAGAACGGAATAGCCCTTCAAAAATTGGAACAAAAATTAGTATTGTAAATATCTCAAAAACGGTAAAACATAGTGTAAAAGTTTAAATCGTCGTTGTTGCACTTGTTGAAAAAGCCATCTATTGATCTTTTTGATTTACAATAACAGAAGTGGCTAGAGTTTGAAATTTATTGGTTAATTTTGCAGAAAGATGGTGAAAATTAAAAAATATTAAAATTTTATTTACAGTTTTAGTTGTAAGTTTTGTGTAACATGCCTTATAACCAAGTTACATACTATACTTTATCTACGACTAACATGACATTCACAATTATAAAATATACAAAATTTGATACGAGTGCAGTATATTAAGTGGCTTTTCAATAGAATTTTGTGGATTTATGTAGAATTTGAAATTTATTTTATGTAGAATGTGAAATTATGTAGAATTTGAAATTTATTAAAAAGAAATGCTTAAAAATTAATAAAAGTGTAGTAAGCTGCAGGTCTTTATGTACAGTCACGTGTAAAGTACAAAATTTTGTATAATTTTATGTAAAACATAGCTTACCTACAGGGCCGGATTTACACTAAAGGCACGCGGGGCATTGGCCCAGGGCGGCAGACTTTAAGGGACGGTCGAATTGGGAACACGCGTGATATTTGCTCACTGATTTTCCGTTAGGAAATAAGAAATGGGAGCTGGTTTTCTTGTGGTCGTCACTTATTTTCTGATAGGCAAAAAAGTGGGAAAGTACATAAGAATTTTTTTTAATTTTTGTCCTAAATATAGCTCGGGCCTTTTTACTTGACGGTAACTCGCGCATGATACAGATAGATATATTTGAAAATAGATTACAAGAAGGAGACAATAACATCTGAAAAATATCTGGGTTCAAATCATATTAAAAAGAGACACCTCTTTAACAAACATATTGTTCTTTTTCGTTCCCTCTTTTACTACCTACTACTAGATGTACGTGTTAAATTCGTTTTCTGCGCACTTCCAAGTTAAAGGCCCAAGCTATAGTATTTTGTACAATAAATAAGCAATTACATGGTAGTTGTGGATAAAAATAGGTAAAATATTTAATAAAATCTAATTAACTTATTTTTGCTTAATTTCGTAATATTAACTCTTGGGGCAGTTAAGCAAGAAGTGATTGTGTTAACATAATCGTACTATTAGAATAGTTCAAGAACTTTTTTTTTCATGGTAAATAGTTTAGGACAGTTTCCCGAATTCAGTATTCAGTTTGAGTAATTCACTGCATATCATCAAAATCAGAGAGGGACACCAGGTTTTTTGTTTCATCCTGTCACCTACGAAGACTCTTTAGTCATGTGTTTAGAATTTCAAAAAAAGATTTTAATCAGATTTTTAATTTGTATAGACAATTTTTAAACATTTGCATACAAAATATTAATTTCTACCGAGGGACAAAAATCAAAATTCTTCACCATTGCTTCATTTCAGTTCCGTTGTAATAATTAATTTTTCAAAAAAAAAAAAATCTTGATAATAAAGTAATTATTTTTTCCATAAAAAATTCAACTCAGTATTTTTTTTTTACAAACATTAATATGATGTTGTAGTAAGTGGGTTTTTATACAATAAATAAAAAGACACAACTTACTACACAAACAAGCGTGCAGAATATTTATGATTGGTCATGTCCGTATTGTAATGTAAAATTTACACATACAACATACAAAGTGTTCCAAAAGTTTTGTTACAATAACATCAGGGTAATTCTCTGGTGACGGGACCCACCCGAAAAGCTCATACATAGTTTTTTTTTTTCATAATTCTTCCATTTTTATAATCCACTAGCCAGCATGCATTACAATAGCACTCAAAGAAAGAAAGTGTTTGCATTTTAATTCTGTTTATTGTAGTGATGAGCAAATGCAAGACCAAGACTTGGCAGTCTTGGTCTTGGTCTTGTTCTTGCATTAAGAATCTTGGTCTTGATTTTGCTAGAGCAGTTTGAGTCTTGGTCTTGCAAAATGCAGTCTTGGTCTTGGTCTTGGTATTGCTAAAAAATCTTGCACTTTCTTGCATTTTTTTGTTACCGAATTTTTTCCTTCTAAAATCAAAATTTTCTCTCTTTACGGTATTAATTATACTTTCAAACTATTTAAATAGTTTAGCAAGAGTCTTGCTTTTTTCTTGCTTTTGTCTTGGTCTTGCTCACTTGAGTCTTGGTATTGGTCTTGTAGCCATACTTATAGTCTTGGTCTTGCTCTTGGTATACATAGTCTTGGTCTTGGTCTTGCAAAAAATGCAAGACCAAGACTAATTGTGCTCATCACTAGTTTATTGAAGAAGGTTTCCCGACGCGTGAGCGATTGCCCCTACAACGCGTGAGTAATTGATAGTCATTGGAAATTCGAATTACACCGAAAATTGCAAACGTTTGATAAAAACTTTAAAATCAATTCTTCAATAAATCATACATACACTTATTGAAACGATTTACGCGTTACCTATTGTAAAATGGTTGCACTAATTTAGAAACCTTCACTCAGTGCGGGCATGCGCACAACAATTCATCAAAGTTTCATCACAACAAGTTGCAATAGGGTGAAATTTGTATTTTTGGATGTAAAATATTGTGGAAGCAAATCACCCTCGATTTATTTTCATATAGTTGGATGGTATTTGAGCAGCACTATCGATAGAAATTTACACCGGCCAAATCGATTTATTAACGTTTTTAAAAATGATTTTAGAAATTATAAAATTTTAGAATTTATAAAATGAAATTACTTGTAGACTATTGGATTTTAGGCTAGTGAATTTAAGGATGGTATTTATGTTATTTTGGTTTTTTGTGTTGCAGTTAATTCGGAGAAAATCGGGAAAGTAAATACTGCTAGGTTTACATATGGATCTCATAACTTTTAGAAAATTTAAAGTTTGAGTTTTTTGGATTTGGCTCCCGTTACCAGAAAATTACCCATTACAGAAACGTGTACTTTAAGCCATCTTTAAATATGTTCATGACATTTTTATGACTTTGACACGGTTGTTCAGGTTCTACTAAATTTTAATTCTTTCACACAAAAATTTCTCACAGACACCATTTTTCGAAACACTTGTATACACATAAAAAATAAAAGACATTAAGGCGTGACATTAATTTTTATTAGCGCTAGTTAGCCTACAACACTACCAGTTACTTCCACTGCTGGTCGGAACCCGGGTGCTAGTACCTTTAGTTACATTATACACAATTCGCCGTACGGTTTATCTTTTTAAACTCTGGCTTTTATGTTCATTTAAATTATAAACTTGTATTAATAATAATCTTATTTTATACTCTACCCAACGAAACGTCGCTTTTACCATTGTATAATGTAAACAAGCTATGTACCGTAAATGCGGATTACTTGAGCCCAGATTTGCAAATCATTTGATAATTTCAAAAATTGAGCGTAACTGTTATATTTATTTGGGATAGGAAATTCAGTGTATTAATGTATATATGACTACGGTTAGTTTATTATATACTATGGATCTTTTTCTTATGGCTCATAAATTTTATAGCTTTTTAGATTTTGGGCTCAAGTTAACCTCAAGATCGGGTTACTTGAGCCCAAATCTAAATTTCCAGGTGATTTTCATTTGAAAATAGTTTGAGACCATGTAGGATGTTGGTTACTAATTAAAACATTGTACAAACATATAAGGAACTTTATTTATTCAATACTCCTATCGCAGCATCCTGCATAACATAGCGAATTTCCGTTTACAAAAATTAGTTTTTCTCGGAAACTAGTTGACGTAGCATAATAGTTGAAAGACCTTTTTTGTGTGATTTTTTCTCCTTGTTTCAACAGTGTAGAAATTTTTGAATAAGGAGAAAATTTGGAAAAAAGTTAATTATTTTCACGAAAATTTCCAAAAATAACATGTTTTGGGCATCGGACGTTCCTGGTTAACGAACTTGCCCAACGGTTTGGGACTTTTGGGAATTTCTGCTATAGTTTTGCACCATTTTGTACCAAAGTTATAATGGGCTCAAGTTACCCTAATTTTAAGGTTATTTTACTGATTTATCAAAACCATAATTTAAAAAATTAACGAAATAGTTGGCATATGAACATATCTGAATTTAGTTTAGTGATGAACAAAATATTAAAATTATACACTTACCTTCCTTTGTAGGCTATCACAATTATTTTTACAATCAAAAGTTAGTAACGTAACAAAACATCAATTTCAAACAGAGAGTAAACAACACTTGCCTCACCTCTAGTGTCAATTTTCAGAACTACCTAAACTTACACACCGTAAACATACTGCTGTTACCTATTAGCTAAACATCTAACTTACTTCTACTATTGAATAATATAAGTACAAAACAGAAAATAATACTTTTTCCGTTTTGGGCTCAAGTAATCCGCATCTACGGTACTGAATACATTAGTTAGACATTTTGTACGTATGTTTTATGCATTAACTTAGTTGAACCTCGTATATGTCGTTTATTTCTACTCGCGCCGCGCTTCCGTTGCAAAAAAGAAGGAAAAATTGTTTTTCTTACTCTCTGGCTAACGCTGATTTATTTGTTGTAATAACTTTATGTTAAGTAACCATCTATGTATGTTCTTTTGTTACAAAAAAACACCCACTTTGAATACAATTTTGCATGATTCCATTTTTTGTTGTGGCATAAGTATTTAGTTGTTTTGTATATAATGTACACTAGTGTACAAAAACAATTGATTTATCATCAGGGCAGTTAGGGTCATGAATGATCAAAATGATACCAAAATAGCATTAAAAATAGGAAGAGATACTTAATTTACCTTCAGAATTTGAACTTGAGATTTGATTGGATTCCTTTTGAAGATGACCCAACAGATCGTCTTTAGAATTGGTTTTCTTCGGAATTGATACTCAGTTAATATTAGAAGGGTTTTAATCAATAGGTGTATCTGTTAAATCTGCAATTGGTCTAAATAGATCATTATTCCAAATATTGAAATTTCATTTCTAACATTTCAGAGTTCTCTAGTATTATGCCCCGTTTGCACATGATTAGTGCGAGTGCGAGTGCTTACTTCAATCGGCATAAAAATGCGTTTAAGTCTAATTCTAGGGGTGGTTGTAGTAAGCACTCGCACTTGCATTAATCAATGTGTAAACGGGGCATTAGTTTCAATCTTCTTCAGACTGGGATTTACACAGAATTGGGATTATAATGTATTACCAGTAGGAATATTTTATAAGAAAATATTATTTTTAAAGGTTTTTTGTTTTCATAGTAACAAGAAAAACGAGGAGTTCATTCCATTGTACCTAGCGTTAAGATATTTTACGTTTGCGCATGCACAGTAATATAATTACTTTGATAGTAAATCTGATAGTAAGGCTGTAAGTAATTGATATCTACAATTTTGGCGGCCAAAACTGAGTAGTTATGGAGAAAACAAAAAAAAAATTTAAAAAATTACAAAAATTTTTTTCTTGGTAACTACTCAACTTAGGAAAATAATTCCAAATCCACATGAAGACAAACACTCTCAAGAATATTAGACATATTTATTATCGTATCAGTCCTCGTTATTAAGGATAATAACAAGGATAGTATCCGATCCAATGTTATTTTTATAGGGTTCCAATTGAGCGACCACTTCAAAAAAAATTCAGTAACTGTGCCTTTATGCACTTAATTACTGCACCAAATCTCATCAAAATTTAAGGGCTGTAACATGGTAAAAAAAATTTTTTTCAATTCTAATCTGCTGAACCGCCCCTCCAATGGGTCCGACCCCTGGAATTATATACATCAATCGAAAGTACTTTAAAAATAAAGTTCCTATCTCCTATAGTTTTCGAAATAATCAAGAATAATCGAAAGAGGTATATTAAGTTATAGGTTATCTGCCCCTGATAGAAAGTCCCAATAGTAACTGTGTTGTCGTTTATGTCACACTGCAGGTACTTCATATGTATAACTTCCCTAGATCAAAACAAAACCATTGTAGAAATATAATTGAAAATTGTCAAAAAATGTGGTGTAGTAGGCATTTTTAACATGTAGAATATTAAAGAATGCCTACTACACCACATTTTTTGACAATTTTCTATTATATTTCTACAATGGTTTTGTTTTGATCTAGGGAAGTTATACATTTGAAGTACCTGCAGTATGGATTATATTCATTGAAACCAAAAAATAACAGTGCGGTAAGTGAAATAGACGCGTGGTAAGTGAATAGGAGTGTGGTGAGTGAAATTAGCTCAAAGATGATTGTAATTATTTATTTCATTATTATTTATTTATCATCAATTTCATTATTCTCCTAATATTATAGTTTAACAAATTATTTTCCTCAATTTTTTTAATAGAAAATTCAAAAAAAAATATTCACGCCAATGAAATATTGACACTTTTTTTTATTTACAAATCTAGTTGTCAGTTGTCACTAAAAAGATTCGTAGTTGCTATAAAAATTTATAATATTTAGTCATGGCATTCTATGTAATAACATAGAAATATAAATTTCACCTATATTATTCGAATTTTATTTTTTATTTAATATATTTTTATTCTTTAATTATTTTAAATCGATCGTGCAAAAAATATTATACAATACACGATGCGTTAAGTGCATTTACTGATCTCGAAAATTGCAAAAACTCGACCCTGCGGGTCTCGTTTTCGCAACATTTTCTCGATCAGTAAAAGCAACTTGCCGAACTTAAATTGTAAAATACTATTTTGATTCCACTCCACTCCGCTTGCATTCAGTTGTTATGAAAAGATATTTGTATCGAACTGAGACCGACCTAGGAGCGTACCGAGAGTGGCATTTTAATGTGAATAGAGAACGAATAGGTACCAGCATGATATCAGCACTGTAATGTAAACACAACAAGATTATATCAGAGCGAGAGTGAATGAATTTTCGAAAGGCATTAGATTCAAAAATATATTGGAATGCTATGTGAAAATAACTCCAAATAGATCGTAGAATTCCTGTACTTGCCGCAGTATTGAGCCCATTCGAGCAAATAATACAATTCGTATAATATAATAGATATTAGAGCATAGAATGACCGACCGGTCTTCAACGGTGGTTTTGTGTGTTGTGGCTTTTCGAAGAGTGTAGCATAGATACCGTAACATCAGATGTATTATGTAAGAAGACACATAGCAGAAGTACAGACAAACGGGCGCCGAAAGGTTTTCGACGATATTAACGGACCGATGCGATGGTCGGTTGGTATAGAGAGAAGTTGGCACACAAAAGGCTACACTACGTCGTTCATATGTGTATGTTTGTGAGTTGTGGTCAACCCCAAGTGACCACTAGTAGTGCAAACAAAGAGAACTCATTATACGTTGTTGGTTAAACAAAGACAGTATTAATAATCATTTGAATTGTTCTTCTGTTGCCTTCTGTCATCATCACTTCCACATCCACTTGTCCTTTTTCGATGGTCAGTGTTGCAGTGGCTAGTGTTAGTTTTGTATGTTTTAGATTAGCTTGACCGCAACTTTATCTAATTATAAAGGTTTCCCTGAGCTTATGTGTCCACGAGTGAGTGTATGGCACCAGGCATATGTATGGTAAAATGTTTAATAATGTTATTTGTTGCAAAAGTTACTTTTGTTTGGAAATTTTTATTAGTAAGTTTGTTTTTTTTGGATAAATTTATATATACGTTTTGGAGGGAAGAGTAAAGGTGAAGGTGCTTCAACCTAAATAAACTTTCGAAAATGTCACTAATTCAATTTTTCAAGTATACTTGGAAATAACTCTCCAAGTTGAGAGACAAATTTAAGTACCAGATTTGTTACAGTTGTTTCTCTTTAAACTCTTTAGTAATAAATTATTAGAATCCAACTGCAGGTAAAATGAAATGAAAAAAATTTTTTTAGCGACAGCCTGCATATAAATTATTAAGAACGAACTAAAAGAAAGAAAATTGTTCTACATGTTTCAGTCATTTAAATGACCATCTTCAGGAAAATCAATAATTCAGTTGTGAAAACAACTGAGAAAAATAATATCAAAAGGACATAACCTCCAAATGTCAAATGAATGTCAAAATGACAGACGAAATTAAAAAATTAAAAATCAAAGAATCAAAAAATTAACGGACCCCATACTAAATAGGGAAAGTCAAAATCATGATAAAATATTAGAAGACGAGATGCGACCAAATGCTTACCGTATCAGGAAACATCAAGAATATAAAATTCCAACGAAGTTGTAGGAAAAACAGGTATGTCACAAAGAAATTATGTAACATCACAAAAAATTTACGAAAATCATTAACTTCAAACAATACACATACAAAACTTCAAACAATACACATGATCCTACTTAACTATTGTTTTAATAATTAATTAATAATCACTTTTTAATTTCTTGTCTAACCTCAACAATTTAATTTTTCTACTAAAATATGTTCAACTTAATATTGAGTGTTTTAAGTGTAATAATTACTGGGTTTTACTTTTATTTTACTTTCTAATTTTTAATGATTTTCGTAAATTTTTTGTGATGTTACATAATTTCTTTGTGACATACCTGTTTTTCGTACAACTTCGTTGGAATTTTATATTCTTGATGTTTCCTGATACGGTAAGTATTTGGTCGCATCTCGTCTTCTAATATTTTATCATGATTTTGACTTTCCCTATTTAGTATGGGGTCCGTTAATTTTTTGATTCTTTGATTTTTAATTTTTTAATTTCGTCTGTCATTTTGACATCCATTTGACATTTGGAGGTTATGTCCTTTTGATATTATTTTTCTCAGTTGTTTTCACAACTGAATTATTGATTTTCCTGAAGATGGTCATTTAAATGACTGAAACATGTAGAACAATTTTCTTTCTTTTAGTTCGTTCTTAATAATTTATATGCAGGCTGTCGCTAAAAAAAAAATTTTTTTCATCTCTTTAGTAATATTTTCTTTGAAGGAAGCAAGATTCCTAAGAGTGCTAAATTTCGTGGTGGCTTGAAACCAATGATGAACAAGTCCATTCTTGTACTACAAATCACTACATTCGCTCATAGCAATGTAACAAAAGTACAGTATGTCACACAAGAGCGTCCGGTTGACTGTTTCAAGAGAAAACTATTAGGAAGCGCCACTACTGTACCATTCGTTGAAGGGTAGGATAGACTACTACGCGTTGTGCTTGAGACACCAGTATTACTTTGTACTGCGATGAGAATACTACATTTCCAAAATGAGTGCGCCATATGCAAAATATTTTGAGGCAATGTCCTTGTGTATTCACAGTAAAGGACTTAAAATTACTTATAAAGCTGCTACTAGATATATGCACAAGTCAGAAGACTTTGTATGGAAGTGGGTGTTGCGATATAATGGTCAGAAAAGCGTTAACAATTTTCCCGAGAAAGAAAAAATGCAAGGGTCTTCTGAAAAAGAGATGAACCATTTTCAAGTTATTTAAACGAAAGCCTTTTTTAACACTGTGACAAGGACAAAAGTTATTGGCTAAAAAAGAAGTTAATATTAGCATTATGACTCTGATTAGGCGACTAAACGAAGCAAATATTTCTTCACGTAGTACGATGCTGAAATCTTTCCTCAAATCGGAGCATGTCAAAAAGTGACGCTTGTGGGCTATGCAAGATTTGAATCGTGATTGGTGTAATGTAATTTTTACTGACGAAGCGTGTTTTTACACATGAGTTTCTGCCAAATATGCTTGGTCTTTTATTAAAACAGGTGTGCCGGCATATCCGAGCTCTCTGGCGGTCGTCACCGCAACAAATGCGAAAAATCTTATAAAAAGTATGCCAAAACGGTGTGCGCAAATTCTAGACAATAGTGAAGTCTGGACACAACTTACTAAGTGTAAATGCGTAATAGTGCTTTTAGTGTACTTGAAGTCGATTTATTCATTTTTGAGAAATAATAATTTTTCTTTTAAATATGGAGACGACGCTCTTGTGTGACAGACTGTAAATACTTAATGATATGCGCAGGAGTAGGTTTCTCCCTTATTATTGGACTATCAGCCTTTCTTAAAAATCATTGTTGCTATCACAATATTTTTGAATAAGACCAAGATTACAAGAGTTTTGGTCTTGTATTTGTTTATTACTATAGCCAAAACGCCAAGTATGGAAATCCCAAACTGTTTTTTTTTTACATATTTGGCTTTTGTCTTATTCCCTTATTGAATATAAGGTAACTCACTTTTCAAAAATGCTTTTTCTCTCGTTTTCCCCGCCAATATTCTTGCTGATACTCACTGAACGTCACTGCTAATCCCTGTTAATTGTATTTGTATCAAGTAATAATTATTCTGTATTATTTAAATTGTGGTCTTGTGTTCATATATCTATTTCTGTTTATTCTATTCACCACTAAAGTCCTTATCTCTCTTTCTTATTTATATATACATTTTCTTCATCATTCTCTCATTCCTGTAGGCCACCTCGCCCACTTGGTTGGTTGGTTTACTGTTTAATTGTGTCTCGACATTTCCACTAGTGACACTGAATTGGAAAATTTATATTTTCATGTTTATTAAGACACAAGATTACGTACAAATAGCTGTATTTAGATGGGTCGGTGCGATTATTAATCCGGGACAAACGCTATTTGTATTAATTACAATAAATTTCTAGTCAAGATTGCTTAATTAATCAGCGTGGGCAAAACAAAATCAGAGAACAGGGTTTTTTCTTTCTTACTCTGTTATAATTTATATGGGCAAACAACTTTTGGCTTCCTTCAGTGTTTTCACGGGTGTCTTTTTAGATGACTACTATAACAACAATGATTTGCCATTGTTTGAGTTATAATCGCAAAGTCTATTCCAGTCTTAAAAAAGTATCTTGTCTAATGTGTTCACTTCGGCCAGAAAACTGATGTCTCACTGGGCTTGTAATCCTACCATCAGATTCTTATTCTTTCGGCTTTTCTTTCCTTCAATCGCTTTGAAACTTAATGAATCTTAATTCCTATCGTCAAGACCGGGGTGGCCACTTTTCGAAAACCGAAAAATCTGGGTCTTTTTAAGATTTCGGATGCTATTGATGGCCGCAATAATAACAGTTTGATTACATTTCGGGATTGTATCGAAAAACCTTCAAAGTTAATGTTAAAAGAAATTCCGAACGTCCTTAATTTTTATTTTCCCGATAATTCTATTATTTGGAAAATTTTCCGCTTTTGGATCTTAGAGTCCATTGGTAGCCTCAGTGCTAACAATTCGTTTGTATTTAGGAAGTAAATGCCAAGGAATAACTCAAATATTATCGGGAAAGGCCAGAGAGATTTAGTTTTAAGAAAAAGTGGCCACCCTGTGTAGAGTTAAACTTCCAAGACCTTCAGAAGTTGAGCATCCAAAGCATGCAAACTTCTAAATCGTCTATATATAAGACACAAAACCGAAACATAGATATAGAGAAGCACAAACAAGTTTGTTGTATACATTTAAACGAGCATTGTTAATAAGTAATAAACATTTTGGATATTAACAGAATCAAGTTAAGCAAGCAAGTGATGCTAAAGTAGACAGATACACTAACACAAAACACACACCGAATACACAACGTACGAAGCAAGGAGATGAGTGGAGAGCTTGAACCAGTCAAACAAAACTAACTGTGCTTGCCGAAGCCTTGCATATATATATATATATATATATATATATATATATATATATATATATATATATATATATATATATATATATATGTACGTACAACGAAATGGAACCGACTGAGAGGGAGTAATGGGAGTTCTTTGTGGGATAGAAGGAGTTAAAAGATGGTGGTTGTATGGTGTTAGAATAGCAATAAACCTGAAACTAACATAACCGCCACATGGGAATGTTGTTCCGTTGTGATGTGGTATTAACAACAAGCTACAACGATACAAGAACATTAGCGAGGAGCTTTGTATCATATTGTTACCGAAATTTCTCGTTCTCAATCCCTTTTTTTCTCATTGATGTTTTGAACCTTGCGCAGAGAAACCTACTAACCGAGTCATCTGTAGACTGAGGGTCACTTCCAGAGCCTTAAATCAACTTCGATAGTATTCACTTGGTGTACTAAATTTTCTTTGGTATCTGCTAAGATGGGATACGTAAAATTCAGTCTCTCATAGAATCTAAAAGGATTGCCCTCAAATTACTCTCCTAATACCCTCGGAAGTCCGTTTTGGACATCTAGATACTTGCATCTCAGAGAGGACAATGTCTTAAAAGAATGTTGAACATTGAACGAGGATTCGTTCTCCAAGTTACAGTCCCTCATAGAACCCAAGGATTGCCCTCAAACGACTCGCCTGATACCCTCGGAAATAAATTTTGGATATCTAGACACTTCTCAAAGAGGACACTATTTCAAAAGAATGTTAAACATCGAACGAAGATTCGTTCTCCAAGTCGCAAGCAACCTACTATAAAATAAGATAGGTTTCTCTTCTAGTCTTTTAATAAAAAATAGTTTTTTCTGAACATTATACCCAGCTTGCAAACCTTGCAAAACTTGCAATTATTCGTAAGTTACTTCACTTTCTAGAAACGGTATTGCTGAACCTGGTATACAGGATTTTCTTTGGTATTTGCGGGGCTATCATCTAACATTAACGATTTCCGTCTTTCCTCCTAAAACGACTTACCAAAGAAACTTCTAGAGCTGACAGATTTTAATCTGGGTAAGTTTTTTTTTGTATTTGCAAGCTCAACACACAATGAACCTTGTCAAAAAGACGCCTGCAGTTAGATTGGACTATTCTGTGCCTCTCCCATTTCAAAAACGATTAAAATTTCGTTGTCGATACTCGAAATATAACCGAAAATTTTCTCGTAACCCATCGCCAAGTGATTACACGTTCGATAGAAGCGATGCTTGTATATCGTCGCCTTACACCTAACTAACCAAACCATACGTTTCAATTCACATAACTGTTTTGCGAATCCCACTCCATTCGTCCTTCGCGTCCTGTCCCGCTTGCCAAGCTATACCATACGAAACTCTGCCATCTCGTGTTGTGTGTTGTTCTCTTAAGCAAAATACGCGGCGGGTAAACGAGGGACGGTCGGGATGACGGTTAAAACGTTCGTCATTATTCCATGTTAAACGTTCAAGTGAAATAGCTTGCTATTTGAAAGTGAGACGGCTATACTGTATAATATGTAACTCCTCTTGAATATGTATGTGTTTTAGTTTGTGTCGCGCACTGGTTTTAATTGAGATTTTAATTATTCCAAGCATCCGGCGGCTCTCAAAATTATCTTCTCGAATGTCGAATATATAAAGTCTTGTTTATAATTTATATTATACGAAGGATCGAGAAATACATAAATGGGGGTGCTTATAGTATAATTTGTACACGGCTAAACAAAATTATATTGTCGAAATTTCATAACCGGATTATCGTTTATTATTTTAAAATCAAAAATTGTACCAATGATATTCAAATCTTACCATTATCTCTTATTGTTATTTTATTATCTTTTAACTTGCTACTTAACACAAAATTCAAGAAAGGGGAAAGATAAATTATAAATGTCTTCAAGTTCCTTCTAAAGTAGTTAAGAATCAGATATGTTCATTCATTTAACAACATACAACGCAAATAACCGTAGAGAGTGGTCCGCATAAGTCAGTGATTACGCATGTGTGTAATGTTACCGGGGACAGGTAGCATAACATTGGATACACTCTCAGTTTAGTGGTGGTTTCTATAAACGTGCCAGCTGTATTTGTATACCTTATTGGTGTACGCTTTATATGGAATTGTTAACAGGATACAGCGTTGAGTCAACATGTTAAAAATATTTCCGGTCTCTGAGGAAGCTTACTGCGTAGACGCACGGACTTTATAGTATCAAAAAATACACCTTTTTTACAGTTGATAACAGTGAAAACATACTTGGAAAAAAGTACCATTAGCTGAGTTTTGACATTTCGCCCGCCAGGAATTCCATTATTTGTGAGTCGAACTACTTTTAAACCAGATATTCAAAAAATTTTTACAAAATTAATTCCTTCGAGTTTATTTATATTTAAAGAATTTTGAATCATTGGAAATGAACTCATAATCTGTCAAAATTTACTTGTATTTTCATAAACTTTGCCAGAACTTTTCATTCTCTTAGGAGCTGAATTTCCAAAAATTTTAATCTTAGTATGTCCTTACGTTACAAAAGGAGCCTACTCGACAAATTTCAGGCAGCTAGCGTAAGCGATTTCGGCTCGGCGTTGATGAATCCGTCAGAGCATTCCGATTTTTATACCGTGATTGAAACATGGACAAATAACTTAATTTAAATGAACTCTCTGTTAGGTTAGTAGCAACACGTATTATAAGAAACGTTTACATGAAACAGTAACACTTAAGCTGAGCGTACATTGAGACGCAGTTAACGCAGGCAGGGCAGCGCAGTTTCTGTGGCTCGTGTTGTAGAACGGGACAGCGCGAATTGAAACGCAGAGCAGAGCACTGCCCTGCGTCGCACGAGATACTGCGCGACATTGTAACACGTTCTCGAGTTTTAGTTGGTTTTATTTCGTCAAAATGAAAACAGTTGAAGAAAAATTGTGCTTCTCTGCTCTGCTCTGCTTTTAAGTTGGTGGTATCTCGTTCTACAACAAGAATCACAGAAACTGCGTTGCCCTGCCTGCGTTAATTGCGTCTCAATGTACGCCCGGCCACACGTGCTTCCCTGCTCTGCCCTGCCCTGCGTGTACTGGGTGACGCAGTCTAATACTTCCACCATTATTGCAAAACATATCAGTACATATTCACTTGAACCATGCTCAAGGTCACGTGGACACTTGTCGACACAAAAGAAAGCACTTTTTCAAGTGGCAGTTATGTACGAACCATGAAAATCCTGCGTACCTAATAACAATCAAAACAATATCTTGACATATGCGTCCCTTTGTGTATCCCGTCACAATAAAACAATTTTATCATCCTGACCAAACGAGCGAAGGGTTTATTATACCCACTATAAGGGAATGTTTACCTATGTACGAGTTGAGGGTTAAATGGAGGGAATGTATCCGTATAACAGCTACACTCTACATACAATCTGCTTGTTTGCTTGCTATTAAAGTTCAACTTTATAGTGTAGCCGGTTTACGAAACACTCGCTTCAGACAGGCTATGGTAGTGGGGCGAAAAGAGGGGATAGTGTTAGTGAAATGTTGTTATAGTGTATTACGAACGTCGGTTCACAGAGACAGGATCGTGTAATTAGGTGTCTAATTATTATGCATCAAGGGTACTAAGTAATCACCAGGGGTTGTTCACTTCTCGAAAAGGGAGTTGAACGTATAACAACGACGTATACAATTGTTTGGGTGTGTATGTGTGTTTATTGTATATGAATCAAAAATCCCTTGGCAATTTCTCTATTAAGTATTTAACTGGTCAAAAACGTAGGTAAGTGAAATATGCGGAAAATTGTGATTAATTTAATTAAATATTTTAGAGATTGGATGGTGGCTTTTTTGAAAGTGTGTTTCTTAAAATTTATTTATTAAGTAATTGTTTAGTGGTTCCCGTAAGGCGCAGACTTAAACAAAGATAACTTTGCCTCTCGACTGCGCAAATGACGGAAAAGAAATGAAAATATGTATTTGTATCAAAAGAAGATAATTTGCAGCCAAAGTAAATTTGTCTTTTTTGTTTTTTTTTAATAACCTTAACCAGTTAATTGGACCAGTCAAGTTGCTAAACTTAACTGCTGGTAGACGCAACCTGAATCTCTGCAGTCAACTATGCATACGATGGATTTTCTTCAAAATTCTTGATAAATTCCAACGTGTGCTAACAACTCTTAGTTTAGTCACACTGGTTTTAAAATTACCAGATCGTGAGCAGGCTTGCCAACTTTTCAATTTTTGACGTTCGGACATCAACATTGGTTGTGGTTTTTTCGTTCGAAGAACAAATTTGTCAATATATTGTTCATTTATCAAAATTTTTCAATTATCACGAAATGTCCAATCAGAATATATGACAATCGCCCCCAACTGGAAAAATGCGACAGTCGCCCCTAACCCATAAATTTGTTTTTACCTGGCTCTATGACTCATTACATTTGAGCAGATCTTAATCACCACCAGTGACAATCGCCCCAGTATATTAGTTTGTTTATACCTGGCTGTGTGACTCACTGTGTTTACATCCAACAGGTAGATGGAAAATAGTAAACTTATAACATTTGTTCCACATTTGTAATTCCACATTTCGTTCCTTGTATGGATTAGTGATAATTCATATAAATATTCAAATAAAAACATTATGAGATTTCTGTTTTAAAATATTTGATATATTTTTTAATATAATATTTTGTTCCAGTGTAAAACTAACCTGTAAAATTTTATTACTAATGTCCTCTCGTTAAATAATATATTTAGAGACAAGTTCCTCTCTACACCAACCTAAAATGATAAAACTGGTGACGATTGTCAGTAGTGGTGATTGACAGGGTACCTACCTTTTTTACAACCATCGAAAATATAAAACTGGGGGCGATTGTCATTGGGGGCGATTGTCAGTGGTGGCGATTGTCCGGACATCAACTATCGAAAATATAAAACTAGGAACGATTGTCAATGGGAGCGATTGTCACTGGGGGCGATTGTCCGGACACCGTCCAATCATACGTAGGTCACTCGGTAAGTCTTGTCGTTTAGCACAATTTTTACAAGCTATTAATTTCTTTTGATACCTACGTATAGTGTGTGCGTACGCATGTCAACACGTCGAAACTTGTCAGTCGCCGTCTAACAATTATTGAGGCGATATTTCACCATCCCTCAGGACTGTCGAGCGATGGTATAAACAGTTCGAAAGCGGCCTTTTTGATCTGGAAAATGATCCGCGTCCGGGAAGGCCGAGTGAGGTGGCGACCCCCGAAACAGTACGTATACATGCAAATGTTTATGTAAAATGTTATTTACAGCCCATGCAGAAAGGCCGAGAATTTCCTCAATTTGCTTGTATGTGATTCTGCGGTTCTCTTTAATCAATTTTTCAACAGCAGCTACCGTTTCGAGGATCGTCACCTCACTCGGCCTTCCCGGACGCGTCTTGCAAAAAAATGCAAGACCAAGACTAATTTTACTCATCACTACATAGTTTCCCGACTCTTAGTCTAACCATTTTTGAGTTTTTGACCGAAAGTGTACGCAAATATATCCCTGTTGTTAATTTTGTAACTGAAATAATTTACTATAACAACGGCAACTACACAAGTGGACGAGTCAGTTGATCATTAAATCCATCTCTTTCTCACAAATATCTCCGTCTCTTTCCATCACAACACCGTACTGAATGATGAAATACACACATATCGAAGTTGAAATATTTAGTGGTTGAAAGAAATGTTTTTTCGGGACGTGCCGGGGATGAAAATGAAATATATAAATGTATAAATTTACTTAAGGGTTACTACCCCAACCTATAACAAAATATTATATATTAAATTGGAGTCGGTAGGAGTAGCAACGAGTCGTTCAGAGTCAGTCACTCTCTCTCTCTCTCCACTCACTGAATTGCTGATATTGTAGAATACGTGTTTACCGACCACAAGTGTGTCAATATTTGGTCATATATGTTATGTGTATACACATAGACATATGTGATGGACATAAAGTAAATATGGCCTTATCGACAAAGTCCGAAATTTTATAATTTCGTTAGTTAGCAAAATTAATAGGCTTATCCACTAATTAGATAATGGACGATGTGTAACGAAATTTTGTTCTGTACCAAAATGTTGCTAAAAGTATAATACTTTAAGTGAATTATAGCTACAACGAACATCGTTGATGGAACGAAAATTTCAGTCTTTCGTTTGCATAACAACTGTAAATATGTTAAAATTGGATAAACAAATTTTCATTTTTAAATTATAACTTTGTACTCTCACATTCACAATGTCTAGCGGTCAAGGAAATCTGGAAAACCTGAACTTAACATTATATTTCACTTATTTTTGCCTCTGTTTATTTTACTATTTGATGTGAAATGTTTTACGGAATTTGTATTTAAATAGTTATAACTTTACTTTAAATCAGCTTCTTTTTTAATAAAGGTTTCATTTTGAATTTCTCTATCATAAAATAAACTTTATTTTGTCACGACTAATTTACAAGTGAGACCGATTAAGAAACGGTGATTTTATAGGTTTACCAATGACGCTAAAACATTATTTCTTCATGGAATTACATTGTTGTAACATTACTTTTAACTTTTGATTCAGTCATAAAGAACTTTTAAAACAAATAAAATTCTTCAGAACTCATGAAATATCTAACCTTTTGTTGAATTATTAACTGATTCATGATAATATAATAACAAAAACACATGTAAACAATAAGGAATACCTAATTCAAAATACTATTCATTTAATAAATTAATTAATAAAAGATTTTCAATAGATTTCTTTCTCCAAACGATATACGTAATTAAACTAGGATATATACATAATTTTCAATATTTCCCGCATAACATGCAACATCAATAATTTATGTCGAATTGAAGAAACAAATTTGTTGTAAATGTAATTTATTTTATTAGTGTTAATTATATAACGTGTTTAATAAGTGCTCGTTACACTAGCTGTGACTTTCCTCGGAAATGATTAGTCCACACCACTTGCGTCCGGACCAATTTCGGATACTTTCGATCATTATATCTACACTCACAAACTCTGAATAACTTTGTGTCCCTTTTCTAAATTTTATATAAGCTTATTATTCTAACCGAAAATGTTCCTTTCTTTTGTTAGAAAAATATTATTTTGTAAAATCGTTACTCTGTGGTCAATTTTTACGTATCCTAGTTTACACGGGACTTCCCGAATATTTAAATTGAATATGTATTGCTGAATAAGCAGCATTTGTTCGTTTTGTTCGAGTGTGATCGACAATTGAACCGCGTCATCAGTGAAGACCCTATTTGTTTTGAATCGTCGAGATTATTAACGGGTTAGGGTAAATTTAATATGATTCAACAAGATTCGTAAAATTTACAAATTTTGAATAGGGTTTGAGGATAAAATTGTTGTTGTTGTTGATTCATCGAAAATTTCGTAGGTTTGCAAATTACTAAGCGAGAGTTCTGCTTAATCAGGGGTAGGGTTGCCAGACGCCCGGATAAAGCCGAACACAGTCAGGCTTCTTGGTTGCGTGTCCGGCCAAATTAGACGGTGTTCGGCTTTTGTTAGGCTTTTTAAATTTGACCATTTTTTTTACATTTGTCATTTGTTGGTTTCCGCTCCGCTTCGATTGGATTCATGAATCCTTTTTAATTTTTTTTTTTTGTAATTCAGATTGGTTTTCAGAATTCTTGAAATGTTGAAGGAGTTTTTTCTTTAATAGGTCAACAATAGTCAAAAGAACGCAACAAATTAAATGTCGATACTATAGCCGAAATGTTGGTTGTACAATTTGACAAAAATTTGACTTGTAAAGACTTTTACAATTCAATTTTAAAAGAAAATGAGCTTTTAAAGCAGATGTCTGCCAGTGAAAAAAATTAATTATTTTATATTACAATTAATTTAAAGTTTATTTAGTTCGCCATGCAATTATTGAAATTAATATTGTATTGAATGAATATTGAATGATTAATAATAAAGAAAACTGATTCACTCAATTTTATTATTGTTTCATTAGAATTTAAGAAAATTTTATGGTAATTGATAAAAAAGCCTTGTTTTTCTTTCGAAAAAATAGTCGTGTTATTAGTAAGACTAAAAAAAATTAAGGGTATCCGGCTTTTTTACCCAAATGTCCGGTCAAACTGGCTGATCTGTCCGGCTTTTCGGTTCTAAGACCTGACAACCTTAATCAGAGGTCTATTTGAGAAAAAAAACTATCGAGAATTGTTCTTGAAAGTCGTAATTAGAAGTGGATACATAACTGAGAATACTATCCAACAGCTTATTAAAAAAAAAAAACTCTCGGGGGATAGATAAATTAATAGCTCTCTCGAGTGGGGAAATAAACTTACCTTTCCGACAGTTTCTCTTAAAATTCGAAACAGGTTCGTATTATGATGCGGTACTCTCAGCTATACTGTTATATTGATTTTATATATTAATTTGTTGTATGTGGTTAGGCTTTGTTTAATAATAAATTGAATATTTTAAAACTTTAATATATTAGAGTTAATTTTATTGAAATTAATTTAATATAATTGATAGAAAGTAGAGATGTCGATTTTAAATCGATTAATCGAAAATCGATTAATCGAAGCTTAAAAAATCGATTCTTTTTTCGAGTTTTTTCATTTGAATCGATTCATGAATCGATTAATAAAAGTAAGAGATCGGCAACCGATTTTTTCCAAAAATAATTTCATTTTAATAAATTGTGTTGTTACACAGAAACATGTTAAAATGACACACCAAAAACGTTATTGTTTATTGTCACCATTGTCACTTTTTACTCGTTGTTATCAAAGAACTCCCCATGTGACTCGATATATTCTACATATTATATATACGCACTACCCCAACAGTATCCAATAGTGGCAATAGCCAATATGTAGACATATTAAGTACTACTATGAAGACTATTAATACAAAAGAAAGGAAGACCACCCATCTGGCAAACGGTCCCTTTCGCATAAAAGCAACTTACTTAAAAAACATTTTTTTGTCAATTTGTTTGAAATTTTTGAATAAACTTGGTTCATTCCATTTCATGGTATTCGTCCTACATATTCAATTATTGTGTTATTTGTTTATTTGCTATAATTATAATTGAAAAATTAACTCATCGCCTTGGCGTAAGGCGCTCTTACACGATACTCCCCATGTACTATCAATTAAGTCATTTAACAAACTATCAGCTAATTTTATTAAACTTTTCAAAATTTCAGTTTTTTAGATCGATCTTACAGAATCGATTTTTTTTAGCCGATTTTTTTGTGAATCGATTTTTTCAATTTCGATTTAAATCGATCCAAAAATCGATCTTTTTTTTGGAGAATCGACATCTCTAATAGAAAGTAGTGAACTGAAGAAAAAACTACAAAATTATATAAAATTTTATAGAAAATATCTATTTTTTTCGAAATTTTAAACATTAAAATTATGAAATTCGTGTTCAAAAGAATATATTCTCTGAAATTCCATTTATATGTGAATGTTTAACACAAGAAATCCAACATAAACTGCATAATTTGAAAAATCAGTTAAGCGTATCTTAAATTTTTCTCTGTCGGAAACTTTTTTTGACACTTATAATCACCAAGAATTGCATTAATCACTTTCTCATAATCTAAATCTGACATCGACTACCGATTGTTATAAGGTGACACGGTTTTAAAAGCACTGTCGGTGAGTGTGCTGTCAGATAGCTTTCCGAGAGTGAAAGTTGTTGAAAGTACTCTCAAGTGGACAGTTAAGTAATTATAAACTCTCTGGGTAGTTACTTCTCCAGAGTTACTGTCAAATCGGCATGCAGCCTTACAGTTTTCACATTTGAATTTAACGTATTTGTAACCTTACACTTTTCCCTACCTTAACCACCTTTAGTATTTTTATCGAATCCTAACAGAAAATCCGATCACAAAGAACTTCTTTTGAACAAATTCTTTGCATACTTTCTTAATTTACACCGACTTCCCTCGGTGTGTAAAGTAATCCCATAACATTTAATCTTCTTTTGCCGCAAGAAAAAAGGGATTAAAGCATCGCATTACATCATTCTTCCTCTGGTGTAATAAATCCATATGTAATACGAATTTCCCCATAAAGAAAAATATGTATCGCATCACACACATTCGTCTCGACAAAAAAAAAAAAAACACAGAAAAAGTTGGAAAAAATTATATTTTCGTCATATTTCGATGGACGGATAGACTGGGTGTGAGCGTAGTGGGAGTAGTGGTGGGAGGACATTTTGACTAGTACTTATCTGTTCAGTTCGTCAGCAGTGAATTGAGAACCCCAATCACATATAGTATTGTGAGAATAATGAAGAGTGAACAACAGAGAGCTATCTCTCGACTATGTAGTTGAAGAGTTAGCGGGGTGGGTGGTGGTAGGTACAGGTTGGTGGTGGTGGGGGGAGGGAACGATTGGTATGGCGAGGACGTGTTATGATGGTGAATAGACAGACAGATGAACACAGGATATTTGATTGCGGTTTGGTCGTTTGGTACGGCGTCGTTCATTTCAAGCGGAACAACGTTTCATCGTTTATCGTTTTCTATTCTATCATTCATTCCCCACCCCCCTCCCTCCCCCACCGCCAGTGTGTGTACGCCGCCATTCTGTTCCGTTCCTATAATCTATTTCGCATCTGCTCACTTTTGTTGTTTGCTTGCACGTACGTTTTGCCAATCGTTGCTTCGTCTTTCGTTTCACATTTCATTCATATCGCTATATTTTCCTTTTAGTTTCCGGGTGCTGGGGCGCTCATCCTCCTGACACCCGAACGATATTTCATCCTTTTTTTTGCTCTATATTGATTTAACAATCAACTTTTATAAATTGCTTCGTTCGCACTGCATTTATTTTATATTTGATATCTTTCGAATATTATCTGGACAGGATTGTTCAGATTTTGTTTTATCAGAGGTAGATTAAACAGCCGGGTTGATGAAGACGATTACGTGGGAAAGAGTTTGAAGTAAAATGCACGATGTATTGGTGACACGATTTGCGGAAGTAGTTATTTGTAGTGAGGACATGTTATAAAAAAGCAGTTTAAGGGAAGATTCGCTAATAGAATAAAACAAAATCGATTTTTTTTCTTCATAATTACGTTTTTTAAGGTGTTAAAAACATTCTGAAATTTTATTTAAAAAAAAATGAAAAATCAAAAGGTTATATTAATCAAAGGCATTTTAGTGCACGCACTTTACTATATAATTCAATTTAACGTAAAAGCCCCTATACCGAAACACTATTTTTAGGTGTGTAATTAAACTGGCTTATAAAAATTGACAAATAAATTAAAACCCATTTTTTTTTTAATAAGCATGAAACAACGTTTTTTAATCCAGTGAATGTTTATAAAAAAATACAACCCAAAAATTTTTATTTATTAATGTTTTTCTTTTACAAAATGTCGACATCTGTATCCAAACAAAGAAATATTAATGACATTAGGAGTTGGGAACCAATATACAAACAGACGTGTAATATGAGTAATATGACACATACGCGGAGAGAAAATTCCTATAAAAATTACTGTGCTCATACTACAATCGACGTGTAACAGGCGAACATATCCAATTTTTGTACGGTGAAATTATAAAAATTACAATAATATAACTATAGTTTTTATAATTTTACCGTACAAAAATTGGATATGTTCGCCTGTTACACGTCGATTGTAGTATGAGCACAGTAATTTTTATAGGAATTTTCTCTCCGTGTAGGGTGACATCTAAACGTCAGTGTAGGAAACATAGAATGGTTTGAATATCCGACGTAAATAAAGGATCAAAATACTGTTTCAAATCAAACAATAAAAATTGTTTAATATATATATATATATATATATATATATATATATATATATATATATATATATATATATATATATACATATATATATATACATATATATATATGTATATATATATATATATATATATATATACATATATATATATACATATATATATATATATATATATATATATATATATATATATATATATATATATATATATATATATATATATATATATATATATGTATGTATGTATGTATTTCTTTAATTAAGTAAGGAAACATTAAATTCGAGGTGAATTTAAATTTAAAAATAATCATTCTATTAATAATAATTTTTGTTATCAGAGGTTTCTTTCAGAAATAACTTCATTAATATATAAATGTTAAAACTGTTCCAGTATTAGATCGCGTTCCGGTATAGGGGCTTTTACCCTAAAGAAAAGAAAATTTAAATGCTTTTTTCTCAAAAGTACGTTTTTGACATGGTTCCTCATGTATCTCAAAATGTATTTGAGATATCGACATAAGTCAAAGTGCATATTATTCCTCGATAGCATCATTGCGTCATTTTGGCATGTTTTAGGGAAACTTAAGGGAAACGAGCCTCTTGTTCGAACCTACAAACGATAACGGCTGTTGTTGCTGTTATGCATTAAGTGACACCATTTTTTGAACGGAATTGTACTATTAATATACATTTAAATAAAACAAAGACTAAAACTTCTATCATTCTATCTGTCTTTGTCATCGTTATTAACATCTTTCTGTCGTCACTAAATGTGGGATGATATAAAAAAGTAGTAAAAAAAAGCTATTTAAAATTTTATTAATTCCTCTTTTCCACTTTTTTTTTTTTTATTTAAAACCAATAACTTCAATTAAAATACTTTTTTAAATGTTTTTTTCTCTTTTTTTGTCTCTTTTGCTTTCATAAAAATTTAATTACCAAGTGCTTACTGTCTTTTGTTCGACAGTTTGTCGGTAATTATTATAATTAAAGCCATTTTGTCTGACACGACAGTCGGACAGACAGCAGTGGTCGTAATTGAATTTTTAGAAATCCTTGAAAAAAAAAATAGCGAGTTTGGGGATGACACGTGTTGGCGTTTCGCAGCAATTTCCACTGGCGCGTGTAGGAAATCAAGCGAAAAGATACGTATTGACGTTTCTTCTAACATGTGTGGAAAATTTATGATTTGCTACAGAAGGTTCATTTGAAGGATAATTAAAGCAACACTCATGTAAATCCCAACAGGATTATTTTGTCCGTGTATTTATAGTACGGGAAATTTCCTGTCTATACCAGCAGGTGAGAACTACATTGTTTCCTATTTCCTACCACATACTTCTCCCGTGAATTGGTCATCAATTCGTATTCAACAAGATTGAACTGCGTAGGTATATTTTAAAATTGTACATATAATTGACATTCTAAAAATATATATTATTTTACAGTAAAACGATATTCTCTTTATTTATTCTAAAACGATTGTTTCCTCAGAGAATAGTCGCCCAAAAAAAAAAAAAAAAAATAAAATATAAATAAATAAATATTTATATTGGAGCGATTCAAAAGTCTGCTTATTTTTAACAAAGAGTGATCACGAACCGTCTAGTGGCTTTTTTAATCGATTTAGAATTTAAAAACAGAATAAAAAATGCAAATAATTTTTTTTTTTTATTACTCATGCGGTAGAAGTACTAACTTGGCGCACACATTTCTGTACGCAAAATTGCTGTTTGTCCACTGTACTCTTCCCACATACTTTTTTGCGTGCGGAAAAGCTACTTTCCGCACGCAAATTGACAATAAAACACGCAAAATTTAATCAAAACACGCAAAGCCTCCTCTTGATTTCTCATTTAATAAATATTTTATAATTATTTCTATAGAAACCACCAACAAAGTAATTTAAACAATATGTGTTACTTATTTAACACAAAAGTTTTAACCACTAGTTTTTTTTACGCAGAACAAATTTTTTTAATGTGTAGCTATTGACTACGAAACTTGGCGATTTCACAGACACAAGTACAACGTGTATTTCGTATTGTGTGTATAGCTAAATATTAAAAAGTGTGTTAGAATTTTCTATACGTGTTAAATTAACACACTACACAAAATTTTACACACTTTTTTTGTTAATTTAATCCTGTAACATATTAATATACTTTTGCATTGTGTAAACAATTCTTTCTTATTCAATCAGTGATTTTGTGTAAGTGGCGCCCCAAGAGAAGTACTTATCGTACAGCCTGTAGATACATTCGTACAGAGGTAGTAAAACATATACCTCAATAAATACGTAAAATATAAACTGAATAATAAAATTTTTTTAATGTATCAATAGAACAAACTCGAAAAAAAAATCAAAACAAAAAAAGGATGGCCGTGCGAGAGAGAGAGACAAACAAATTGATTGAGTGTATAATAAAATGAAAACGGTGTACAAAAACCGAAACTAAACGAAATAAATGATTGTGACTTTTATAACAAATCGTTTTTAGATTCCGTTTATACTGTTCGTTTAGATTTTTTTTCATATGCCGGTACGTACCGTTCTTCGTTTGTTTATTTTATTCCCTTGTTTTTTTTTATGGGGGTTGAATTTTTTTCCGGTATCTTGTTCTCAATCCTTGTGTCAATTTGTTGGCCAGACGGAAGGACAGACGAAACGGTCGAGGATTCAAATTCGATAAAAAGTCAACAATGAAATAAATAAATGACCGTTGTGTGGTTCGGTCCATTGACCATCCGATCCCCCGCTCACCCCCATCCACGCTACCCACGACCCTGTATGGTTGTCGCCATAATGATATAGTGTTTATACGATACATTCGGTTGTTTATGGTTGGGCTCGAATGGTGGCTTTATATAAAATATTGTTTACATGTTTATAACTTGATACTGACCGCATTATTTTTTTTTCGATGGGTGTGTGGTAGTTTATGTACATTGCTGTACTTTTTTTATTATTTGTTTAAAAAAAATGAAAATGGATTTTTTGTTTCAATTTTTCGCGAAGTAAATACAGAGTGACTTTTTTTCTGCAGTTATGTAATCAAACAATAAATAGTAACCCTAATGGTAAAATCTAAAAAATCTAAATTTTTCGGAGAGAATCCTAATTTTACACAATTTTGGTTGATTATTTTGTTATCAAAAACTTGAAATGCTTTGAAAACTGCTCTGAAGGACGCGATTTAAATTTATGACCGCTTCAAACACGAATTTTAGCTGTATGCTTCAAGCGCGTGCGCTACAAGCACGTAATCCTATCGTCTTGTCTAGTATTTATAAAATGTCTCAAGAATTCCATTAAATTCCAGTTATTTTATTTTAACTAAGTCCTAATTGGTTATCTCCCCCTATTAATTAACTCTTATTGATTAATTTTTTAATACATCAACGGTTTTGATGAATTGTGAGGAAACGCCCAACTGATACACATTTAACTCATAATGGGCTATTTGCGCATGTAGTTGCTTTCATTGTATAAAAATCTCAAAACTTAATAAATTATTCTGAGAAATTTTTTAAAGTGTATTTTGCTTCCGAGGCTACTAAAATATCGGAAGCATTGTGATCACTTGAAAAATAAAAAATTTTTTTCCTCCAAAATAAAATTTTTTACGCACATTTTATGTTTTAAAGCTTTTTGAACAATTTTGGTTTGGTGTCTGTCCGTCCGTCTGTCCGCCTGTGTGTCACCAGTTTGCAAGTGGCATAACTTCTGAACTATCCGATTGTTTTTAATGTAACTTTCAGAAATTATGCAGTTTGGTTCCTAGATGGTCTCCAATGAATTTAATCGAAATCGGAGTAACGGTAGCTACGCCGCTACCATGTCATTCCATTAATATACTAAATTGCACCAAGTGGCATAACTTCTCAATTATTCAATTCTTTTTTATGAAATTGTCATAAATTATGCGGTCTGGTTGCTAGATGGTCCCCTACAAATTTCATTGCATTCGGAGTAATAGTATCCACGGCGCTACAATGAAATCCGATTAAATGTCCATATCTTTACTGCTAGTCCCATTTCGTTCAATTTTTTATTAATCGTTTTGTTTATTTATTTTTATTAATTTATATACCTTTATATAAAGATATATTGGGCATTAAATTACCAAGGTGCTTTTACGAGTACGAGGAAACTGTGTGCCACACCACATTGGCAGCGTATTTTTAATTGTCAGTATCAAGTATCAATTTATCCATTTCATATACTCGAATTGAATAAAGGTATCCGATTTTTCCTGTAAATTTTAGTACTAATCAGACGATACTTTTAATAATTTCTTATTACTCATGCGGGAGAAGTACTAACTTG